>JAPMLY010000053.1:235000-382500 GCA_026401115.1 Tetraselmis chui | reverse complement strand
CACACACACACACACACACACACACACACACACACACACACGCGCGCACACACACACACACACACACACACACATACACACACAAACACATGACAATTTTTATTCCGAATATACTCGAGCTCTTCCGTTTTCCCTGCTTCAAAAACTCACCCGCACATATGCGCACATGCTTTAGGCGCTCACGCCCATTCGGCAACTTATTGCGCTGCAGATGCACACACACACACACACACACACACACACACACACACACACACACACACACGCGCACACACACCTACCTATTTCCACACGCATGCACACGCACGCAGACTGAGGCAGTGGGGTTTTGTCTTGGGACATCTCCTCTCGGTGGGACTTGACTGACTGCGGGTGGCGCAGCCTCGTGGGAGACGTCGCTGCCATTTTTCGTGGAGGAGACCTGGCTGATCGAGGGCACGATCATCGAGCTGCGCAACGGCTCTCTGCTGCAGATGTTTCGAACGGACAAGAAGCAACTGTACTCGGCCATCTCCTCAAACGGCGGCTTCTTCTGGACAGCACCGCAGCCTTACGGCGTGCCCAACCCCAACGCCAAGGTCCACATGCTCTCGATCCAGGTCACCCCCTCCCTTCATCATCACACCCACGGCGGCTCACCTTTATACCATACGTCAGGCGGAAGGGTGGGAGATGTTAGGTGCCCTCTGAGATGGCATGCGCATGCGGGTGTGGGATGTAGGCGACGGGGCCGGAGGTCTGGGCTCTCGCCTACAACCACGAGTCCAACAAGCTGCACCGCCACCGGCTGTACGTCGCCATGACTGCTGACCAGGGGAAGAGCTGGCACAAGGTGGCGCAGCTGACGGGCGATTCCGAGGACACGGCCGAGATGCACGGCTACCCCCACATGGTGCAGGTCAGTACTCTGCACCAGTAAGTCTCGCCGCTGTGCTGGCGCTGGGGCTGACACACCATCGCGACTGACTGTCATGCCACCCCGGTGCCGTTGACATGCTGCCTCATAGGACGGCTGCACTCTGCTGGTGGGCTACAGCATTATGCACCGCATCAACGTCACCGCAGACCCTTACCCTCTGGAAACATACCAACCGCCGCATGACACCGGAATCGTTGTCGCCGAGATCGACCTGCGCCAGGTCGGTCGCTAGCGGCGGTCTCAAGCCCGCTTACCTTACTTCTCGTGTAGTCGCCAGAACTTAATTTTCTCCTGTTGACACGGATTGCCTAGTGCGGTGAGATGTTGATGACCACCCTGTGTTGGCAAGCGCAGGTGGAGTTGAGTAAGCAAACGAGGCTGCCAGAGTTTTTTATGGGTTCCAACCCTCCAAAAGGTGGCTTCCGTTCCGAATCGCATGTTTTTTTCAATCATTGCCGCGCTGCTGGATGCACGGCCGCATGCATGCTTCGATTGGAGAGAGGGGGCGCTTCGTCTTGCTGAGCATGCCTCCCCCTTTGCTCCACACATTGAAGCTCTCCCCTTCTCTCTTTGCCTTGCAGGTTCTTTTCTGGCAAAGAAACGGAAAATAATTGACAAAGCGTCCGTGCTGTTCCCGGGGCTGAAGCTGGACATCTGACGATCGGGAATCTGGCTGACGCGGCTTTATGAAGTTTTTTCCCACCACGCCGATGTGATCCCTGCAACGGCCGCCAGCTCGATAGTCTCGCATTCCCTATTATCACAGTTGAAGGGGCGCACACACCCGGAGAGCAGCAGAAGATGCGTAGTTGTGGCCTAACGAAGAGTTACAGTTCCGTCTTGTGGATGTAGTGCTACCTACGCTGTTGTGCTGCCGATGTAAATATCACGCGTGATGACACCCCACACTCCCCACGGTCTGCCTTGTTCCACCCACCAAACACAACAGAACGCCACCCCAATGCCTCGCACCGCTCAGCGTTGTATCGCTCTCCTGGGTGGGTGCCTCTGTCGGAATGAAAATAGAGCGGCGCATGCCAACGTTGCCACCACCTCCACCGGCAGCAACGCAATGCCCTTGTTGCGACCAAGGTTCTCCCGCCCCCGGTACACCCCTTCCCTCCAATGATCACTGAAATTGAAGATCAACGTAACTGGCACCGCCTCGATTAATTACCATGCAACTCCACTTCCACTGTCACCACAGATATCACTCGCAGCCATAAGCCAAAGCTGTAACGCACTGTGCGGAGCTGTTAAAGTGGGCGACTGAGCGAACCATCACGGAGCACGTGTTCCTCTTCAGGAGTATGCCTCATGCGGGACAGCTAAGTTGGTATGCTGAGCTTGCTTCATGAAGGGGTAGGAGCCACATGCTGCCCAAGGGAACCCGCTCTAGCGACGCGACGGTGCGTTGACAGCAGGCGGCATCATTGGCATTGAAAGTGCGGGCGATATGGGTCGCCCACTTCAGAAGACGGGCCGCAAGACATTTGGCTGCTGGCCTTCAGGTCACGCTGAAAGTTAACCATTGGCGACAGGCACGCGATGGTGAGCCCTGACGTGTATGGTTGCGCACCTCACAGGTCTTGCGGGTTGTAAAACACAGTGCGCAGTTGCAATTCCTGGTCGACAGATTCTCGTCTGGGTAAGTGAAGCGCTTCATCACACCAAAAAAAAACAGGACGCGAAGTAGCTCGGGACCATTCACACTTTCTCCTAATTACGGATGGTGCATCGCCGTTGTACTCGCCTGCCTCGCAATGAAACAGGGGTGATGATGAAACTGAGCGAGGGCCTACTTTATTTCTTCACAGCTCGTGCGAAGCGCCCACTCTAGACCCCATGCAGCCTGACGTCCTCACACAACAGAGGATGTGAAACGGAGTTTCGCTACTATCGCCGGCGGGGGGCGTTATTCGCCACATTTCTCCTGCACATTTGACAAATAAAAACGCGTTGCAGACAGTGCAACACCAACACAAGGGACAAATCGGCTAGATTGACACATGACAGCGGTGGACAACGCTGCATTGGTTTACGTCCTCGTGCATGCAGTTGAGTGCGTGGGTTCTTGCAGAGTTACGAACAACTCGATATGTGGTCGCACAACATCCGACGCCCCTATTCTGGAACATATACGCGGAAATGCAACAGATGAAAAATACTAGCGATTACAGTTAATCGAGGCGCCTCCCTGCTCCTACACGCTACTTTGTGCGTCAAAAACATGAGACAAGGAAAACATCATACCCAACAGTGGAGATGGACGACCAAACCTAAGCATTCGCCCCGCACGAATGCTTAGGCGTTGTAGCCCTGCGTGGTGATGGAGTCGGCAGAGTTCGAATCGGACCAGATGGCGTGGAAGGAGCCGGGCATGTCGAGGCGCTCGAATGTGTGGGAGCCGAAGTAGTCGCGCTGCGCCTGCACCAGGTTGGCGGGCAGGCGCTCGCGGCGGTAGGAGTCGAAGTAGGAGAGGGCGCAGGTCATGGCGGGCATGCCGATGCCGGCACCGATGGCCTTGGTCACCACGCGACGCCACGCCTCGTGGCGCTCTACCATCTCCTTCCCGAACCCGGGGTCCACCAGCAGGGAGGGGAGGTCGGGGTTGGCGACGAACGCGGCGCGGATGCGGTCCAGGAAGCCGGCGCGGATGATGCAGCCGCCCTTCCAGATACGCGCGAGGTTACCGAGGTTGATGTCCCAGCCCATGGCGTCGCTCTTGGCCTTGATCAGCTGCATACCCTGCGCGTAGGAGCATATCTTCGCGCAGTAGAGCGCAGCTTTGACGTCCGCGATCAGTGCGGCCTTGTCCTCGGCGGAGGCGGGCGTGGGGGCGCCGAGGCCGAGGCCGTCATAAAACTTGGCCGCGGCCACGCGCTTCTCTTTCTGCCCGCTGATGAAACGCGCATCGAGGGAGGAGGCGATGACGGGGGAGGCGATGGAGAGGTCGGCGGCCTGTTGCACCGTCCACTTCCCCGTCCCCTTCATGCCCGTCTTGTCCAGGATCTTGTCCACCAGGTGCCCCTCCCCCGTCTTCTCGTCCTTCATCTCGAAGATCTTAGCCGTGATCTCGATCAGGAAGGAGTCCAGCTCGGTCTTGTTCCAATCGATGAACGTCGCGGCCAGCTCCTCATTGCTCAGGCCGCCCACGACCTTGAGGACGTCGTAGCACTCGGAGATGAGCTGCATGTCGCCGTACTCGATGCCGTTGTGCACCATCTTGACGTAGTTTCCGCTGCCGCCGGGGCCGATGTAGGTGACGCAGGGGCCGTCGTCCACCTGGGCAGCCACCTTGGTCACGATGTGCTCCAGGTGGGTGTACGCCTCCTTCGGCCCGCCGGGCATCATGGACGGCCCGTTGCGCGCACCCTCCTCGCCGCCAGACACGCCCATGCCCATCATCAGCAGCCCCTTCTCAGCGCACATCGCCTGCCGGCGTTCCGTGTTCTCGTACCACTCGTTGCCACCGTCGATGATGATGTCGCCGGTCTCCATGTGCTTCATCAGCCCCTCGATCGTGGCATCCACAGGAGCACCCGCCTGTGACGAATCACGCATCACCAATGGCACATCAGTCTCACAACGTGCACCCCGAACCTCAACAGCACAATCAGCAGCTCACAGCGCAATGCTCTAGACCATCTCTACCAGAAGAAGGACGACCTGGGACATGGAGGCCCAGGCATCTAAAACTATTGCCATGGTTAAGCAGAGGGTGCCATGTTTCTAGGTGTTGCTCGGGAGGGAAGGGGCTGACGAGTCGCGGAGGAGATAGGCTTGGAGGGGGCTGCTGCTGATGTGGTGACTGACATTAGCGAAAATGTGATGCGTTTGCCTTTGAAGAAACAGAGGAATCGAAAGAGACAGTCCCTAGGTGCACGACCTTCGCCCCGTAGTATGGAAGAAGTAGAGCCCCACCAACTTATAAACTTGCATCTTCGCGAAGTGACGAGAAGTTGACGTTCGTGCGGAACGCGTATCACTTAGGTCTCGAGTCACACCTCCCGCCTACCCCCACACTCCAGAGCTCCAATAATGCGTCGAAAAGCGCATGTACCCGTCCATATTACATATCCAGTTAAAAACGGAAGTCTGTTTCGGGATACATAGGGTGCGGTGGGGACAGGGCGCACCTGTACAAGGATGATCACCCGGCGCGGCTTCTGAAGCGACTGCACGAAGTCGCCCATCTCCTTGAAGCCGGTCAGGTTGTCAGCAAGGCCCTCCTTGCCAGCACGAGTCACGCAAGCCTCGGTCTTCTCATACGAGCGGTTGAATACGGATATTTTGAAGCCCTTCGTGGCGACGTTGAGGGCCAGATTCTGACCCATTACTGCCAACCCGACGAGGCCGATCTCGGAAGACATCTTGGGCTACAGAGTATATCGCTACTTAGTCGATGCGTTGGGGATGCACAGGAAGGGCCTGCGGATGGGGCGAAAAAAACCAAGAACAAAGCATATCAGCCGCATGAAGGGGAAACGGTAGCTAGGAATAGAGGAGGGTCTCCATAGGTGGGACTACTTGAATAGGAAGGTACGACGAAGTGCGGTATCGAAGGTGGCAGCGCAGCAACGACACATCGGCGCAGATCGGAGTTGTTCGTGCGCGTGCGTAGGGATTTCAGGGCTCCAATCGCTTAAGATCGCAGGCAGAATGTGACAACGACTAGGGTTCATGTATAGTCGGGGAATATTGACAGATGATGTTCGAGGGAGGGCGTACTTCGGGGGCTTACGGGTGAGAGTGGGGCGAGGTATCCGGTGACGTAGATGAGTCGACGGATCTTGTCATCCTGCCGTTTATAATAGCACCGATTTCATGCTACGACGATTGACGGCATGACGAGGGACGCAGAGTGAGGCGCAATCTTCCGAAACCTAACGTACGTACCGTTTGACTCTGCCTATTTTGCGATGATTTCAGCTTTTAATAAACTACATTTAACATATTTTGCTGAAGATGCGGACGGGAAAATACGCTAGTGAGCCAATTTAATCGGCATCCAAGTCTTCGCACAATCATCCGTACGACGTGTGCTGGTACGGGCTACTTTGCATATCCTCATCAGCGAATATATATATTTTTCATGCTGAGCTACGCATACTCGTGTCTTACCGGTGTTTTTATTACAATAGCGATATATCATCGGCGCTAATTCAGCAACTCTGCGGTGCAAGTACCGTACCATGTAGAGTTCCGGTACCAGGTCAATTAATGTATAGAGTAGTCTTAAGCAATAAGGTTTATTCGCGCAGTAACCCGCACTCGCCCACTCACGCCATCGTAGATCACTCCAGCCCGTCATCTTCCGCACGATTGTCTAAACTGCGATCGACCCACCCTCGCTTCCTCCTTCCCTCCGCCCCGCAAGTTTATCACCATAGGTAATAAGGTAGGACGTGCTCGCGGCCGAGGCTCGCAGCCGGCCGATACTCTAGCGCCTGAGCGTCCTTCCCCGCCGGAGGGCGTGTGTCCCGTGGGAGAGCGCTCCAGTACGTTTTCCTGCACTGCCAAGACCAACGACAAGATGCACAATAGCGAGAGCGAAGCTCAGCTGACGCGGGTGGTGAGTAGCCTGCGCGAGGGACTAGCACTCGGAACCCATCTTACAGTTATCGTACTGGGTGCGAGTGGCGACCTCGCCAAGAAGAAGACCTACCCCGCGTTGTTCGAGCTCTTCCGCCACGACTTCCTACCCGCCGCTTTGGATGTGATTGGCTACGCGCGCAGTCCGCTCTCTGACGACGACCTACGGACGAAACTGAAGGGATTCCTGAAGGCAGACGAGGATGTTGTGGATTCGTTCCTGTCCAAGTGCACCTACGTGTCGGGGTCCTACGACGGCGACGAGAACTCCTCTGGCTACGCCGCGCTGCACGCCAAGATCACGGAACTTGAGAAGGCGCACTTAGGGAACTGCGGCCGCCTCTTCTATCTCGCCCTCCCACCCAAGGCAAGTACCCATCGCCGTCGCGACCCGCTTTCTAGTTCCGCCGCGTCTGACAGTCTATCTTGCGCTCTGTCGAGTCACTGTCGGCCACCTTCCGGTCGTTGCGGCGGCTCTTCACCTATCGGGCTGTACCACCGCATTCCGACGTGTAGTAACTTTTGTTTACGAGTCACATGTGTTACACGCATCCGCCTTCTCGTTCTGTTAGTTACTTGATAGCCCCATCTCGCGTTGTATCGATATGGGGGCTGAGCATCGGTTTTCTTCTGACGTCTGACGATGGGCTGAATGTGTCGGCGTGCTGCGGGGAGCAGGTGTACCCGGAGGTGTGCAAGGGCATCAAGGTCCATGTGTCTGACATGAGCCACGTGCAAGTGTCTGGCAGCTGGCTGCGCCTCATTGTGGAGAAGCCCTTCGGCACAGATCTGGAGAGCTCCAACGGGCTGGCCAAGACGCTGGGCGCGCTGTGGCCGGAGGACAAGCTGTACCGGATTGATCATTACCTGGGGAAAGAGCTGGCGCAGAACATGGTGTTCATGCGCTTCACCAACATGATGTTCTCTGGCATTTGGGACAAGGAGCACATCGCCAACGTACAGATCACCTTCAAGGAGCCCTTTGGAACCGACGGACGCGGCGGCTACTTTGACTCCGTTGGAATCATCCGCGACGTCATTCAGAACCACCTGCTGCAGCTGATGGCGCTGCTGACGATGGAGAAGCCGGTGACGCTGAACCCAGACGACATCCGCGACGAGAAGCTGCGCGTCCTGCGCTATATCGCGCCGCTCACCACCGATGACTGTGTGCTCGGGCAGTACACCACCGACGGCAGCCGCCCAGGCTACCTGGACGACGAAACCGTGCCCCAGGGCTCAAAGTGCCCCACCTTTGCCACCTGCGTCCTGCGCGTCCACAACGACCGCTGGGAGGGCGTCCCCTTCATCCTGAAGGCCGGCAAAGCGGTGGATGAGAAGAAGGTCGAGGTGCGTCTACTCCCAACTCAGCACCTTCTCTCTGTGCGAATTGGAAGCTGTTGCCTGTGATCATACGAAGCCTCACTCTCACTACTTTCTCTGCATGAGCGTAGCAAAAAGCACGACACTTCAAAGTAAAGCATCTTGAAAATGCTGTACACATTAGATCTGAGCTCGATGCGATTCGAAGGTTGGGTATTCTTTGCGAGGCGTTAACTCTCTGACGACTTTCTTTCTGTGTGCGGCGTGGTTGTGACGGGAGCAGGTGCGCGTTCAGTTTAAGAGCGTGCCTGCGCCGTTGTGGGGCTACGACTCGGCGGACAAGCACCGCAATGAGCTGGTGATGCGGCTGCAGCCGGACGAGGCGATCTACATGAAGATGAACGTAAAGCAGCCGGGTTGGGACAACAACATCCACATGAGCGAGATGGACCTGAGCTACAAGAAGCGCTACGAAGGGCTACGCATCCCGGAGGCCTACGAACGCCTCATTCTTGACTGCATCCGCGGCGACCAGCAGCACTTTGTGCGCCGCGACGAGCTGGAGGCCGCCTGGAAGATCTTCACCCCGCTGTTGCACGCCATCGACGCGGGCGAGATTCAGCCGGTGCCCTATGTATACGGCTCCCGCGGCCCGGACGAGTCAGACGAGCTACGCGACCGCGTCGGCTACTGTGCTACGGATGGCTACGTCTACAAGCCGGTCACCAAGAGCTAAGCACCAGAGCACCGTCCTATATGTCGTACGTCCCCTTTCAGTTAGACAGCGCCCCTGAGCGGGAGAAGTGGGGCACCACAGGGGGTATCGTGCCCCTGGCCTTTGCAGTGCACAACGCGAGGTTGCCTATGGCAGCTTGAGACCGTTTAGGTATATATTTTTAACTTGACCATCGAGTGAAACACTCGTCTCTGCCGCACTTCATTTTGCATGGCTGCTCGCATCCATGTGGTGTTGCCTTGTCAGCAGCGTATACATGTTCTCATCGTGGCTCACCAGAAATTATGCCATTCACTGGATCGTTTCTTGGCCTTAGATGGGCGCCGATCTTGGGCTGTGCCCACTGGCGATATTTTGTCTTCAATACCCTTTCAAAGGATTAAGTTTAGCTTTGCTTGAGCAAACGACCGTGACTTGTTTCTGCCGTGCACGCATGACATGTTGCTCACCGTTCACACCCCAATGTGCCATGGCAGCAAACGTCCCCTGAGTTTCCGCATGTTCGGGACACGGTGACACCAGTATGAAAATGGTTTTCAGTGTTGCAGCATCATCAGCTTTCGCTATCTTATCATTGTCTGCACTTGATTTTGGTCTCATTCAGCACACCGCTTGCTCTCCCCGCAGCCCAGTCTCTCCTGCGGCGTTGCTAGGCACTGCGAGGGTAGGCACGTTAGGGTGTCTGGTGAAGGTGTGAGGGTCGGATGCTGCAAGGACGCAGAAATGAGGTACGCTGAGTAGACAGAAGGGGGGGGGGGGGGGGGGGGGGGGGGGCATGAGGCAGCACCGCAATCGAAGGGATGAGACGTGCGCCGCGCCGATGATGTGGGATGCACATGCTGCAATGCCTCTGCCTAATCATGCAAGAGTAATAACAATCACACTCGCGCACCAGGCACATGCAGAGTGAGCAAAAGAGACTTGTATAGAGACCCGTCAATCAGTCCTCACTAGGCACGGAATGTTTTGAAACTCTTTTAAGATTTGATTGTTTAGGGTTCCATGCACAGCCCAAAACCCGCGAGCTCTACCGGCATAAAGTCATGTTGAATCGTGCAATCCTCAGCTTCTATATGCAAAGAAGAGAACGCCAGTCTCTCCTTCCCCTCTTAACAAACTAATCGCACTCTATTTCAAAGTAATAACTCGGTGATGCGTCAATTAACAAAGGATCGCAGATTTGTGGCGGGTGAGGCAGGGGTTGAGCGACTCCACATGCAAGCTGAGGTGGAGCGGGGTTAAAAGAGCGTGAAGCTCAAGGATCGCCGCACCACAAATGAAGGGATCCAATTCAACAGCATTGTTGACAATGTCTGTCGATGCACGTGCGAGGTTCAACATGCCCCGTCCCCAAGGAAAAACCACGCCTGCCCCGCGCTCGGTTTCGCTTTATTCGTTGTCCTGTAAGGCTTTTTGGGCTCGCGTGGCTATCATGACGTGCAGCCCCCACGTCACGACTCACTCTCATCCAGATTTACGATGCCCTGCTTTGGTAAAATAGCCTGCGTGCCAGCGACAGTCATGCACCAATAAATCCCAACCCATTCTCCACTCCATCCACACCTACTCCTACATCACTGACCCACAGTCCCTTTCCTGTTTTCCACCGCACAGCGGACTCTCTGCACACCCCTCCCCCCCCTGCCCTTCGGTCGCACCATTATGCCTGCAACACTCCTTTTCCCGGGTGGGGTGGACACTCACCGCAGCGCCTCGTCCTGCGCCCGCAATTTTTCCCGGAACGCGGCGTCCGCGTCCAGCAACACCTGCTCTCGCCTGCTACAAGGTCAACAAGCTAGTCAGCACAAATGGGCCGACATCAGCTATCGAATTTGATAACAACGTATCACAGCTTAAAGAAAATAATTTGATACCCTTACACATGGGTATTCAGTAAGGGTGCCATCGACTCATGGCGGTATAATCATCATTCTTTACTAAGCGAAGCACATCCACAATGAGGTGATACTGACAACCAAAAAGTCAGTCAAAAGAATTAACAAAAAACTGCATGTGTATGTCATGGAGAAGGTTAACGGTACCTCTCTTCAGCGGTGTCCACAGCACACACGGAGGGCTGCCCAGCCGGAGAGACCGCCCTTAGGATCGCCGCATCATCGCTTCTAATGCATGCTGAAAGGCATCAAAAGCAGAAACGAGGAAAAATGATATGGATCCGCGATCAGAGGATATAACAAGAAAGATGGTGAGGGACGGGATGTGTGCCACGAACAATCGCTCAGTGGGCTCACCGATGAGCGACGGCTCGTTCCCCGAGGAGATGATGGGAATGTTGATATCGGTTTGCCTGCTGTTATCACATGCAGCCGGTGGTGGGGAGGCCAGGCCTGCGGTCCACTGCCCCACTTGGTCCGCCTGCCGCACCGCAAGGCTGATGGCCGCATCGTCCCTGCCCACGTCTGGTTTCCAAAACAGCATGACGGCGAAAATGGGGGTCAGTTAAAACGCCTCAAGTGGCAGCCTGTTAACCATCCGCAAGATACCCGGTCACGACTGAAATGATTCAAAACGAGTTCGTATACATGTCACCCACTCGCTATGTCACGTAGTGCTTTCATCGTCAAACTGTATTTACATACGTGCGCTAAAAGTTAGAAGATGTGTAAGTCAGCGAGGGATACTCGTGCCTAAAAATCAACACGACGGGGAGAGAGGCGAGGGACTAACGGCACATACCCTGTGAAACAACGGCATCAGTTTGGTTGATGGCCGTCATCATGCGCGCCTCCTGCGCACCCGCCCCCAGATCACTCCATGCAGCGAGCTGGTCACACACGGCAAGTGCATGCCCCAATTGGCCGTCCTGCGAGTTGACGGCTTTGGATGCACAGATAGCACGCAGTCAGCATGCACAGCCATGCTTAAGAAGGAACTGTGATGGAGAAGCAACTGACCAGCAGAGCAAGCAAAGCATGTCAGAAGGGGTCCGCACTGTCCAGCGTCACCACGTCCCCAGCGCCAATTGCCCGTCCTATGCGTTCGTCATCATCATTACGCCACGCGCAGCCCCCTCCCCTCTCCTCAATCACTATTTCAGCTTCGTTTACCCCTGACCCCTTCTCCCCTGTCGTATCTGGCGCATCTGCTCCTGCGCCTGTGCCCAGAGGCTGAGCAACCATGGATGAGCCGTCTGGCTGAGTGATCACAGCCGATGACGAGCACGTCTCCGACCGCCGCTCATCGTACTGCACCAACACCATCCCCACGATGGTCTCCTGCAGATAGCGCCCCATCAATTTAGCGCACCTCTGACGCCTTTATACAGTCTCTCCAAACCCAAGCACATATAAAGAAGGAAGGGATGGGCAGTCGCGTCCTACCTGTCTTGGGAATTGACTTTGCTTGGCGCGAGGAGTCGAGAGCAAGTAACCGGCAAAGGCAGCCATCTCCGCATCCGTGGGGGGGCGAGGGGAGGCGACCTCCCACGCCGGCGCACTCTGGTACGGCGACCCACTCGCCCCCTTCTCAGATCTATGCGCGACTTGCTCCGTGCTATCGGACAGCGGCTGCTCACCAAACATGTCGCCCAGGAGGTCATCAACCACCGCAGCGTCGCCACAACTCATCGGCTTGCTGGAAAGCAGCTCGTCCCCTCGATCCGACCCTTCCATCTCAAGCAATCCCATCGCCGACAAAAGCTCGTCTATGATTGGGCACTGCGCTGCCCTGACGCCCCGAAACTCTGCTTGCAGTACCTGTCAACCGCGTATAAGCCCTCTGGTCAGAACAACGACCCCCACGGCTCGCCATCAAGTCAGCCCTCACTGCAGTTACGCCAAGCATACGACAAATCCGTAGAATCGATGCTTAGTGCAGCATTCTCCGAAGATTGTACACAATGTGGCGGATACAATGTGGCCGCACCATCAGACGGTTCGTTTCTCTCTTCAGCACGGCATCCTGCTGCGCCAAAGCAGAGCTCTGTGTCTCGGCTTCCTCTGGGAAGCTCCGCGCAGAGCGAGGACGCTGGAACCCCGTCATGGGTGCGGCAGGGGGCTGAGGTGTGGCAGGCGCAGGGGCCACCGAGGGTAGATCCCACTCCCGCTGGTAAGAGCGGGCCTCGAAGCAAAGGAGAGGGAGAACAATCAGTGATGGACTGTGAACGGGAATGGTGTCAGGCAGCGAGATTAAAGGTTCATTTGCAACGCACCTTTTTCATTGTTTTTCTCAAGACCCTCTTCTGCTTCGCCTTTCCGCTTGAGCCTGTAGCTCTGCCGCTCTGGTGGCGTCCCCCGTCGCGGTAGCAAGGCTGCTGCTCATGTATAGGCTCTTGATGCGAGTGCTGGGCCGCTGCATGATAGCTACTCTGCTGACGAGCCCGTTGGCTTTCTTCATCCTGCTCCTGATTTCCCCGACAATCCATATTTTGCCTTGGTCAGCGCATCCAAGGAGCATTTGCCACAACCGTATCCGAAAATGCTAGTTAATATATGTGCGTATACGACAGTTGTTACTATCGTTGTGTGTGTGTGTGTGTGTGTGTGTGTGTGTGTGTGTGTGTGTGTGTGCTTATATTTGGTATACATATTTCCCCACTATCTCTGTCTGTCTGTCTATCTGTCTCTCTATCAATGCGTGCGTGTGTGCGCATGTTTAGTAGCGTGGGCGTGTTTGTGGTCTATCATATTTCAAAGAGGGTGGCGGGCTCGCAGCATGCGAACTTACCTTTCGACTTTTAATCTTGAGCTCAATCACGCGCTGCTCCTCTGCCTTATCCTTCACATAATCCTCTCTACTCTTGGGGCCATGGAACTCCACCGCATAAGACTCCGCCTTACAGAAAGGGCAAAGTGCGGTGAGCGCTCCCACCGGCGCCTTCACCTGAAGGAAGCACTCAGTGCAGATGCCCTTCTTGCAGCAACGCGAGCGATTAACGGCCGGGTAGTACAGGAAGCAGATGGGGCAGTCCTCATAGATGATCTGTAAATGAAAACATATACGCCTGAATGTTAGGCGTATCCATATTCTTGCAGCTGCAACAATAGTTCGTGCTGATGTTGCTGTTAAAACGAGAAAAAAATGTTAATGCTCATGACATTCAATATGTCACCGCCACACTGCCTCAATGCACACACACGTGCGATTTGTAGTGCCCTGTCCCTGATGTTGCTGCAGATGATTATGCTTGTGCCGATGACTGCGGAAAATCAGATGATAGTCCTGATGGTGCTGTGGTGGTATGGGTAGTGTCAAACAGGTATGCACACACAGGCTCCAACTTGCCCCTCCCCCCTCAAATACACACACATACACACACACACACACACACACACACACGTACTGTTGCTGCTGATGGTGCTCTGATGCCATCATTGATGAAAAAAGAATAGTGTGAGCACGACAGCACTTCGGGTGAATGATATGATCCTGGAAAATGACCACCACATGCTGTCATGCAAGAAGAAGGGGCAGCAGGGCAAGCACACGGGGCAGCAGGGCCGCACCTCGTCCGAGGAGGGCTCGTCGTCCAGGCCCTCGTAGCAGGGCGCGAGCTTGCGGTCCAGGATGAGTTTGCGAAGCTTTTTAAGGTCCACATCCGTGTCAGGGTAAAGACCCGTGGGGCGTAGACAGCGCTCGTCGATAGGCGCCGCCTTCGACAGTTTAAGCCCCATCCCACTGTCGCGTCGAGCCTGCTCCCGCAACACCGGCCACTACCGCCAAGAATAACAGTACGGGTACTGCCTGCGAGAGGATGGGGGCAAAGAGTGCCTCAGCAATAAAAGCTGAGGCGCGAGAGGTGGCCACTGTCGCTTTGTTCTTGTACGCAAAGTAGAAAACGAGCCCGTCCATTTGGGGGTTGGACTGCGTCTTAAGAATACGAGCGGGGTATGTTAGGCGCTGCTGCGAGGATGGTTGTGCACCCGGAAAAGGAGGCGGAGCACCTGCCCGAAACGACGAGCACTGTTACTGTAGTTCGTTCGGTACGTTTGGCTGCAGCGCACGCAGAGCGAGTACGAATGGCCGACTGGCCGAATGGGCGTGCGGCCTGGACAAGGTGCCCGACTTAGAAACACGAGAGTGGGGAAGGTGGAAAGCTATACAATTATACTCGGGACAGCCTGGTGGACACACTCCTGCGGAATGAGAAGCCTAGGCGCCCTAGCCAGAGCGGCAGAGTCTGCCACGCAACATGTGGCTCGCAACCGGAAGAGAACAACCCGTACAGTTAGCAAATTTTCTTCTACTTTCTTCTTGGATAATAAAACACCTGTTAATATTCGGCACGACGCGTGACGAGCTGCTACTCCCAGTAGTGTAGATCGTAAAATTGCCCTTCGTGTGCGTAGTTGTTGTGAATGTTCTACCCCACAAGCGTGCGCCACCGTGGGACTCGTTGCTATGCAGGCTCTCACCGTTGCCTCACTGTTGATTACCGCCAGTTGCAGGCGGTGGACTCTACCAGTATGATGCTCCGCCCTCGGAAATCATTTATGGCGCCATATGTGGATGATGATATGCTTGAGACCGATATGCTGCGCTGTTGGAAATTATACATTTGATTACAAAGACTAATATACAGTGCGAAACTAAAGCAATAATGCTCTAAAGCCACTGTTCGAATAAGGGAGAAACGAGAAATACCGCTACTTCTCGGTACGGGTACTGTAGCGACCCATGTTCGAATGACAGATATTGACCAAAAAGAGAAATCGTTATTTCTCCCGGCGGGAGAAAGGGCGCCAAATCGGGAGAAATGACCCCCTATTTCTCCCGCTGGAGCGCCATTTCTCCCGCCGGGAGAAATAACGATTAGTATTTAACCTTTTAACATCCCCTGTCATGTCATCGCCCTCGACCCGTCGCGCCCCCGCCATCGAGCGCCATACAGGAAGCGGCTGCTCAACATCGCCCTCGCTCTCGCCGCCCCCGGGCCACTCCCTCCCACAACCTCGCCACCCGAGCCCCCCCTGTGCTCGAAGCGGCCGCCAGGTTTGCGAAGTCCACCGCGTCGTCTCCATCGGCTGCCGCGGCAACCGGTAGAACGTAGGCGACCAGAAAGCCGACGGCCGACAGTGCACACAAGTGGCGCATCTTCGCTGCCGCAGCTCGTGGATTGCACTTGCAGTGGCAAAGGCAGGGCGGGATGCGGTGGGGCGGTGGTGCGTCTGGCTAAAGAGCTGGCGGTGGCGGCGGAATGACGCGCATGGACTTCGTCGCCTGCAGTCAAAGCCCTCGCGCCTCCTGTACTTTAATGCGCGCAAGACTGTATTTCTCCTGCCGGACCGGTATCTGTCATTCGAACATACCCGTACGAATTGCGGGTACCCGTACGTTATTTCTCGGGCGGCAGTACTTGGGCTGATTTCTCCCCCCGCATTTCTCCCTTATTCGAACAGCGGCTTAATACATGCACTAACAAAATTTGGTTGGAATTTATATTTACACCTCAATGAGTACAGGTAGCAATAGGCAATCGCACACCACTACTGGGATAGACGCCCTTTGTGAATGGAGCCACCCAGGTAGTGCGAGTTACTCCCATGTACTTCTCCGCTCCCCCCTTCTGACCGTCATTACGCGCCTTTCGCAAACGCAGGACGAGACATAGGACGAAATAGATCGCTAACATGTACAAAAACGTATAAAAGCAATTTCGGCCTATTTACTTTAACTTTCCCGTCCGCACCATTCCGTCCTATGCTAGAGTCGTAGGACATGATGAAATCGGCCAAAATCGGCTATCTGGTCCTACGCGGGTGTTGGATAGAAACTAGTATACTATGTCTTAACGTCCTCAGCCTTCCGTTGCAACCTCCCGCAAGATGCTCGCTCGAGTTTTATGTTAGAGGTCATCATCGCGCGTGTTGTCATTTGGGTGTTGAAACCCAAAGCCAAAACAATGGCGGAGTCGCCTAACTTTCAGATCCATACAAGTGGTACATTATACCGTCCGGTGATTGAACTGCTTGGTAACGAATACAATGACACTTATAGTACCCATAGTACGTTGTCAACTGCTCGGTGTAGTTTTGGCTACGGCAGATATGTAGTTTGGCAAAATCAATAAAGCCCACCACGCCATCTAGCTCAGCTCCACTTTTTTGGCGACAGCAACATCAAGCTTTGCCGCGCGGTTCGGTGGAATACATTTCGTCCCGTTGCTTTCAAAAGCATGGGTAAGCCACTTGTCTCGCAAAAAAACCCATAGTCGTTTGAAAGACGTGGCACAAACGAGTCGGCGAGACACCCAAAAATGCGGCATGCTCCAACCATGTGCCTCTCGACGCCAAACGCAAGAGAATGGCAATGGGCCCCTCCTCCGACGTGAACTTGCATCGATTTTTGTGCGGTAGGGCATTTCACTTATCCCAAGCGAATCGTGCAACACCCAAAATTCTTCCTCGCAAACATTTAAAAGAGATTCGATACATGTCGGCGGGAAACTCTGGAGGGACCATGTGTTGTTCGGTAAGCGAAACGCTTAACTCCGCGTCCCTGACATCCTTGCCATGTGTACACTGGACATAAGCCAATTCATAGATGCATTCTCGACTTCATCAAATGGGTCTACTGGTTCCGAGCACGACAACGACGTGAGCAATCAGCAATGCGGCTCGGAAGAATCACTTCACGCGTTTGGCTTCGCGCTTTTGGAGCAGTGGCCCGATTGTCCGCATGCTTCATAGTGGCTTCACTTGTAACCACGATGCGACCATTGGATGATATCACGACTCTAGGAGGATGAAACTCGGGCTCGAGTCGCGGCGACGAGTTGTGACTGTGACGAAGCACCAAAACTGCCCTTCTCCGGCCGCCATCACGCGTGCGCGACTTGCTGTGGCGTGTTAGGCATGTACCCGTGAGCGCTTTAATCTCGGCCTACATTCAAATACAGGTGCGAAATGCATGTACTTCGACGGCGTGGGAGGGGATGTAATTTGACGGTTTCAGTACATTTCTGTGCACGTTGGCGAAATTTCATCCCGTCATGCATTCTATCCTGCGTTTGCGAAATGCGCCTATTGTTAACTTGTTACTACGCCTAGCTACCCCCGCCCCTCCCCGCGCGCGCGCGCGCGCACACACACACACACACACACACACACACACACACACACACACACACACACACACACACGCGCGCGCACACACACACACACACACACAAACATACAAACACACAAATACAAACACACAAACACAAACACAAGCGCGCGCGCTCCCGATGCGGTCTCGACCTATAGGAGCGAGAAACTGCAGGTAGTGTGGAGACATGGCCTCCACACACGGTGATGTTCAAAGGGCGTCGATGTCACACGTGCGTTGGCGGAGAGGCGGCAACGTCATGCGGCTGAGCAGTATAGCTATATAAAACATGTAATCCGGGGATGGACTGCATGTGGACAGACGGGGGTGGGTTCATCGATTTTTCCCGCCTTTATTTCCTCCCCTACTGCTACTTACGGCTCATGGGGTCCGGGGTTCCGAATCTATGACTGAGGCTATATCTAGGCGGGCCCCCATCACATCTCGGCACGTGCCACGTGGTCGATTTGATCGTCGGCCAGCCCTGCGTAGGTAATAGCGGTGGCGAGCATGTCGCGTATTGTGTACGTCATCAAATGTCTGAAGTACATTTTGTTTTTAGCATTATTTGATGAAGGCTTTTTCCATAAGTCAACTCGCTTCACTTCGCGTTAATCTGCTTCGTGTCGCCAACTTCGCCCCCACACACTCTAAGCCCGACACGCCGGAGTCTAGGCGTTTGCATCTCGTCTCAGCCACGATGCCCTTGCGTTTAATACTCAAGACCATCCTATAACGGGCCACTTGAGCGAGCTCCGAGACAAATTATTCCTTTAGCACTCCGACGCCGTCTTCCGCGTCGTTGTCTGTCACATATTCGGACAATTATCATCCCACATCGCATCCATTCTTCGCTCCGGATGTATGTTGCGGGTGAAAACATGGAGAATAAACCATTATGTGATTTATTCATTTTCCCTTTCTATCCCCACAAATGACCACCATAAGGCTAGAGATCAGCCATCGATGCATCGTCGATAGTATCATCATCACCTGGTGATAGTGCCATCGATGTGATAGGTTGCGACATCGACATCGACACGATGGTAGTAGTACTAGAATCAATGCCATCAATTATCAAAACAATTGTAAAATATTGATTATCTAAGCCCGATGTATCGATATATTGTCCCAAATATCGATATATCGGCGATAATATTGAGTTAAATTGCCATCGATGTCAGCATCCCAAACTATCAACTTCATCAACATCTACAATCCAAGATATCATTACCATCAACATCGACAAAATTCACTTGATCCCTAGCCTTAGACCACCTAATGTACTAATCTGGTCTTCCGTGCTCCGCACGCCAATTTTGTAATAAATAACTTTTCTGTTTCTTTCTTGTCCCGGCTGCCTCTTGTCCGGGTTGGTGCTCCACGTTGCACTTCGGCCGGCTGCCTCATGCCCGGGCTAGTGCTCCACCCGACAACTATGCTGCCCGGCCGATTGTCATGCGTGCCGCCCATCTCGGCTACGATACCGCAACGTCCCATCCCGGCCGACTGCCGTCCCGGCTGCGCTGCCGCAATGCCCCATCCCGGCCGGCTGCCATCCCAGCTACGCTGCCGCAACGCTCCATCCCGGCCGACTGCCATCCCGGCTATGCTGCCGCGACGCCCCATCCCAATTGACTGCTATCCCGGCGTGCTACCGCGCCGGCCTACTGTTAATACCCGTACTTGCGCGTGCTCGGGTTGGTGTTCCTCGCGCCCCCTCGGCTGCCCGGCATGTCTCCGCCATTCGCGCTGCTCGGTCGACTGCGTTGCCGCCACGGCCGACTAGCTAGCATGCGCTGCCGCGACAGCCGACTAGCATGCTCGACTGCGAAACATGTTACACGTTACATCTCTTGGCGAAACTTCTAGTATTTTCATTGGGCCTAGCTTACAAACGTTCTCTATTCATAAATAACTTATTATATGTTACTCGTAACAATACAAAGAAATATAATGAAGGGATATCGGGACCGGTACT
The DNA here is from genome assembly GCA_026401115.1 of Tetraselmis chui. NCBI lineage: Eukaryota > Viridiplantae > Chlorophyta > Chlorodendrophyceae > Chlorodendrales > Chlorodendraceae > Tetraselmis > Tetraselmis chui. Next base: position 362,898 of record JAPMLY010000053.1, on the reverse strand, counting down.
AACGCCATTGCTCACGCGCACCGGGAGGCCGCCCGCCGGCCAACGTGTTACACATCACATTTACCGGTACTGTACATCGGACAATTTAATATCGCACACGCGGATTTTCAGACGCGATAATCGCGTCAAAACACGCCGCCAACGCCCTTGTACCATTCGCTCCTACCAATTGCTGCTCACGCTTTCCTACCATAGCTGATACGACGCCATTCGCGGTGTAACTTCTAGCAAATAATGCCAAGACCACATCTTTACTGAATACGGAAGTTAAATGTATGCGGTCGAATATTCTCCTTACGCGGCCAGGTCGTCACGGCATGCATGCGTTGTCGGCAAGTGTAACTAGTAGTTACTAACTACCCACTTACCCACTCACTAGCCCCCGCTGTCAGGAGGACGCCGACACCAACATCCCCGATGCCAGCCGGATTTTTTGCGAAATGACATGCTTGGCACTAAAAATAGGCAGCCATGTGGGGATTTTGTGAGTTTTGGTGTATCGATGAAGTATAACGATTATTTACGAGTCTACGTAACCACCATCTTCAACACATTTCCCCTTCTTGCTCAGCGCTTTCGGGCAAAGAACTTAGTCATATGATGCATCCCGAAGGTAGAAAGAGCATGGCATGTTGTTATCCACTAAATTGACGAGGAAACCCTCCTTGCCCTTCACACCTACCACTGATTTGTCGTCATATATAATGTGTACACGTCATTGTTCACGTAAAATGCATTTTCCGTGCAAGGCACCGATTCATATTTTGACTTTGCATATAGCATCACTAACTAACACGCAAAGAAATCACCTTCAACACCATCACAGTCCCATTTGTTCTAGTGGAGTTGAAGATTCCGGAGGCATCGGCAATCACTTGCACCCGCAATTCCTCACCGTGCTTGATCAATCTTTCCTTATGTTGCCTCCGTTCACGTTGTTGCAGCCCTAGTGATAGATCCAATGTTGTTGACACTAAATCTGTGGACAATTGCAACCTTACATCTTTCAACTCCTATTCTTGGTTTTCCAACACTGCAGGTACGGCATGCCACTTGCACATCAGAGCTCCTCCGGGCAACACCAATCTCACCATCTCCTCCTTGTCCTCATCCCATCTGTGCGTCGTCTTGTTGATAAGACGTTGATATTCATCATGTGACAGCCTCATATCGGTGTAGACTTGTAACCCGTTTTTTTCCCACAGTTCTTTGATCGCAGGCAACGCACTTTCTTCGGCTGCTTTGAGCACATGCTTAAATTGTTTAGATTTAAAAATAGCACTAAAGAGCTCTGGGTAGTTCGCTAGCATGGAAGCCAAAATGAAGCGGGGTATGTGTGCTGCTCGAATATCACATGGTTGTCCAGTTGGGTCCCATGTCTCACCCAATTGCTCGCCGCGTCGGTGCTCTCTATCCCCACTGCGATCACCCGCCTCCTCCTCGCTGTCCCCGCCGAACACATGTTGCCAACTGCCGTTGTTTCCGGCAACCCGAGTCAACCAATTCTCTAATTGATGAGCTTTGCGTCCGGTGTGCCTTTGCAATGTCGCGCGTGAAGCGGTATCTCGAAGCTTGTACGACAGTGTGCTGGATCTTTTTCGTTGATGATGCGACCGGCGGCGAGGCTCTCACTCGGCGTCGTCACTACAACCGATGTCCTCTACGTCGCTCCTACTCCCACTGTTGTTGGCTGTATCTCCCGCTGCGTCTCCTCGGTCGGCGTCATGCTTCACCATAATTTTGCGTGAATATATTACTTTCGCATAGTAAAACGTCCCCCCGCCGCATCTCGCCTCCTAGCCTAGACTTCCTTTCCCCTTCAGGGGTAGGGAAGAAAGGAAATCCATAGCTCTAAACAGTGTCTCGTTGGCGCTCCTGCCTCCGCGCCAGATTGTCTCCTATCCCCGGTCCGTCTCCGTCTGTTTCCAACACATGTCTAGTCGTGCAGAATCATCCCGTACCCTGTGGAATCGTCCCGGTGGTTTACGATGCAAGGGGGCCGTCTTTATAAGTAGAGCGCCGTTGCGATAACCCTAGGCACCATGCCCGAGGCAGCTTGTCGATAACTGGGTATAGACTAGGGGAGGGGATGGTCGAACCTCGCAGATTAAGGGGCCGACCTCTACCATCACATGAGCATGATGGCCTGCATGCCGGGCACGTAGTCTACCGGCGGCGCGGTGCTCGCAAGGCAAAAGCTCAGCCTGAAGGGCGTGCACGAGGACACGGTGGGCCTCCCCATCCGGCGGCCGCTCAATTGGGCCCGCGAAGTCAACCTGCAGCTACGCACCGCCGCCGCCGGCTTCGCGCCCGTCCCCGACGCCGCCTCCGCCTACGTAGTTTGTCTCACCTTCTTCCAAATACCGACGGCGCCATTACCACGCCCCCTCCGGCCGGCCCCTTCCACCACGCGTTCGGGACGGGCATGTTCGCCGGGCGCCCCCTGCGGGACGTCGACACGGGCGCCGTGCCGCCGACGCTCGCGGGGGGCTCCGTGGAGGCCAGCGCCTTCAGCGTCGCCGTGCGCCTTTCTTTCTACGACACTAACTAGCTAGCCATGCCCTTCCTCGAAGCCAAAATGCGGTTATCCAACACCAACCGCCCCGACGTCGCCGCCTACCTGCCGCCCTCGAACTACATCCAAAACTCTCCGGAACCGTTGTCACATTTTGCCTAGAGAACAAATTGCGCAGAAATTAATTGCGGCTAATGAAGAGAGAACGAGCGAGAGCGTGTCGGTTTGCAGCGTAGCTGAATGTAATTAAAAAGAGAATTAGAAAAGTGACTTATGTCCTCCCTCCACTGCGTTGGCTTAAGTAGCCCAGCCCAGCTTGCCGTCAGTCTTGAAGCCTCACGCGACCCTCGGAAGCCCGTCTCATGTGACGTGATTACTATCGCCTCGGACAGACGTGATCATACGCGTCGTGCCGCTTAGTTAATCTCACATGTAAGCCCGCTAATTGTGTAATGGGACTTGACCTAATTACAATGGATGTACAATTTCGGGTGTACACTTCCTCGCAGTGTACGGAGTGCAACTAGTAGCAATACGTACGAGTCCTACAATAATCTTTATAGCAAAAGGACATTACTCGACACATTTTTTCTTGTGCACGACATGTCACAATCCACTTTCACTTGCGTTTTGAATTTCAGTGTTTGCAGTACCCAATGGGTACACGCTTGTTCCAAATGAATTGCTACATGTTTCATATTGCACAAATTTTATCCTACTCGTAATCAGGAAATACTTTCTGTTGTTGTGTACCATTTATCCATCCTCGATAGTTTTCAATGCGTCCGGCTTTTTTGCATATGTTCCCATTGTTCACATCCTCAAGACTACATAGTCGTGAGCCACAAGGTTATGAAATACAATGAAATTGTTTGCAACAATCACGGAATAAACGGCTGTTGTCTCCGGGCGCCCCTTGTGATCATAAGGCATAATGAACTTCAATATTCTATTAAAATTCGTGTAATTTCTCTCAGTCCTTGTGCATATGCATTCTATTCGTGTGAACACACTACGTTTGTCTACGGAGCTGATGCCTTTTCAAGCACCTATCGAGTTGCCGGCGGGGCTTGCTATTCCGCTGGTCCCCCTTGCATGTGATCGTCGACGGAGCTCAAAAAGGATTGGCAAGGCTTCCCCGACAGTTATGCAATGCGCGGAATTGCAAACACATGACCTGCCGCGCGGCTGATTATTTGATGTACGACTTGTCGACTCACCCGTATCGCGTGGTTACTCCGCCCGACCCACATCGCTTCTGCCGTCACATCCACACCAACAAGGGCCCTAAGACCTAGGAAAAGACTGTGGAAGCCCTCGTGGGGCAGTACGTAGTTTCAGAGTGCGTTTGAAGGAGATATAGGTCACGCAACCCCTCAACTGGAACAGAAAAGGGCTTTTTAATGATTGTCGTGCATATTTTATATCATATATCGTGCTTATATGTTTCAAATCTTTGCCTTGGGCGAGCTTGGGCGAGCTCCGTGACAATTTCCTTGAGCACTACGACGAAATTTTCCGCGTTGCGGTATGTCGCATCTTCGGCCTGCCCTCATCCCGCATCCTCTCTACTCTACGCTCTCCCATTGCTTGTGCTTCTTGCCATCTCTCAGTTCAAGCTATGCGGGGTGCGTTCGCGTCGGCGGGTGTTGATATGTCAGATGATGCGTGGGCCACTGCTTTTGTTGACCACTTGCCTCGATGCGGCGGAGATGCTTCGGTCCATACCGCTCACTCTTGGTTAGTGACGGCCCTTGCGGACATCATCTCCGAGGTTCGTGGCGCACTCGGGGTTGTCTTAGAGGTTCTCACATACCCCACGATGTTAGTTCAACTCCCCAACGGCAACGACGGCCTCCCCGCGGATGTGGGTGTCTTACACTATCACGGCATCCGAGGCTCGAAACTTGCCCTTGATGCCGTGGTTCGTGGTTCGGTGTTTCTACCTCCCCGTCGCCCGACGTCGCTGTACGCCGTGCTGAGAATTCCAAGTTCGTGAAGTTCTCACAGAGGGTGAGGAGTCGCCCCGACATCTGTTTCATTTCCTTTCTAGTCACGGAATTCGGTACTCTCGGCGGCCACGCCACGGCATTCTTGACGGAGCTGGCCAAGCAAGCAACCGCCTCTAAGGGGATGCACGTGGGCAAGTTGCTGGCCTCGTGGCGCCGAAGGTCTCTCTCACCGTCCATGTTGCTTACGCGGACAACGTCTTGCGCGGCTTGTCCGCCGCCGCAGACGGTGTGGAGGCCGGTTCTTCCTCGGCTGGGATGCCTTCTCATGCCATAACGCTCTTCACCCGTCCCATGGGCCGCAAGCGTCCCCGTGCTTCCTCGAGCGGCGTGTGAGGTGCCGCTTGTCGCCTCCACGTATTGCATTCTCGGCGTTGCTTAGGAGTTTCGTTAGTTTAATATGCTAGGTTTATGCACAGTGTAGTGCTTCCTTTTGCCGTACTTTGGATTCCGTGATCCTCTTGTCACCCTTGCCCTTTTGTTACCCGTCCCTTTTCCCTCTCATCCTTGCTCATGTTGTTTCTCTTGTAATCAATTTTTAATCCCGCATGTAATACTTGTAATCAAAACATGCTTTAATTCGTACCATCCCCTGCTCTCCTGCGCGACCTGTACTCCCGCGCGCCCCGCGGGCAGGCGGACGACGAAGGTCGAAGAAATAATGATGAAGCTCGTGATTTACATGTATATATCTCGACAGTGAATATATAATGGCAATACCATGAATAACTAAAAAAAAATAAAAAAATACCATAAATAACTAGCTTTACGTATAATTACTACAGCGGCTAAATACAGCATCTATTTTTTTACAAGAAAAAAGGAGTGGAGGCCACCAAGCAAATAATAAAAGAAGAAGGCGGCTAAAAAATAATAAATATCTCTCACAAAATTCCTGCGAATATAGGCCGAGGAGTTTTAAGCCGCAGTACCACAAGTGACTTTTCTTCTACAGCGTCCTCAGGTCCGTCCGTCGACCTATTAGCAAACCTTCAGCACAGTTGCACATAGCACGGCACCATGAGCGCAGCAGCTTGTGTGGATATGCCCATGGATGTGGCGACGCCTGCTGTGAGCGCGTCTGCGGCGGTGACTGCGGAGGAGGAGGACCTGTACACACGGCTCAAGACTCTGCAGCGGCAGCTGGAGTTCCTCGAGATCCAGGCACGCCGCGCCGTTTTAACCCTCGCCTTCCCCCCCCATCCAGGAAAAACTGTGGTATTAGAATCCGCTATATTCTAGTTTGAAGTGGTCCCGGCGCTGGGCACTTTGTCAGATGAATCGTTTGCCACCGCCGTCAGAGGCGACTTGAAAACTGCCGCGGAAACAAACGGTAAAACAGTCGCAGTCTCAGCTCAGCCACCCTTTCGTCCAACCCCACCCAGTCTCATCTAAGGGTATTGGAAATCAGTCCATATTTCATCTGGCAGGCGATCCTTTGAGCCGGGGTTTAATGCGTTTGGTCTACATACTGCGGTCGAGCGCCGCTGTTTCCGTGCAGAGTCAGATCTATGAGCTTTGGCAGCACAGCCATATGCAGCTCGGAACTCTGAAGCGCTTGCACTAGCACTAGCACTGTATGCGGAGGCTAGAACTTGAAGCACCATATTCTGTGGAAACACGCACACTGGGTGTTCTATCTACCCGTCTTATGCGCAGCACTGCTTTTGACATGCTGGGGCGCTGGGCTAACCTAGTATGAGGGAGATTGGTGGCATTGGCCTGCTCAGGAGGAGTACATCAAAGAGGAGCAGAGGAACCTGAAGAGGGAGTTGCTGCGCGCTCAGGAGGAGGTTAAGCGCATTCAGAGCGTGCCGCTTGTGATTGGACAGTTTTTGGAAATGGTGGATGCCAACTACGGCATCGTGGCCTCCACCACAGGCTCCAATTACTATGTTCGCATCCTGAGCACACTCAACAGGGAGCTGCTGAAGCCATCTGCATCGGTGGCACTGCATCGCCATTCCAATTCGCTGGTGGACATTCTGCCGCCTGAGGCAGACTCTAGCATCTCTCTGCTCAGCCAGTCCGAGAGGCCGGATGTGTCTTACTCGGTGAGTGCCTGCGTTGCTGTCCCTGGTGGGTAGAATGAGCTGCAGTGCGGTGCATCAACCATTCTTGAGGCGCAAAGCTGCGTGCTCCATCATTTTCCAGAAATAAGCAGCTTTCGTGTCTCCATTGTTTCTGCATTTCTTAATTCATTTTCGCGAGCTGATGTATCGCAATGTATCCCCTACTTTGTTGGCAATGGCATCTCCTGCTTGCGTCATGTTTCTTTTGGGGTTTTTCTTGTCAGGCATAATTAATGGCTTTAATTCACCCCATTTTGTATGGCTTGTGGTGGCTTCATATTTTTGAATGCGGGATTGTGTGCAGCAAATTGGTGGCGCAGACATACAGAAACAGGAGATCCGCGAGGCGGTGGAGTTGCCTCTCACCCATCACGAGCTGTACCGCCAGATCGGCATCGACCCGCCGCGTGGTGTGTTGCTCTACGGGCCGCCTGGAACCGGCAAGACTATGCTTGCCAAGGCTGTGGCCCACCATACCACCGCAGCCTTTATTCGCGTGGTGGGCTCAGAGTTTGTGCAAAAGTATCTGGGAGAGGGCCCCCGCATGGTGCGCGATGTGTTCCGCTTGGCGAAGGAGAACGCGCCTGCCATCATCTTCATCGATGAGGTGGACGCCATCGCGACCGCCCGCTTTGACGCTCAGACGGGAGCGGATCGCGAGGTGCAGCGTATCCTGATGGAGCTGCTCAACCAGATGGACGGCTTTGATCAGACAGTCAACGTGAAGGTCATCATGGCCACCAACCGCGCTGACACACTCGACCCTGCCCTCCTCCGCCCTGGCCGCCTGGACCGGAAGATTGAGTTCCCTCTGCCCGACAGGCGCCAGAAGCGCCTCATCTTCCAGGTACTTTGTCATCGTACCGTCCCATTTACCCAATCGATCAGTCTGCTGTACACAATCACTTTTGTGCATTGTCGAGAGGTTATTGCCTTGGGGGTGGGAATTGAAGGATGTAGTTTTCTGCCAAGTGAATGGGATTGCTTTCTTGTCGAACAGATATTTGTCTGCGTTATATTCTGTTGTTTTCCCTGCTGACCCCTTTCCTACCCTGGGGTGCTCGCAGGTCTGCACATCGAAGATGAATCTGAGTGATGAGGTGGATCTGGAGGACTATGTCTCTCGCCCAGACAAAATTTCAGCGGCTGACATCGCGGCTATCTGCCAGGAAGCAGGGATGCATGCGGTTCGCAAGAACCGGTATGTCATTCTGCCCAAGGACTTTGAAAAGGGCTACAAGGCCAACGTTAAGAAAGATAGCACCGAGTTTGAGTTCTACCACTAGACTGATCAATGTTAGCTCCCCCCCCCCCCCCCCCATTTCTCTATCTTGGCGTAAACACTCGCTCGGTGTGTTTATGCGGCACTGGATGCGGGGGCGTTTCACTTCACACTGGAATCCCATGTTTCAAGATGTGTCAGTAACGATGGTGTAAGGCAACTGATGTTGTAGCTGTGTCATGAATGCTGTCTATTTACGAATTATTATGGGCCCAACGGGATGGGTCTTTGCCCGGAGCGGTCATTGCTTTTGCCCCCGACCTAGCCATTGCTCCAGCTGATATGTTTTGCGGAGAATGAGCATCATTTGTATTTCTGAACAGCGCTTTGCTGGCTTACACGGCCCCAAATGACAAACCCTGGTGCAATGAAGCGCCTCCTCCTATAGGTCTCACTGTATTCTGCAAATGAGGAGCTGGTAGAGTTACAGATTTTTTCACTGCAGCAGCAATTGGCTGCGCCTGCCTAGCATGGCTACCTTCAGTAGTTTGGGTAGGCTGCTCCCCTACCCTCCTTTCCCGCCCTTTGTGTTGTCCTGTCGCGATATAATATGGTACATTCACGCTATTGTGTCGCTGTGTTTGCCTGACGCCGGCTGGTACACCTTGGCCCTCCACTTTCCACGCTAGTCCCCCGTCATCAGCAAAATGCACTTTGCGTCCGGAAGCTAGTCTCCAGCATTCTTGCAGGTTAGTGTGCCCACCATCACGAGTCACCCATGCGTCCCCTCTCTACCCGTCTAGAATGTTCAGCGGCCCGAATGCCTTACATGTATAGCTCGGGCTTCAGCACGCCGATGTAAGGCAAACACCTGTACTTCCCTGCAAAGTCCAGGCCGTAGCCAATGACAAACTCGTCCGGGACGGAGAAGGCGGTGTAGTCCACCTTCAAATTAACCTTTCGGCGAGAGGGTTTGTCTAGTAAGCACACAATGCGCACTTCCCGTGGTTTCAAACTCTGAATGTAGGCTGTCAGGCCGAGCAGCGTGTTCCCGGTGTCAATGATGTCCTCCACGATCACCACCGTTTTCCCCTCGATGTCGTCCGAGTTAACAAACGCGTTGGAGATGTCCACCTCACCGCAGCTCTCGGTCGCCTTCCCGTACGAGGAGGCCTTCATGAACTTCACTTCAGCAGGGATACTCAAGTTCTTTACTAAATCGCTGGTGAACATGAAGGCGCCGGTAAGCACCCCCAGCATGACAACGTCATTGCGTCCCACCAAGTCTTCACTGATTTCATCGGCTATCTCCACCACTCGTGTTTGAAGCTCCGCCTCTGACAGCAGCACCCGCTCCACGTCGTTGTCAAGCGGGTTGAACCTGCGCATGGTATACCACAAATGCTCAGCTTCGTATACTAGTGCATACACGCCTGGATCCCAGCAAGCCGCCCGAGTATTGAATGAACATGGAGGCCGAGACGTGCCGAGACGACGGACTGTGCTCAGCGACAACAATCTATACTACGCCGACAGTTTACGACGTTTTGTGCTAGAAAGTCGGCTGCCTGAGCAAAGCCGCTGACTGGCATGTGAAATGATGTTTCCATCCTCAGCCTATGTAATTATCGCTGGGGTTAATATGTATTCATATTATCGAAGGTCGAAGATGTGGATGTTAGTCACCCATGTAAGCGCCTGCCGCCGTTTGGAGTGCGAGTGTGTACGGACCGACCCAAAGACTGTACCGTCATAACACAGAAAACTGTCGGAGTGTCGGAGTCAGAAACTGCACGGGGTGGAAACGGCATGGCGACAAGATACTCAAAGGAAAATATCAAGACGGAGAAGAAGGGGAAAGTAAGGAAGGGGCGTGATATAAGAGCGACGAAAGAAAAGCCGCGGACCGGCGCGGAGTAGGGCTACTGGTTGCACTCCGGGCGTTCAAACTACTGGACTCACCTCCGGGCGGTTTTAGAGGGCAATACGGGTTCCGGCATAGTGGCGAAAGCTTGGGACGCAGCCGGTTTCTGGGAGCGTGTTCCACTCGAGCTGCCGCACCCCAGAGAGGTGACAGTGACAGTGTTTTGGGAGGGCTTCGGGAATAGAGTGCGCTTGACGAATGGGAATTTCGAGCGTCGAGAAGGGGCGGAGGGTGAGCCGGAGGAGCGGGCAGTGTTTGGGCTCAGAGACGCGGCGGTTGTGGCGCTCATTCTGCGGTCAGAATCGTTGCCACTTTGCTACTGTGGCAGTAGCTCAAGGATGGCGGCGGTGGTTTGTCGAGTATGCAGGAGGTTGCACTGTAGTGGCGGCGGACAGTCTGTGCAGCGGTGTCGACTTCCATCGCGCCGCTCTCTTTGACGTCGCAGACCCCTACGCTAGCTAGTACCGATAGGTACTGCTACAATGTCCTTATGTACTAACGTACCGGTCTTTGGATCACGTGACTGTCAATTCAAATTCACAAACATGCGGGCACCTGGTAAAATATATCGGCCCTTAAAAACGACCAGTACATGTAGCTTAATCCTTACCTGTTAACACTGCACAGTGAGGCCGCAAATTTTTTTAATGAAAATCATGACGATATCTGCTCCGCCGCTATTTTGAAAACCACTTTTCTGACTACCGACCCCAACGGAAACTTCAGCTCTCAGTAAGGGAGGTGCTGATACCCTCATCTAGGGCATGAGGCAAAGTAAGCGACCGTTAGGCAGGGGTTGGAAATAGGTTTAGGGTTTAGGGTTTTAGGCCCTAGCTAGGTGTGTCTTGTCGATAAGAAAATGAGAGGGCTGTGTCGACGCCCTCCTTAGAGAAACTGCACACTGCCTCGGTGGTTGCACAGACTGTTGTGTTTTAGTTGAATGTCTGTTCATATCCTACATCTAATCCGAACAATCACTATAATTATGTACTAGATCATTTCTACATCAGTCTAGTACATTAACTCCCTGATGTTGCAGTACTCTATGTTAGTGTTGACTCACGCACCTCAACACTCCCCCTGACTGAGGAGCAGACTGTCATTCAAGTAGCAGAGTAATTAATGAACAGAGCAGCGCATCACCGCCGAGACAATTTTCTCGAATTGTGGATTGGGAATTGGTTTTGTGAAGATGTCTGCAAGCATCTCATTGATGGGGACATTTTTCACCAATCCACCTTGATGCGCATCTCGCACAAAGTGGAGGCGAATGTCCACATGTTTAGTCCTTCTTGAGGTGCTGGCCGTAGTTGCAATGAAAATGCACGCATGGTTGTCCCCACCGATTGGTGTAGCAACATGTCGAGGGTACCCCAACTCACTGAGCATTTGTCGCAGGATTATAGATTCCTACACAGCAAGGGTGAGGGCCTGGTATTCTGCCTCAGCGGTGGACAGTGTGACGAGTGGCTGCAGACGGGAGCACGCGTTTACAGCGCCCCCACAAAGGAAGAAAACGTGGCCACTAGTTGCACGGCATCCACTGGGATAGGTGGTCGGGTAGTTTGCATCACTGAATCCATGAAGTCGCAGCTCCTCGCCTCAAAAGGTAACGCCTCTGTTTGCAGTGCGTTGGAGGTACCTTAGGCAGGTTTTAGCATCCTCCATGTGTGCAAATGTGGGGTTGGACATGAATCTGCACACTCTGTTAACTGCTTCAGTAATGTATGGTCGAATAGCAATTGACGCGTAGAGAAGTGCACCAACAACGCTGCGATAATGTGTGGAGTCCGCGGCCTCCTTGAGTGGCGAACTCTCGTGGGTCATTGGCTGAGGTTGGTGTTGTTACATGCTTGCAATCTGCCATGCCAAAGCGTCGCAAGAGCTCCCGGATGTAGGTTCCTTGATGGATGGCAAGGGTGTGTTCGTGTATGTTTCGCTCGATAGTCATCCCTAGTCGTAGCCATTTGCAAGGTCCCATGTCTTTGATGTCAAATTTGGTGGCCATGGCTGATTTGAACGTTGTGATCCATTCGCAAGAGGTGCTGCAGATGAGGATGTCGTCAACATACACAGCAACGATGCTGAAGGTGTTGTCATTGCTGGTGGCGTCGTGGGCGAGGAATGTGCAGTCTTGAGGAACGGGAGAGAGGGACCCCCCCCCTTGACATCGAAGGTGAGCGGTAGACGTAGGCACCGGGGTCGGTGCGAAGTTGCACACAGTCATGAGTGAGAAGAAACTGGTTGAGCAAGCGGTGCCAGCTGTGTGGCGCTTGCTTGAGGCCATATATGCTTTTTTTAGGAGGTAGACCCCATGCTCATCATCATCACCACGTTGTTGGAATCCCTCGGGCTGATCCATATAAATTTCTTCATCCATGTCGGCATCCAAGAAGGCGCAGTCAACGTGTGTCTGTTCATAGTGGAGGTCGAGCTTGGCCACAAGGGAGAAGATTATGCGGAGGGTGGTGAACTTGACGGTGGGGGCGGATGTCTCATTGAAGTCAAGACCATGGATTTGTGAGAAGCCCTTGCCACTGAGGCGCGCCTTGTAGCGAGCAATATTGCCACCCGCATGTCACTTGGTTTTAAAGACCCACTTGCACTTGACAGCTTTCCGTCTCGCTAGCAGACTGACAAGCTCCCAAATCTTGCGCGCAAGGAGCGAGTCCTATTCCGACTTGATGGCTGTGAGCCATTCCGAGGCATCAGGAGAGGACGAGACAGCTTCTCGAGAAGATTGGGGGTCACGAGGAGAGTCGCCAGCAAGAAGTGCAGCAGAAGGCTGATAGCCGTGTGTGGGGAACACATTGTCAGCAGCAGAGAGGCGGACTTTAGGCCTAATGGTGCGACTGGGGCGGGAAGGAATTAGATCTAGAGCTGAGGGCTGAGGGTGATCGAGCAGTGGCGGAGCATACGGGGCCGAAGACGGAGGCACGGAGTAAGGAGGGACGTCATCATCCGTAGAATCACTGTCGGAATGACAGACTTGAAGGCCCTCGCGTGGAGAGAGAGGAAGTTGGGGCGCAGACGAAGGAGGGGAATGGACCACACGGGGAGGTGAGGAGACGACGCAGTCTTGCGGAGGAGAGGTAAGCCATTCATCAGGCATGGAGGAGTCGAAGCGGCCCAGACGATCTGTCTCATGGAACGCAACACTGCGGCTGATCAGGACGACGCGGGTGTTAGGCATCCAGATTAGCCATGCACGGGAGTCCGGGGAGTAGCCAACGAAAATGCTTACACGCGCTGATGGAGCAATCTTGGAGCGATTCGCACGGGGGACAGAAACGAAGGCTGGACAGCCGAAGGTCCGAAGGTAGGAGAGGTCAGGTGTAGCACCGGTGAGAAGGCGGAGGGGGATATCGTTTATACCACGGCGGAAGGTGCGATTGTGGATGTGCATAGCCACGGCCATGGAGAATTCCCAAAATTGCGCTCCGAGGCCTGCGTAGTCAAGCATTCAACGCGCCCAAGTGGATAAGGTGTACCACATGCGTTCGATGAGGCAATTCTGGAACTCGCTGTACGGGGCAGCGTATTCACGAGCAGTGGACGATTCATCACAAGCGGTAATGAATTCTTGACTGCGGAAGGCGGAATCGTTGTCGAGGCGAACGGACAGGAGGCGGAAGCCCAGAGCGGAGGCCATTGTGCGATAGGCGCGCAAGCATGCGGTGGACGAGCTGCATGAGCGGCAAAAATCAGAGAGCCACAATCGAGCAAGCATAGTCAATAGCACCATATGAATAGGAATTGCCTTGTAAGGAGGTGGTATTGTTCCGCCAGAAGTCCCAGCCACAGCGTTTGAAGGGTTCAGTGGGTTTGGGATGAAGTCCACGAGGCCGGGGGGCGACGGTGGACTTGATGGTGGCGCAGGTCCTGCAAAAGGGAAGAACGCACAGTTGAGGAGGAAGGTCGGTGATGCCGCTGCGGGTAAGGGTTGTTATGCCACGTCCGCTGATATGGCCGAGGCGAGCATGCCATAGCTGCTGCACATTAAGTGAAGGGGGGTTGGTTGTAGCGAGCAAGGAGGAAGGGGGCGAGAGAGGAGAGTGGTTCTGGGGCGTGTGGTGCACAATATCGGAGGGAAGGGTGAGTAGGCGTCCGTGGGAAGTGATGGGGATAAGAGTGCCATCAAAGATAGTCATTACTAGGGCATCGGCAGTGAGGGTGACCTGCAAGGCATCGTTGGCATCCCACGCTTGGCGACTGTTGAACAGACGACATATATCGCCATTGGTCTTGGCTGAGAGATCACGAACGTAGAGGGAATGACCAAGATGGACGCGAATGGGGGAGCAAGTAGTGCCTAGCACGAAGAGATGAACCGTGCCTTCACCAACGGCATAAGCATTGAGGCCGTTGATCCAGCGACGAGGGACTGATATGAAGTCCGCAAAGTCGGTGAATTTTGCAGTCATGTGCGAAGTAGCACCCGTATCAAACACCCACGGGTCGTTGAAGGAAGAGGTTCAGAGGAGAGCGCAGTCAACATAAGCGGAAGACGACATACCAGCCGCAAGCCAACGGCATGCGTTAGAGTCAACGGCCCTCCCAAGGGGAGCACAACGGGCCTCATCGGTGAGGGTGTTGGAGCAGAGGACATCAAGAGGGCAACCCATCGCGACAGCACGGATATGAGAGGACGGAGCAGTCCACACGCCTCAATGGAGAAGCATTCCTCGACCATGGCCGGCCGGGTGAAGCCGGAAGGGGTGAGAGGCAAAGTCTGACGAAAATTTTGTGGAGAGACTGTCATGAAGTCGTGGTGGGGCTGACTAGGAAGGGTTGAAGCCAAGCGTGGAAAGAAGAGCACCGACATAGAGGGGCTGGGAGAGGGAAGAGCGATAGTGGTGTTGAAGCTCGGAGGAGAGCAAATGTTGGTCCACACGAGGGTGTTGCGCCGAGCTGTAGAACCAAGGTCATGGGCACGGGCAAGGATGGGTTCGCCAAGAGAGGCACGAAGCTCAGGAATCCGCGTTGCGCCGGGAATGGAAGTGATGATGTAGCTAAGGAAGCCTTGGGAGGTCGCAAGCTGCGAGATGATGTGACAGCTTGCAGTGAAGGGCACCGTAGGCATGTCACACAAGTCTTCATGACGGCGGAGGGTGGGGCAGGGAGGAGACGCAAGCAGAACGTCCACGTGAGGTAAGGTGGCCAAGTGGTCCGTTGTGATGTAGCATGCATCAACGGGAAGGCGACTGTGAGCATCGGAGAGCACGGAGGAAGGAAGACGATCAGGGAACGACAGTGAGAGTTAAGCCAGGGACGCCGTCATGGAGGACCTCGCTGTAGGGCTGATGTCTACAAGAGAGATCATCCTGAGAAGAAATCCATTGGTGATAAGATGCGTGATAATGCCAGGGACACCACCAGCGCACAAGGAAAGCACATGGAGAGGGCGACGACGCTCCGTGAGGACAACTGTCTCGGGAGTGATGCGGGAAATGGCCGGCAAGGGAAGGCATGTAGGTGGCGACAAAGAGAGGCAGCTTGACGCAGAAACCAATGTTGTGAGAGGAAGAACAAAGGCCACAGACGGGAGTGGCGCAGACCGTGTAGAGAGACACACCGGCGGGGCAAAATCCAGATCATGAGATGGAAGGGAAATGAGGTCATGGGCAGCGTCCATGGGGTCGTCATCTTGTGGGTCATCGAGGTAGAGGGTTCTGAAGCGCGAGCCGAAGTTCTCGGAGGAGGGAAGACCATCAAGGTCCGACGGGTCATCGCAAGAAGGGAAAGAGGCGGAGGATGCGGATGATGTGGGACGACGGGGCTGAGTACGGGGGCGAACACGAGTAGTACAAGGGAAGTGGGAGGATGGCTCGTAGGATGACTCGTAGGCTCCACATGCACGCGCATAAGCCTCATCAGCCTCATACGATTGGATAGCTGCAATATCAAGAGCAAGGGTAGTGGAAGAAGGGTCACGTGGAGCTGAGACCGTACGCGGACCAATATGAGAGTGGTGAGCAACAAGAGCCCAAGCGGGATCATGAGGGGGGTCACAGTCCATCTGTTGGGGGGGTGAACGGGTGGTCGACAGCTTCCAGGAGCCCAGCGTGAGAGAGGCGCGACAGTGAAAGACGAGCGAGTGTCAGTAAACAACACTGGCTGTGGACGGACGACCGTACGGATGGCCATCTGGATGACATCGTCCTCGTCGTCGGTGCAGAATATGTCGTCCGAGTCGGAGACGAGGCTCGGGCAGTCATCGTTGTCATCCGAGAGGGGAACGTGGCTGGCATTCAGGTGACAGTCGTGTGGCAGCGTGTGATGAACACGGGGGTGTGTGACAGCATCGCGGTAGGAGAAGAGCACGTCATCATCATAGGTGATGGCGGTGACCTCGTTATCGTCGCAAATGTCATCCATGAGCGTGAGTGGAGATGGCACGAAGAGTGGGGCCTCGTGGCGGGGGGGAGCCAAGACTGTGAAAGTGTCAAAGAAGAGCCCATCTGTGGAAGAAAAGGAGGTGTCGTCGGCTGCAGATGGGGCATGAACAAGACATACTGGCATAGCCCAAGGAACCCCAGGAGCATGTGGCGAAGGTGATGCGGGAGCAAAGGGACCAGAGGCAGCGACAGCGGCGGTCGCACCAGGAGCTCCAGCTTCGGCCTTGCTTTTAAAATCACGTTGGCGTTCGAAGCAGTCAACCTCATTGTGTCCACGTCTGTCGCAGTAGGTACACACAATGGGCTCACGATTATCATTACCGTGGGCCGAGCGAGAAGAGGAGGCCAACACTGCTGCTACCGAATCAGGAAGAGACTTTACTTGGGCTGCGAGGGTAAAGAGCTGAGTTGCCATGGCATCTTGGGTCACGGACTCATGGGTAGGAGGGGCATGTGCTTGAGCACGAAAAGCATAGATAGGGACATCCGCTGGAGTGGAGACGATGAGCATGGAGTCACGGACGTGTTGAACAACATCATCAAGGGTAAAGGCGTGGACAACACTTGTAGAGAGGAGTTGAGCAGCGGTTTTAGATTCCTCACGGAGCCCCTGAATGAAGGCGACAACAAGGGTGGACTCGTCACGGGGTTTATTTAGTTGCTCGATTTCCATACGGACGAGGTTGAGCCGGTTCTCAAAGTCAATGAGGTCTTCATCACGCTGCATCGGAAAGTACATGGCCTGATTGAGGATGGTAGGGCGAAACCTTGGGGACGGGAGGAATGCTGCGAGAAGACCGTCGACAGCCCGTCGACCACGGTGAGGGTCATCACTCGACACAAAGCGTAGGAGCTTGGTCTTGGCCTGATTATCCTTAATGACTTGCGTAAGTATCGAAAGGACACTCGCATGGTGTTGAGCAGAGCAGGTGGAGGACGGCGACAAAAAATCAGCAAACCCTAGTTTGTTACAGACTTCCGCCTTAAACTGTAACCACCATACTAAGAAGGTAATCGGGTCCTTGGCATTCCTGAGCGTGAGGTGCTTGAAGTCCTTGAACCGCAGGATTGAAGAGGCGGCTGGCACATCACCCGACCCAGCGTCTCGATAGAGGCCAACAGTATCACCATCATCAGTTGAGGGGGGTGTCATCGTGTCTCATGACAGTTGTGAGCACGGGAAATAACATAATACGGTGCAATCGGCAAGGGCGACTGGAAGGAGAGTCCAATGAATGAACGAGTCGAGAGGCTCGACAAGGAAGGGGTCGGAGCGACACAGCTAAGGAGGGTTGTACTGACTGTCAACCAGGAATGAGCACAGAGGCGAGTCCTCAAGGGGGATAATACAACGGCACCACGATACAACGACACTAGCTAAGGCTGAGCAGGGGAAGATTCCTAAGTTCGAGCAGGGCCCATAACCTATTGAAGCTACAGATTTAAGCTGTGTGTGTGTGTGTGTGTGTGTGTGTGTGTGTGTGTGTGTGTGTGTGTGTGTGTGTGTAATGCAGAAGGAGGCAAAGACTGTTGAATCGTGGTGGAAACAAGGAAGTGGCTTACAAGTGGAGCTGCAAGCTCATGACTAGAACATGTTCACAAATGTAGCTAGCTTGTTATAGTATTTAGTGACACGACAGCAAGGCCCTAGCTAGGTGTGTCCTGTCGATAAGAAACTAAGAGGGCTGTGTCGACGCCCTCCTTAGAGAAACTGCACACTGCCTCGGTGGTTGCACAGACTGTTGTGTTTTAGTTGACTGTCTGTTCAGATCCTACATCTGATCTGAACAGTCACTGTAATTATGTACTAGATCATTTCTACATCAGTCTAGTATATTAACTCCTGATGTTGCAGTACTTTATGTTAGTCTTGACTCTGGCACTTCAACAACCATATGCGATCGAATGTCAGCGTCCTATTGAGTGATAAAGTGAGTTTATTCATTCTTAGGACGTACAACAAATCAACAACATCACCCAGGAACATAATGTGTCAGCGCGGCCCCTTTCATCATAGTAGGACGTGGTTTCAGAGAAACCGATGGCACATTTCATATGAAACATGTCCACAAGGCATTCCATATGCGGCCAGCATTGTCGAGAATGTGTAGCTCAATTCACGCCCGCCTTTGGATATGGCGCCTACGGAGATGCTTTATCGTGGAAAAAGTTCCTTTCGTTCCTTTACGAAGAATGATGCAACAGCTTTCCACGCAGCAATCCTTCTTCGTACATCTGAACAGTAAACAACCCGATATATGCCAATATACATACATATATATATATATTAATAGCGGACTTCTCACCACTTGTAGAGTAGCGTGAGTCTCAAACCCCATCGACGCATGCAATGAAAAAATCAAATAGCACACAGACAAATTCAGAGGGAATATGAATAACCGCTTTTCATCGTGACACACCACGCGCCACTCCCAGGCCCCACGACAGGCCATAATGCAATATATTTATGCTGCTGACCCACACCACATCCGTAGGATGCATTGTAACGTAGAAACGTTGTATAAGGTACGCACATAAGCGTATAAGCAATATAACATATATGACGACAGTTACGATGGTGCCAGTTTGTGTTATGCAACTAGTGACCAGTGGAGTGAGTCATCGCCGGTTGATTAACACATGGCTAACATTGCTACCACATGAAAAACAATTTAGTTGCGGTCGCGCTTCTGGAAGCCACCCTTGTTGCCCTGGTAGCCGCCGGCGTTGCCAGCCGCCTGGAGCTGCACGCCAGGGAGGTTGGCCATGTTGAGGGAGCGGAGCATGTCCATGGTGTCCTTGTCGACCTCAATGTTGTCCGTGTTGACGGCGGACTCGTCCGGCACAAAGTCCATGCGCCTCTCGCGCTCCTCCTCCTGCAGCTTCAGCGAAATGCCGCGCACGGGCCCCCTCTGGATACGCTTCATCAAGTGCTGCGCAATAAACACAACAGTATGTCAGCCGCTGAATACCTGCCGTTCAGAGGTGGGTATGACGCGATGCGGCGAGGGACGTGTTGCATGATGTAGTTATCTAAACCCTTCCATGCGCCTCTCACAACAGCCTGTAAGCAGTGTGAGGTTAAATATGGATATGCATGCGGCAATAGGGGGAAGGGCCTCACAGTGGTGAAGCCGGAGATCTTGTTGCGCAGCCTCTTGGTCTGGATGATGGCCACCTCCTCGCAGATGCGCTTGTTGGTGTCAAAGTCCAGGGTGAGGCGGTTGTAGTACTTCTCGATGATCACACGAGAAGCCTTCTTCACGGTCTTGGTGCGCACGCGACCCTGTTGCACGATTGAGATGAATGTGAGACAACTCTCTACAGCCTAGTGGAATCTAGCAAGTCAAAGACAGCAGCGCCCGCCCTCCCACAAAAAATATAACGATGGGGTATCACATCATTCCAATGTTACCAATAACCACGCAAGGTCCACCCCCAGGGCCATACTACTATCTCATATCGAGCCCCTAGCCAAAGGTTATCCATTTGCGTAAAGCACCAACGCTTCCTTTATTTCTCTCTGAGCAGCCTATTACACAACACAAATCTGCTCTCGTGGCAGCAGCACCTCCATTGACGAATTACCGACGGCTTAAGGTTCCGTGCTATACGCTTCCTCTCATAGTCTACTGACATGAAAAATGGGACGGAGCGGGGTGATTTCCACCCTATCCCAATATAAAGCGTTCTGTAAACACATCCGTCTGCACTTTGGGAGCTATCCACGCCTACCCCGGGCACACGCCCCCGTCACCAACGAATCCAGGCCGATTATCCAGGAAATAAATCAGCCATTAGTCTGAATCAGCAACCCAGCCCATTGCTTCACGCGCGTTCGCGCGCTGTCCTGCTATGTGAAGCATGGGCCGACGGCGGCGAACACGGCGGCGCGCCTGTCCCGCCCCAGCCGCGAATCACCTCGCCCCAAACTCACTGTCGAAAGGATAACATCACGTGCCGCTCGCCAATGATAAGGTTAGGCTAGTGTGGCTTACCATGGTGGCTAGCTGTTGACGCTTGGGGGGCGAGAGGCAGGTGGTCGCGGGAGGGAGAGAGGGATGCAGCAAGGGGCGAGAGGTGCTTTTCCGGCGGCGGCACGCTCAGCGCCAGCGCCGCCACCGTCTGTGCGCCTAAGGTAAAGTACTTGCTATAACTACTAGGCGGCTTCTAAAGGCGGGAGCAGGCGGGAACACGTACTGTACCCGTACGTTTCAGTGTACAGATACGATATTGTACATGTCCCTTGACGCTGGAACGATGATGCTGATGTACGACAGGAACCAGGGTTTATGGATTTAGGGTTTAGTAGCCGCGCTATTTGGAGGGTTATCAGTAGTAGGGTAGTTTTTCAAAGCCCTGATTTCGTGCATTCAGCACCGAGGCATCCGATGCAAATAATCAAGTTTCAACGAGTCTCCACGCTGGCGGCTGCTGTTGGTTGGCAATTATGATGGCCGGTCACTCAAGCCGACGCCGAGGGGCTCAGTCAGTCCATAGCTTTGCCACTCCTCCCGTATCTAATTGAACGACTCTCGATCAGCACTTAGCCGTCAGGTTGGTTTTCCAGAAGAACTTCCGATATTAAAACCAAAAAACGATTCTCTTCCCGCAGTGGAATGTCGATAGCGTTTTGTTCTGATGAAACAAAATACTGCATCGCTGGAATATATTTACATATATAAACGAATTCCTGCCTGTGCGCTACCCGCATTGCTTGCTGATATCTCAGTCGCTCCTCTGATAAGGCTGTATTTTCCAAGGGCGCCAATTTACTCTGAGATTCGCTGTCTTCGGTGCGCTGGACGCGAGCAGGCGAATGGCTGCGCTGGCCGGCCTGTCAGGCCGAGTGCAGTTGCTTCGGAGCACCGCCCAAAACAAGGCGTGCTTCAGCAGTCGACGAGCCGTCGGAACGCGGAGGATGGCCAAACGTAAGCCCGGTATTCAAGGCTGTGTGTAAATGGCCGCCGATTTACCATGCCTTACATAACCCTCTCCGCTCGTTCCTGGCCGTTCCCATTAGGCGCGGCGGTGAGTCAGGCGGTGGACAGGTCGCTCAACCCTCTCGTCGCAGCCTGCAAGCCCTCCAAGACAGTGGCGCTCACTGACCTCGCGCTCTCCCTCAAACAGCAGGGCGTAGACGTAAGCACTGTCTCATCAGCACTGACCATTGCACATGCCTAGTGTACAAAGCAGCCCCATAATTCTCCACCGCACCGCATGCATCACATCGATGGCGCTATCCATACCTGTCAACCAGAGATGTGTACGTGTCTATGCCATGTTCAGGTTATTGGCCTGGCGGCTGGTGAGCCTGACTTTGACACGCCTGAGCCGGTGGCGGAGGTATACCCCCACCTCCCTCCACCCATGCACACGATGTCATCAAAGAATCCTTGACGTTTTTGTCCATCAGCGATGCTGATTCAATCCTCTCGGACAGGCCGGACGCCAGGCGATCACAAACGGCGTCACACGCTACTCTCCCAATGTGGGAACCATGGAGCTGCGTCAAGCGATATGCAAAAAGCTCAAGGGTGCGTTTGCAGTGACGGGATTGGTGCTGGGCAGACAGGGAGGTTCACAGAAGGGCACTGCAATTTACGTCCTGTTTGGCGCCTTTCCCCGCAGAGGAAAATGGGCTAACGTATGAACCGGCGGACGTCGTGTTGAGCAACGGTGCCAAGCAGAGCATCTGGCAATGTGTGCTGGCAGTGTGTGGCCCTGGGGATGAGGTACCTTACACCCCAACCCCCGTTTCCTTCCTTCTCCGTCCCCTCTCTCCCTCCACCATGGACATTACGCTATAGTGGGATATGCAACGCTAACGCAGACTCGCATATGCTCGCGCGCGCGCGCGTGTGTGTGTGCGAGGGGAAGGGGTAGTAGGCGTGATTATAATGTTTGCCGACGTGTGACGTGGATGGGTGCGATGTGGTGATGGTGGAACATGAAATGGTAGCGCTATGCGAAGATAAGGTGAGGTGTGATCTTGCCGGGCATGGTGGTTGCGGCGGATTGGTGTATGGGACTAAGCGGCATGTGTGTTGTGCCCGTGTGCATTTCTGATTTTTTGTGATGCGATGCGGGAAACTTGTGGTGTGTATCAGTGTGTGCGTGAAACTTGTGGTGTGTATTTCGGTGTGTTTTATTGTGGAGAAGTTTGGGTTGGTGAGAGGGTGTATGTGTGTGTGAGAGAGATTGATAGAGAGAGAGAGAGAGAGAGAGAGAGAGAGAGAGAGAGAGAGAGAGAGAGAGAGAGAGAAGGAGAGCGTGAGCTTGCGTGTATATGTTTCCGACTTGAAATTGTGAATGGTAATTAGAGGTTGTGTGGTGTGACCTTATGCTTGTGAGTGTGCATGACGGTGTATTTATATGTGTGAAGGTGATCGTACCGGCACCGTACTGGGTGAGCTACGTGGAGATGGTTCGCCTTGCGGGCGCGACACCGATTGTAGTTGAGACCACGGCAGAGGAGGGCTACATGCTGACTCCGGTAGGGCGGGGACCACGCCATTCGCAGCAGAGTCCACATGCACACGGCCGGAATATTGAATGGTGGTGATCTGGTTGAAATTACGCACGGATATGGATTGGGGCTGTAGGAAAAACTGAAGGCGGCGATGACGGAGAAGTCGCGCCTCATCATCCTCTGCACCCCCTCAAACCCCACCGGGGCTGTCTACAGCCGTGCAGGGCTGGAGGCTCTGGCGAAGGTAGTGGGACAGCACCCACGGCTGCTGGTTATGTCGGACGAAATCTACGAACACATAATTTACCCTCCCGCGGAGCACATCAGCTTCGGCACCCTACCTGACATGTACGACCGCACACTCACAGTGAACGGGTTCTCCAAGGTACGCCTATCTCTAATACACACTTCCGCATACACAGTTAAATTAATCAAGTACACGAAACACACAAACGCGCGCGCAAGCTCACAAGCACTCCATACACATTTCGCCCAGGTGAAGGCACATACACTATCATGGCACATGCACGTCAGCTGAGTGGCGCGGCACACAGACTAACGTAAAGCGTATGGCCACGGTCATTCGTAACCCGTCCGTATTGCATGATGTTGGTTCAGGCGTTTGCAATGTGTGGGTGGCGGCTGGGCTACGTGGCCGCCCCACGCCATTTCGCCAAGGCTTGCAGCATCATCCAGAGCCAGTGCACCTCAGGCAAGTGCTCATGCCCGCGAACAACTCCCTCTGCCCTCAACACCCTTCCCTTTGTACTCCTTCCGATGCTGGGCGACTTGCTGCATTCGAAGGGCCCAGCAGCATCGCTCAGAAGGCAGCCCTTGCAGCCCTGGAGCTCGGTCCTGGCGGTGGTGAGGCAGTCCTCGCAATGAAGTTGGAGTACCAAAAGCGACGGGTACTGCCCCCCTGTTCGATTGAATTGAGAATACTTAGTCCATGCTCTTAGATAACTCGAGCAAAGCTCACCTACGGCAAGCCATGATCACCATTGCCTTGTTCCTCTCCAAAATGTAGGACTACATTGTGGAGCGGCTGCTGGCCATTGACGGCGTGAAAATCGCCGTCCCAGAGGGCGCCTTTTACGTGCTGCCAGACATGAGCGCCTTCTTCGGGCCGGGCGTCAGTGTGGAGGGTTTCGGCGAAATCCCTGATTCTGACGCGCTGTGCCGCTACTTCATCGAGGTCGCGCGGGTGAGTGCCTGTGGATCGTGTCGGGCATGCGCGGACGTAGACAGGTGTAGAAGGGGATTCGATTAGAGGGCAAGGAGAGGGTGGGGGGTGAGGAAAAACCTCCATCTCCATGGACCCCCCCCCCCCTCCCCCCGCGCGCATATTCGTTAGTGAGAATGCAGCGCGATGTGAAACATGCGTGTGCTCGATTTTGTGCAGGTGGCGTTGGTGCCGGGTGAGGCCTTCGGTTCGCCCAACACAGTGCGAATCTCGTATGCTGCGTCGATGGACAACATTGGCAAGGCGATGGACCGCCTGGATGATGCGCTGCAGGGGGGCAAGTTCACGCGGGGGTGAGTAGATGAGACGCGTGTTTTCCTATCTTTGAAGGGTTGCTTCATTTACGGAGAGTTTCGCTGACGCTTATTTTGATTTATTAGAGGTTGAGCAGCCACTTGGCGATGTAAAAGTATATAATCAGCCCTGAGGAGTCCACAATTGTGGTCATCAGCGGCGCGCTGGTCACCGCTGGGTTCTGCCCAAAACGGGATGCCAGGATGGGCAGCACGCCGCCCAGCGCGTTCGCCCACAATGAGACCACCTGTCACATTCAAATCGCACACCCCATCTCAGATTCCCCCCTGACCCTTCCCCTCCGTCTACAACCCAAACTTCCCACACACCATACACAAGTTCCAGCAATGCGGTGAATGAAGCTGGCGTCCACACGTGTAGAGAGATGGTTTAGAAAGGGAAGGTGGGAGAGGGGGAGGAGAAGAGTGGCGTGGCGATTGGGGGCGCACCGGTAGGGCTATCCCAACTGTCAGTCCAACAGCTGGCGAGATGCCGCTCCACACAAATGACAGTAGGAATATGAACGCTCCCAGAATCGAGCCTGTTTTGCAGCCACTGCACTCAGCTGTAGGGCTCACTATCTCAATTCGTGGAGTTTACTGAGCACTAAGCAGTGGGGGGGGCTTGGTTGCTCTCTCCCCCCCCACCCCCCCCCTCTCTCTCTCTCTCTCTCTGTGTGTGTGGTGGGGGGGGGGAGGTGGTGTCTGTGCGTGAGAGAGTACATCATTTGGTGGGGCAGGAGAGGTGGAAGGGCGAGGGGAGAGACATGAAAACCGGCGGGGGACACACCCATGATGATGCCAGCTGAGGCTTCCTTCGCAACCACCACCAGTAAGTCTGCTGTGCTGACCTGCTTCATCGCTAGTGCCCTGGATGCAGTGGTGACAGGAGTCATCACACCTTCATGAACAAGTACTCACTTTCCCTCAACGTAGGGTCAGCTGCGAGTTGGTCCAATCCCGCATTGGGGCAAGGAGTGTGTGCCTGCAGGGCGAGGTTCCTGGCGTGCGAGCACTCTTACCGGATAACGGTGGCCACAGACTGTGAGCCCGTGTTGCCGCCATGCCCAATCAGCAGAGGCACAAAGTACGATAGCTCCACCTCCTTCTTCAGGACGTCCTCAAACGCCTCCACCACCACCGCCGCGATAATAAGCCCCGCGAAGAAAAAGGCGAGCCAACCCCAGCGCGCCTTCACAGTCTCCATGATACCCTCTTTCCTGCACCCGTACAAAAGAATCCCCGTCAGCCAACCGATACCTTTAGCTACCCTACCTTCAGTCACCCGAGTGAGTCCGCACACATGACTCGACTGGAACGCCGCGTGGTCGTAGCGAGCGGCCGACCGACCTGTAGTCGTAACCCGAGTCAGAATCCTCGGCTACGTCGCCAGGAGCGCCCAGCCCCATAGCTCCTGGCGCTTTGTGTTTCTGCGATTTCGCGATGGTGCGAGAATCACAGGCGTTGGCTCGCTTCCGGGGCACAGAACGGCGGGCGTCGCGTTGCAGCGTGCGCGCCCCTCGGCGTGTATCTGCGACCTGCAGCCTGGAGGGTACCGGATGGACCGCACCCGCTGCGACGCCCCGCTGAATGACAGAACTATCACGGGGAGGCACTGCTCGGGTGAGCAAAATTTCACGGACTGGCTGCAGCATGCAGTTCCAGTCGTGAAGTTCACTGTCGAGAGCTGTCGTGAGCCCCTTCAGGAGGTTCTGCGACAGAGCGAACTTGCGCAATGACTAGTTCATTGTCGCGGTCGGAGGTCAGTTAGCGTTCGCGTCACTGAGGACCCGACTACGGTCACTCCATGGATTATTGCGTCACTTCAGCGATTATTGAAACTGGCGCGCAAGCCCGTCTGTCCAAAGAACGTACTACGACATTGGCAGTCCGATGTCCGATCGTCTGTATATTGTCAGACTATATTGTTATGCTGTAAATATATTATAGTTGTCCGGTAAATAATCCCAAAAACGTACATAAAGAAATGAAAATGGGAATGATGTTCATTACAACTACCTGTTGATTTTAGTTTCCAGCACAGGGCCGTCATGATGGACTACAAAACCTACCCAAAGGGCAGGTCCTTGCCCGCTAATGAGTACCAGACCCTAGCAGGGCATACTATGTGAGATGCCTTACGTACCCATTTAATGTAGTGCGGCATGCAGTAGTTTTTCCGGCCAATGTGAGGGCCCTGAAAATTGGCTGTGTAGGGCGGTCGAACGTGACAATTATTTAATTACTAGCCGCGCGCCCCGCGCAAACTAAATGTACGTACAGGTATACCTATACCTATACCTATACCCGGGCAGCGCCCAGACCTCGCCCATTACGTTAGTTAGGGTGGGCCTCGCTAAGGGCACTCACGGAGACTTCACCCATCAGTGGGGGCCACTTGTCTGCCGGGGGCGATAAGGTCGCGGGGGCGGCCATGGCGGGGTGGGTGGCGGCGGGGGCGGCCGTACATGGCGCTTGCTGTGTCTCGGCGGGGACGGCGAGCGCAGGAGTCGCTTGCTCGGCCGCGAATTTAGCTACCGCTTAGTTCACGCTAGCCAACGCGAGGACCCTATCTTTGAGGTCGGCTCTGCTTCCCTTAGCCTCCGGAGCTTCTGGGTCGTCGTGTTGTAGCATTGCCTTCAAGTCTTTCACTTGAAGGGAATCCACCGTGCCGAGGCCACGGGCGGCGATGGTCTCAAAAACGGTGATGGCGTGGGTAACAGGCTCAACCACTGCCTTGCGCCTTTTTGCGCTTTTTGCCTCCTCTTTTTGTGCCTTATCGCTTGCCTTGCATTTTTCTCTAGGTCTTGGGCGCGTTTCAACGCAATAGACTCTTCGCTAGTAGCGCTGCCTTTGCGTGACCAGATATTCTTTGCGGTTACCCGCCCGCTCTTGCCCTCCCCCTCGTCATGCACGTTGTCGTCGTCCGCTTCATCTTGCTCGGCGGCCGGGTGGAGGACGGTCTTCATCTTGTTGAAGACGTCGCCTTGCCAAAGATAAGCCTCCATGATCTCCTCCCTGCTCATGGTGGCAAGCCGGATGACGTTGGGTAGGCCAGCTGAGGCACGGTCCACCTCCACTTACAGGTGGTGAGGAAAGGGCATCGGAGGTTGCTTACCTTGCTGCTCGGAAGTGGTTGGCGTAGACCCCCCGCCCAATAGTAGAAATTGACCTTCAGTGGCGCGATTGATGCCGCCCTCCGTGTAAGGAGGGGTTGAATACGCATATACATAGTGCACGACAGCCTTAGATTACTATATTAATTAATATATTATCGTAGCGACTCAGCCGCCGCCGCATCGTCCCACTTGCACTGGCCGTGGCCCCAACTTGTGCCCCACACTGGGTGGAGGACACAGAAAAGGTGCTTTGAGACACCCCGGGGCATCAGGCCGAGGGGTCGGCGGGCATCAGGCCGTCTCTCTGAAACCACTGTTAGGCACACGTCCGGCTAGCGGTTTTTACCGCTGCCTGTTTTCTCAGCTCTTACTTTTCGCCCTCTGTCGAAATGGCGCCGAAAACTCGCTCTGTCGACAATCCACCCGATTCGCCCCCTGCTTCCCTTGACCTCGGCTCTCCGCAGAGCTCTGTCAGTCCCACCCCTGCTACCCTCGCACTCGTCCTGCAGCAAATGGCGCTCATCAACGCCCGCATGGACGCTCAGTCTGCTGCTGCTGCTGCTGCTCGTGTTGTTGCTGCCCCTGCGGACCCCTCTTTCGCTGTACGTCGTCGCGATGCGCAGCTCGACCCCCATCGCGACAACCACTCTCTGAACCTCCTTGCCTCCGACCCCCCAACACACCCATCTCCCTTTCCCGGCACTCGGCTGGACGCGCAGCCGGCCCACGATGCTGCTTTCGCTGCAGCGTCGGTTAGCGACCCCCATGTCGCACACCGCCGCCACGATGCGCACACCGCACCACAGCCTCACGGACTGCCCGCGGAACACCTACCACCACCTCCTCCGTACCCTCTTGCAGGGTATGCCCTCCCGGATCCCGCACCTTTTTTCCCGGGGGCATCGCCGCCCCGCGTCCCCGCCTCCCGTGGCCACCCGCACCCGTACGGCCCCCCGCTTACAATGGCCGGCCACTCTCCTTTCCCCGGCGGCCCACCTTCTCCCTTCCCCGATGGACCACCGCCTCCCTTTCCTGGCCGGCATTCGCATCCACCACAGCGTGGTGGGCACACCACCCGTGGCGGGCGTCGCCCCACCATTGACCCGGTGGTCATCGGCCGCGCGGCCCACGAGGCCACCGGTTTCGACAAGGACGCCCTGAACCGGTCCATGAAGATGTCGGTCCCTACCATGGGGCCCACCACGGACTTCAAGCAGTGGAAGAGGAACTTCCTTAATTTCCTCTCCATCAAGGCCACTTACCTCATCCCACAGCTTGCCCTCCGCGACTCGGGCGTCATGTTAGACGAACCGGCGCAACACTACGCCTACACCCTGCTCCTTCATGCAGCTAGCGCGAACCCACGCGCCGACCAGGCGATGAAGTGCGTCTCCCCAGCACGTCCTGACTGCGCCGCGGCAGCGTGGGACCTTCTGTGTGAACGCCTCGACAGTCGGTCCTTTGCTCGCTCATTGTCTCTGCTAGACAAGTTGATGGTCAGACAACGCCCCGGACGGTCACTCAGTGACTATGTCCACTACATGCGACAGACGTTCGACGACTACAACGAGACATGTCAGATGGTTGATGGTTCCACTGCCATTCACCCCCACAACCTCGATCTCCTCATGCTGCGCGGTATTTCCAGCAACGGCCCACACGGTCAGGCCAAACAGTGCGTCATTAACGCGTTCGACACAGACTACATGTTGTCCGCTGATGACGTGATGGCCAGCATCCTCCACCTGGCGCACAATATGGACCAGGACGACGCCCCGGCCGCAACAGCTCCCCTCACCTCACCGCCTCCCATCTCCGCGTTTGTCGCTGCTGGCCACGGTTCACACAGCGGTCAAGGCCACCCTCCACGTGTACCCCGCGGTGGTCGCGTCTTGCCCACCAAGTGTACCGCTTGCGGCAGCCCGGACCACATCTTGTCCTCCTGCACTGCCCCGGATGACGCTCTCTTGTGGTGGACACTCGCGAAGCGCAAAATGATCATTCAGAAGTACGGCACCCCTGGTGGCTCTCACTCTGCGCACGCCGCTGTGCTGAGCGACGTCCCCGCCGATGACTTTGACAGTTTGCCTACCCTCGAGTAGTGCACGGATGAATACGATGACACCGAGGTGAGTGTGCCTTTCAGCTCCGTAGCCTTCTCCTCTTCCCTAACCCCCGGTCGTAGCCTCTCACAGTACTAGGTAGTCGATTCCGCCTGCTAGATCAACCTCACCGCGTTTAAAGGCGACTTCGTACGATTCACACCCCCCTTCGCTCCCTCGCGCGTTGGAGGGGTTGGTGTTGACGTCAAGGGCAGTGGCTCCGTCCGAATTTCAGTCCGACTTGACACTGGCGTGCTTATTCACCGCACTGTCCATGCGTTGTACACCCCTGACTTGTCCTCTCGCTCTGCTCAGCGCATCGGCCAGTTACTTAGTGTCAGCTGGATGCTGGCCCACAGCGGCTGTGAATTCATCTTCCCCTCCGACTCTGACTCTAGTTTGCTTGTGGTTCCCACAGGAATGGGTGTGCTAGAGCCCTCCGGAAACGGACTCTACCTCCTCCCCCACTAGCCAGAGCCCCCCCCAGTACCTCCGTGATGAGAGTGAATTCTACCTCCCCTAGTGTTGCCCTTGCTGCCCAGTGCGACCCTATAATGTGGCACCGTCGGTTTGGACACCTAAACATGCAAAGCTTGCAGGCCCAGCACACGCACGGTGTCCCGACTAGCCATGCGTTAACCATCTATGTAACCAATGTCTCTTGCGACTCATGCTTGTTACACAAGGCCACAGCTGCACCGCGCAACACCGCTGCCTGCGCGAAACCTTCCCGTCCCCTCCTCAACCTATCCTCTGACCTATGGGGACCGGTCAACGTCCTCTCCCCACACGGCCTCCGCTATTGCTTGCTCGTCATTGACCACCGCACCCATTACATGTGGGTGCGGTTCCTCAAGTCCAAAGACGATGCGTGCTCGGAGTTGGAAACCGTCCTCTTGGACATCAAGCACATGCATGCACGTTACCACTCCCAATCGGGCGCGTTTGCACCAATCATAAAATTTGACTCGGACTCTGTCTTTGAGGCTGCAACAACCCGCTAGATGTGCGCACAACTCGGCGTCGGGGTCCAGTTCTCCGCCACATACGCCCACCACATGCTCGGCAAAGCCGAACGTCCTTGGCGCACTATCCGGGACAATGCGTCAGCGATGCTCCACAGTATGGCCGTTCCCAACTCCTGGTGGTCATGCGCTTTCAGCACTGTTGTGTACCTCCGCAACCGCACGTACAGTCGCTTAGTCGACCCCACTGGTGGCATCCCACTCACCCTCCTCACGTTGTCTGTGTCTGACGCCTCCAAGTTTCGCGTCTTCGGGTGCGCCGTCTTCGCCAAGGTGCCCGGCAAACTGCGTCGAAAACTCAGTGAAAAGGCGTTTCGTGGCGTCATGGTCGGCTACCCCAATGACGCACCCGGGTACCGCGTTTACAAGCCGGAAACCCGCCGAATCACCACTTCCGTCCATGTTGTCTTTCAGGAAGACAACCCGGGCTTCGGCGCACAACTCTCCGTCGACTCCACCATCACCAACCCTTCGGATGACGCACCGGCCACCTCACCCCACTCCCACCCCATCGACATACCATTGCCAGACCCCATGCCCCCTCATGCCGCCCCTCGCCAAGCTCGGCTCCGTTCGCATCCCCTACGCTACGGCGACATGGTTGCCCACGTGTCCGACTTCCCCCCGGCCCTCGTGACGGCGTGCTGTGACCCTGAACAAGGCAAAGCCAAAGAGGACATCGTCGAACACCCTCACGTTCCCAACCTTATCACTGGCCCCCCTCGCACACTTGCCGGCACATCGCCTACTGCCGTCGCCCTCCTGTCCGCCCGGGAGTGTGTGGAACCGAAATCGTACCGAGGTGCCTTGGGCAGCGCCCTGGCCCCCCATTGGCAAGCCGCTATGCAGCATGAGTATTGCTCCCTCATGGACAACGGCACTTGGGAACTCGTTGACCTTCCCCCGGGTCGCATAGTTAACAGCATGCGGATCTACAAAGTCAAGTCTAACACCGCCGGTGACGTCTCCCGCTTCAAAGCGTGGTTCAAAGGGTGCAGCCAACGCGTTGGACTAGATTACACTGAGACGTTCTCTCCTGTCATCCGCATGGCATGCCTGCGTCTCTTCCTCACCATCGCAGCCGCCCGTGACCTTGAGCTTTGCCAACTTGACATCGACACTGCGTTTCTCTACGCACCCATAAAGGAAGACGTGTACATCCGCCAGCCCCTCGACTTCAGCGATGGCACGTCCAAAGGATGTCAACTCAGGCGCTGCCTATACGGCCTGAAGCAGTCCTTCCGCGAGTTCAACATGCTCCTTCGTGCCTAGCTCGTCGACAATGGGTGGCAATAGTGCGTTTCCGACCCGTGCATCTACATCTTCCGCACCGGCCACGTCTTCGCCATGATCGCGTTATACGTCGATGACATCCATGCAGCCGGCAATGATACCGCATGGCTTGCATCGTTCAAGGCCAAGCTCGGAGAACGGTTCAAGATCAAGGACCTTGGCGACCTCTCCGAATTACTCGGCATGCACATCACCCGTGACCGCTCGGCACGCACCTCTCCTTGGACCAATCCAAGTACTTGCGCGACATCCTCGCCAAGTACAGCATGACCGACGCTAAACCGTCGTCCCTTCCCATGGACCCTGGCTTCCTCGCCGGCCTCGCGCACATGTCCTCGCCCCATCTCACCGGCGTGGCCAAGGATGTTTACCCAAGCCTCTTGGGCAGTCTCCAATACGCGGCCGTCTCCACGCGCCCCGATGTCTCCACGGCGTTGAGCATCTTCGGCTCGGCCCAAGCTTCCCCCACGGAAGCCCACCTGCAGGCTTTGAAGAAGGTCCTTCGATACCTCCATGGCACCATCGACATGCGCCTAACGTTGGGGGGGGCACGGACCACAGTCTCCAACTCACAGGCTTTGCCGACGCTGACTGGGCAAACGACAGCAGCACCCGCAAGTCCCGTTCGGGGTATCTATTCACACTTGGACGCGGGCCCATCAGTTACAAGTCCGAACAACAAACCTGTGTGGCCCAATCCACGTGTGAAGCCGAGTACTACTCTGCGGCGGATGCCACCAAGGAGGGACTCCATCTCCGGCAACTTATGGGGGAGATCTTTAACGCCCCCATCACCGAAACCACCACCATTTGGGAGGATAACCAAAGCGCCATCGTGTACTCCCAGAACGCCTTGGTCAGCGAGAAGACCAAGCACATCGGTCTGAAATGGCACTTCCTCAAGGACCACGTGGAGCAGGGAACCATCAAGTTGAGATACCTCCCCACTGACCAGATGGTGATTGATATGTTCACCAAGCCCCTCACAGGACCAGCACTCACAAGACACCGAAGTGCAATGCTTGGAGGACAAGACCCAATGCAACGCTTCATCCCGTAGCTACCTTCAAGGGGAGTGTTGTAAGTAATACCTTATAATTATTAGTTGCAGATAGCTACTGTAAGCTATTCTAGATATGATTAGTACATGTCTAGATCGGACATACCGATAACCTGTTTGTACTGGTGCATAGTTGTCGCTAGGCTTCAGCTCTAACACTTTTGTTGTCCCGACACCACGCCTCGGGCTGGTTGTCTCTGTGACTGTCCCTTTGCGTGACTGTGACTTTAACTACGCATGCGTTAGTTATCTTCCTGACTGATCGTGTGTGCACGGTTTAACAGGGTTGCCAACACTAGACGTCCTCTCAGTGTTGTTGGAGCGCGCCTCGGACGATGCGGTGGCTCCGTTGGCTTCCGCAGCATCTAGCTCGGCCTTGAAGAGCCAGTACTCCTTCCTATTGAATCTTGGTAAGATACCCTCTTTTCCCCAACCCTTCATGTTCCGCTCCCGGGTGAATGCCTTGTCCCAAGCCACCTTGAACATTTGTGCGAAGTGTTTGTACTTGAGGGGTTGAAGTGGTGAGCGCATGTTGCCGTTCTCGTCGATGTTGATCGCCCGAAGCGTCTCGCGCTTGATCTTCCTCCATTCTGCCATGCTTGTGCCGTAAAATAGCATGTCAATAAGTTGCATATGTCAAAGCAAACTAAAACTAACTAAGCAATATGGTGAGTTAATAACTTTACCTTCAACACAGAAAAGTTCACAATGTCCTCGCCTTGCAGGCGAAAACTGAGGTGCGGGACGCGCAAGACGACCTCCAAGCCCAACTCAACGGCGGTCTCAAGTGCAGCGAAGCCAATGTGAGTGCCCACCCCATCACATATCACAACGCCCTGCTGGCCAAGGACGTCATTCCTTGAGGGTGGTGACCCCACAGCTTGATGCAACACTGTCCTCACGTAGTCAACAGCACCCTCCTCGTTGAGACTGCCTTTCTCGTTGCTTGCGTAGCGCCACGACATATACTCGCCATCATTGCTCTTGATGTCTGACAAAAAATGCGGGGCCCACGCAGATGATAGGTATTGCCATAGGCAAATACAATGTAGGGCGGTAACGCCTAACCTGTACCGAGGCGGCCACACACAACGGTGGCGCATTAGCTCGACTTGGTAACGAAGCACTCCCCATCATCCTCCACCCCTGCGCGCAACCCACGGTTTTGTATGCCCTTGCTAGTAGTGATTGAGTCTAGGGCTACCTTTGTCTCGTCGAAAGAAGCAATTAGGTGCGGCTTGTCAATAAAGATAGGCTCGCTGCCCTCGACGTTCGGGTTGTAGTCATGGTTCACACGAGCAACGCCGGCCTTTACAAACACTTCAGCGCACACATCGAAGTAGGTTTCTAGGTTGCCTAGGGTTAGTCACTCGTATCGCGTCATCTCAAGGGGGCGCTTAGCTCCAGTGAGGAAGTTATGTCCGCGTAAAAATCCACGGTACCATCCCTCCGATGCTGGGCCTTCATCAAAGTTTGGCTCATATTCTGTCCCCTTTATCAAGTGTGCCGCCCATGCCATCATATCGTCAGGGAAAACGGGGAGCTTTGTGCTGCGGACGCGGCGCACAACGCTGGCGACACGCTCTTCAATCGCGAGTGGGATTAGAGTACCGCTTGTCATTTGGGGAGTTGGAATAGGTATGTTGGTCTTGATAGATGTTGAGATCAGTGCTCGGCACCATGAGTGACTATTAGTAATGTTGTAATGTTTAAATAGCGTTGTCTGAGCTTGAGTCGCCGCAGCACGCACAGATTGGTCGCATTCAACTGCATTTTCTACCACCCGCTTGAGCACACTCTTGACTGCCTCCATGTAATTCTTGTGGTTGTCAGCGCCCTTTGTCTTATTGTCCTTGTCCTCCGCCACTGTCACGCGGTCTTCCTTCCTCTTCCTGCCTCATTTTCCTTTCCGGCCAACACCCCGACGGACAGCAACGGTAGCACGGATGGGGGTGAGCGGTGGACGTTGTTTAGCAGCCTCGTAGGTGGTGTGGCATGGGTGGTCATGGGGTGCCTGAGTGTTTGCGTTCTCCTCGTCGCCTTTTTCTGGCCCGATGGTGTCGATGGCCTTCATCAATTTTGATAGGGCGGAAACCAGCCGCCAGATGCCGTTCTTGAGGGAGTTGTTGTAGTATGTCGGGACACTAACTACATCCTCATAGGCAGCACGCAAGCCGGCCTCCAAGTAGCCTTCGCCAGGCTCATTCTTCCACATATGAGCACCACGATCGTATAGTTGCTTGCGATGGGTCTTGTTGACCCCGGCAAATGGTAAAGGGTGAGTCGTACGTCGTGGTCGGGCGGGGTCGAACAGGTTGCGATCAGCATCGGAAGGGGCGACGGTGGGGTTGGCACGCCTAGACACGGCACCGACACTGTTGTGTCGCATAGCGAGGGTGCACGTGGAGTTAGTTATTACGTTGTTGGTCGAGTTGCGGTACACGGACGAGTCGGTATCGGGAGGACGAGCAGGTGATGGTCGCAAAAAAGGGAGAAAAAAAACAAGCGCGCTCACCGGATCGGCATGCGTGTGTCTACCCCGAGTGGCGGAGGCGACGCGTGAAGGGGTGACACAGCGCACCCATGCGTGGCTCAATATCACTAGGGGATCGGTTATTCACTCTTGGTGGGCCAAACGGCCGTTGTAGGTGGTCGGGGTCGCTTGTTGGGTGATGTCGTCGGGTAGTGGGGTAAATTGTGACAGCCGGCAAATAATTTGAATTACAAAGACATTCGGGTGGTTCGATTTTCACTCACCCCCTCGTACCCACGGGTCGGCATGATGACCACCAAGCCACCCGCCCACCCTCGGCTATGTTAAAACCTTGGCCCCTAAGGTGTTAGACCTATGGTTGGCCCTAAGAGCAACCACGTACTACCCTATCCCTGCCCAACAGTGACGGCGGGTGGCTAGTTAGACACGGGTGGATAGAAACTAAAATTAACAAATATCAGGTTTGTGCTTGGCTGCGGTCCAAAGGCCTTCCTTCTTGCATATGCCATCCAAGTACATTAGTTCACAAAATTTGGGCCGGAGGTCTCCTTGACCATCCTCTCCGAAGAAGTGGCGGGGCTTTACCCCCCATGGGAGGGTCATGTAGGGAGTGTGTTTCACTTGGTGCAGGGTCTCTTGGGTGGAAAAGTACGGGAGCGAGGTGCGGCAAAGTTGTTTGTGCGTACTGGGGGACTTGATTCGGTACGTGCGGAGTAAGCGGTGGAGCCGTATTATTGGACCGGAAGGAAAATGCACTGGCCGTGGAAAGACAAGTCTATGCCATTGTGCTAGGCCGTAGCGAGATGATAGGTCGCTGTCTTTGGTGGTGAAGTGGAGTTGTTTGATGGTGGAAGCTAGGCTCTGTTTCCGTGCGTCGGTTTTAAGGCTAGTATAGATAAGGGTTTTCGGGGGATTAGGGACGTCGGGTAGGGCGGTGTATGGCCATGTCTGTTTACATATCCCTCCGTAGGACTACTAATGGACACATATGTACGCTAGACTCCGGGGGAGTCTTGGCCCTCCACCTATAGGTGTTCGCTATATGTGTTCGCCGCTCAGTCGCGATGCGATGCGATGGGTTCATATACACAATATGTTCCTATCGGGTACCGACTTTTGGCGGTACTTGGATAAGGCGTTTAACTCCGTTCCGGGAAGCGGCGGCTCTAACCCCCTTCATGCCATTCCGTGTGTACATGGATTAACAATGTCCAAGTGCGAAACGATACTTTACATTCCTTGTAATAAACATCATGAGAGGGTTGTTCATTAACTCTTGTGTTGGCTAGATAGTAGGATGGTCTTGTCACTACCCCAAGACTTGTTGTGTCCTTTTATCTTGCGGGTGTGTGTAGTGAGGCATGCGGCGGTGCGCGTTGAAGGGATGATGATATTGAGTTGAGGATTTATGTTTAGGGGTGTAGTTGCATGGTGTAGGAGCTGAAGATGTATTTTTGGACGAGTCGGAGAGAGCATGCAATGCAAGATAGGAGGGTTGGGTATCCTATTTTGAGGCAGAGATCTATGGCTGCGAGTTCATAGCGGTTGAGGGCTGGTTTGTGCGACGGCAGTGTCGACGTGACTTGAATGTGACAAAATTGAATGAATTTTGAGGGGGGGTTAAGATGAGGGGTGGGTGCGTGTTGCTCCAAGAGGGGGGGGGGCACATGTTTGGGAGCAGTCATTGTAGACGAAGTCCGTCGAGTCGTGGGCGAGGTCACATGGTAGGGGGTGTAATGTGCGCGGTAGGGGGTGCGTAGGTGAGGGGGTACGTATGGGATGATGGGGAGTGACATATGTATGCTGCGTGCATGTAGTATTCAAATGTATGGTGTGATGAGTGTTGATAGTGGCATGGTAGCCCGTGGTTGGGGAATAACGGGGGAGGCCGAGGAGGGGGGGTGGGGGGCTGGGGGTGTGAATGTTTTCGATCGTTGAATGTAGGATTTCGAAGGTTTGAATGGAGGGGAAGAGGAAAAATGCAAGACTGTTTTGTATAAGATATATGCCCACGCCCTATTTGGTGTCGAAAGGGGTGGGGTGGGAGGCATGTGTGTTGGTCAGGTAGGAGAATGTAATTTTATCCGCCGGTAGGTGATAGAATAGGTGGGTGTATAAAGAGGAGTTTTATTTGGTGTGACGATAAGGGGTGTATAGCCTGTGTGCTAGGATATTGATAGTGGCGGATGGTGTGTGTGGTTCCATTCTAGAACAATGGTGGTATTCAAAGCTAGGCGGGGGGGCGCCTAGGAGGTACCCTCGAGTATCCCATATATTCTTGTGCGTGTTGCATGTGGTTTGGTTATCGAACACAAAGGGCGTGCCAACCTTGGTGACTAGGTGGTAGAGCTCCTCTTCGAATAAGAGTGAGGTATGTTCGGGACGGACCATGCGGCATAGGTGGGTAATGCGCTCGAGGGAGAGGGTGGTGGCCGCCTTGCGAGTGGAAAGGCACATGTTGGCGACGTCAGGCGAGGAGAGTTAGCGGGAGTGGATAGCGAGGTGGCCGGTGGGTATCATGTCGATATCATGGTTAATGGGCGAGGAGGAGATGATGATGGCGGATGAGCGCCAAGGTTATTGTCATGGTCTGGGCAGGATGGGGTGTGGTGGGGG
Organism: Tetraselmis chui; assembly: GCA_026401115.1. Taxonomy (NCBI): domain Eukaryota; kingdom Viridiplantae; phylum Chlorophyta; class Chlorodendrophyceae; order Chlorodendrales; family Chlorodendraceae; genus Tetraselmis; species Tetraselmis chui. Next base: position 325,041 of record JAPMLY010000053.1, on the reverse strand, counting down.
AACAAAGCGACATGATTGAAGGCATTTTAGGTAGTGGGGCGGGAGGAGGTGCTGATAATGGTATTGCGGAGTTGGAGGCATGAAACCCATTGGACTTTATGGAGGGAGGCTAGGTTTAATTCGCCTCCGTGGGCGTACCGGTCGCATGTCCACCGGGCTTTGAGTTTACGAGCTGCATAGGGGGGTTTGACAACGAAGTTTATGCAAGAGTGAAATTGTTGTAAGTAATACCGCATACGTATTAGTTGCAGATAGCTACTGTAAGCTATTCTAGATATGATTAGTACATGTCTAGATCGGACATACCGATAAACTGTTTGACTCGGTACAGAGCTGTCGCTAGGCTACAGCTCTAACACTTCTGTTGTCCCGACACCACGCCTGTAGGCTGGTTGTCGCCTTAACTGTTCCGTCTGCGGGACTGTGACTGTAACTACGTTTGCGTACGTTATCTTCCACACTAACTGTGTTTGCATGGTTCAATAGGTTATGGGCCCCCGCCTCACGTCACTCACGCGCGACAACCTGGTTCGGCGAGCTGCGATCGACAGCTCTCCCGCAGAAGGCAAGTTTCTATAGACACCTAGTACTTTCAACCTGTAGTCGGCGGTATCGCCAGTATAACCTGCGATTTTTAAAACCCGCCACCACCCTCTTAAGCCAGCCACCCGCCGGAGATAGCCAGCCAACCACACCGACGCACTCGTCGTGTGTGGACAGGGTGCACACAGGTCCAAGCTGGAGAACGGGGGGGTGCACTGTCGGGTGAATACGCATCCACAGGTCGCACGCCAGCCGTAGCTTACCTTTTATTTTTATTTTTATACTAGCCTCGCGCATCAGCCACCAGCGCAGCGCTCCACCTGTCCTGGCCTTGGCCTCGACTTGTGCCCCACACTGGGTGGAGGATACAGAAAAGGTGCTCTGAGACACCCCGGGGCTACAGGCCGAGGGGTCGGCGGGCATCAGGCCGTCTCTTAGCATACCGCTGTTAGGCACGAGTCCGGCTAGCGGTTTTTACCGCTGCCTGTTTTTCTTCCAGCTCTTTCTTTTTTTGCCCTCTGTCGAAATGGCGCAGAAAAACCCGCCTGTTTCACCTGTTGGTTCCCCTGAGTCAGGCTCTCAGCAGAGCACTGTCCATACTACCCAGGGTGTTCTTGAGCTGCTACGTGTGCAGCTGACGCGCCTTGACGCGTACCTCGACTCGCGGTCGGCCGCCATTGCTGCGGGTGCTATATCGCACCCCCCTGTAGCTCAGCGCCGCCACGATGCTCACCTCGCACACTTTCCGGAGGGCCACCACGTGCACACCCTCCCCCTCGAACACCCCCCGGATACTCTCGCGCTGATCTTTGCACAAGTGGCGCGCTTGACAGCTCGTTTCGACTTGCAGTCGGCCACGGGTGTTGTTGCTGCTGCGGGTGCTAATCCGCACCCCCATGTCGCTCAGCGCCGCCACGTCGCTCACCTCGCACACTTTCCGGAGGGCCACCACGTGCACACCCTCCCCCTCGAACACCCCCCGGATCCTCTCGTGCTGCTTGTTGCGCAAGTGGCGCACTTGACAGCTCGGTTCGACTCGCAGTTGGCCGAGGATGCTGTTGCTGCTGCGAGTGCTATTCCGCACCCCCCTGTCACTCGGCGCCGCCATGATGCTCACCTCGAACTCGTAGGTGAACACTTGCAACCACCCCCCCAATACCCCCCGGCTGATCCTATCCTACACAGCGACCCCTCCCATCACAACATCGCGGTTAAACAACTCTCGCCACACCCTCCCTACCCCCCCGTTGGATATGCCCCTCACCACCCCATACCTCTCATCCCGGAGGCGCCCTTTCACGGCGTCCCCCCCTCCCGTGACCACCCGAATTCGTACGCCCCGCCGTCCCCAATGGCTGGCCGCTCTCCATTTCCGGGTGGCCCACCTCTACCCTTCCATGGACATCACTCTTCCCAAGCCAAGCGTGGCGACCACACCTCCCGTGGCCGTCGTCGCCCCACCGTTGACCCCATAGTCATCGGGCGACCGACACACGCAACCCCCGACTTTGACCCAGACGTCCACCCCCGTCTCTTGGGCAGCCCCCACTACGCCCCCGTCTGCACGCGCCCCGCTGTCTCCCCGGTCTTGCGCATCCTTGGCTCCGCCCAAGCCTCACCCACAGAGGCACATTGGCGCACTCTGCAAAAGGTCGTCCGCTCCCTTCATGGCACCATTCACATGCGCCTGACGTTGGGGGGGGGCCTGGACCACAGCCTCCAACTCACAGGCTTTGCCGACGCTGCCATGCTCACCAAACTCCTCCCAAGACAGGCACTTGCAAGACACCGAAGTGCGATCATTGGAGGACAAGACCCAATGCAACGCTTCATCCCGTAGCTACCTGCAGGGGGAGTGTTGTAAGTAATACCGCATACGTATTAGTTGCAGATAGCTACTGTAAGCTATTCTAGATATGATTAGTACATGTCTAGATCGGACATACCGATAAACTGTTTGACTCGGTACAGAGCTGTCGCTAGGCTACAGCTCTAACACTTCTGTTGTCCCGACACCACGCCTGTAGGCTGGTTGTCGCCTTAACTGTTCCGTCTGCGGGACTGTGACTGTAACTACGTTTGCGTACGTTATCTTCCACACTAACTGTGTTTGCATGGTTCAATATCATCCTTTAGGGGGGGAGTTGTGGAAGTATTCCAAAGCCTTCCCTATTTGTTGTTATATTCCCACTTAGTTTTGGTTCCCATATTCTACCATGTACTTGGCATGACAAGTGTTTGTGTCTTTGTGGTCGGAAAGAATATTGATCGCATCACAAGGAGGGGTTCTATATATTATGCGGAGAGGTAGTCCGAGTTGATGTAGGTATGGACATGGGTCTGGGAATAGGTGTGCGGCCGACGACACTTTACGCGATGACGAAGGCATGTCGAAGAAGGGGGGAGGTGTGGCGGAGTAATCAGTGTGAGCCGGTTGGGGATTGCGTGTGTGGCGATTTGTGCCAAGGGGGCTGTGGGGTGGAAGGGGGTATGCGCTTGATTTATGTACGTTGCTCGTCGGGTCCGTGAGGACTGGGTGTAAAAGATGGATGGAAATTTTGAGATCGGTTCTATCTAATTTTGCAACGTTCTTAGCGGATTTGATAATGCGTTTGGTGGGGAGGTCTAGTATGGCGAGTTGTGGCCACGCAGTGACAAATTGCTCTATAGGGCTGTGAGACGGTCAATAATGAAGGAGACACGCGTGGAGCGGGGTTGAAGATTGGCTTCTGCTTATTGGTAGTGAAGCCAACCAATGATGGGGTTAGTCCGGCTTTTGTATTCGGAACGGAGGATGTTGTAATGTGCTTGAATAAATAGTAGCGAATGGTGGAGGCGATTTGGTTGGTAAGAGCGGGAGGCTGGTTTCCTTGGAGGAGGGTTTGCACGTCACGTTGAATGAGTACAAGGTTGCAAAGAGTAGGGAGTCGGTTTGCGCTATGCACGACAGCGCAACGACCTCTGCTTGCCAATGTTTGAAGTGGTCTATAATGATATGTTCGTGATTGCGGGCCATGGTGCCTTTGTATTCTTGCAAGTTAAGCATTTCTATAGGTGGCACACAATGACTTAGGCGGCTGTGGCTTTTAAGTGAATGTAGGCCGTGTCCTAGGTCGGCGGTGGGATGATGAGGGTTGCATTTGTGTGTGTTGGGGGGGGGGGGGGTGGCAGAGTTTATGCTGACCTAAGGGCGTGGCACATATATGGTGCCATCGAGAGTGTGGAGTTGGGGGTCACAAAGGAGGCCTAGGGAGAAACTGGAGTATTTGCCGATAATGAGGCCTCTTATGGGGCGGAGCCGTCGGGTCAATGTGAGAGAGTAGCGGTGTCAGGCACTTATGAGGGTAATGGAATGGCGACGTAATTCTCGACAATGTTTGATAAATGAGAGTGAGTTGTTGCGCTCGTCTCAGAGTACCCTTTAGGTTTCAATAGGGGAAATGGTCATGAGAGGGTGGGAATCGTATTGACGCCGATAAATAGGCGGTGGTCCAAGAGGGTTTCGCTATTTAGGTGGCGTTGCCGTTACGCAAGAGTGCACGTGCCAAACAACACCTTTTGCGTTTACGTCGAGGCATGTGTATTCACTAAACAATGATAGTTTAGGAGTTGAATTTCGAGGTTCGAGGTCGAGCCGGTGGCCATGGTAGTATGGTCGTAAGCTAAGCCATGGCATGGGTGGCTGGGTATGCTCCCGCAAATTAAAGGAGTAGTCCAAATTTGTGGCGAGGGGCGAAGGATCCGCGTATAATAGGGGCATAGTGACGGAGTAAGACAGCGTGCTGATAATCGAATACATACCGAAGGGAAGTCATCAAATCACCCTTATCCGATCTTCACGATAAAACACCCAATAGACAATTAGCGTACATGTTTGGATGGCCACATGTGCAGTAAGCAACTCGATAATAGGTCGACTTGGTATACCCTCCCTTGTGATGGCGACTAACATGCTACGTATCGTGCATACATACCGTGAGTACCAATGTCACATTTCACAATATCATATATATATTATATGCATTATGCATAACTATCTAAAACTACTCTAATATAAACATTTATTGCTTATTTGCGGAAACGGCACTCTTGATTCTTGTTTTTCAGGTTAGTTTGTCCCGGTGATTTGGATAATGGAGATTAATGAGGGAGGCCCTACTAACCAAAGCCGCAAATGTACCAATTTGAAGGCGGGCCCTAAGAAAACAATCGCGTCTTGTAGCGGCATGTTTTAAATCAATTTCAGGCTCGATTTCAACGTACTTTTTCCCGTCGCAACACGACGGATGAATCAAACGCCCCCATATCTCGAGGTCAAGTGAGGGACATACACCAACGAATCTATAAACATGCTTGGTCCACCTTGTGCTCCTCCCTTCGCACTTGTTATGTAGTCCCCCAACACCCCATATAATATACGCATTTCTCTCTCGCACCCTTGTACTTTTACATTGTCACGGAACCCCTACTATTTGAGCCAATAGCAAATAATTATTGAGTTCATTCTGACGATGCCTTACCAGAGTGTTTCCGCTGATATTCTTGGAATTGCGGAAAGTATCGTAGACTCGCGGATGTAAAAAAGAGGGAAAACTAATGAGAAAGGAAGAGTGACATTGAAATTGTATTCCAACAATAGTATCGGCAAGCTGGACCGATTGATATCTAAGAGCCATCAATACTCTCTCATCTAGGACTCATAGGAGAACGATTGGGCCGGGTGCTCTTCGACTAAGTACACCTATCGACACGCCTATATGCAATGTGTACCGACATTCCTCCGAGGTGTTAGCAACCGCAGTAATTGCCATAGTCCCTCCGTCTACTAAGCACTAATAACAAAAATAAGAGTTAATCCACTTGTCAAGAAAGCAAAATAAAAGTTGCTGATCGACCTTCACGATGCACGGCCCGTCCTCACCGAACCGGGGTGCCGACCGGCCTAGGCCGGTCGGCGTTGGAGAGGGTCGACGTGCCAACCAAATCTAGCTCCCGTGTGACTTGTTTCTTGCCATAGTAAGGAGGGGAAAAGCTAGCAAAAATCCCCTCCTCACGCGGCCGCGCGTCGATCCCGCCGTCGCATCCCGTAAGCCCCGCCCCAAGGTCGTAGCAATTCCTCCTTTCGCGACTTCCCTCTTAGTCGAGGTCCCCCGTCACCTCGAGGGCAGGTGGGGGGGACGGAGACAACAAGAGACAAAAAGCTACCGCTCCTGCCGCCGCGCTGAAAAGTTTTCCCGTCCATTTTATCGACTAGTTTCCCGGCTATATTGGTACCCGGGTATATTTATATAAGTCAGCCGGCGACCGTACCCTCCACCCACCGTTTGTGCGTCCATCGAGTACCCTTGTTTTGAGTGCGAGCCTCCACACTTACCCGGGCTCGCACTCTCTAATATCACGTGTGCCCAACGATAGTGGGCAGCGGTAGAGTAGTGTAAGGTCGCAATGGCCGAATCCAAAAAAGGCCGCGGGGGTGCGGAAATTATTCAAATCCTCCGTACCGACTTTTCCGGCGTCGGTTTGTCCTGCGGACCTCCGCCGCAAGACCTCGCATCACCTTCCGTCGCGACAGTCTCCTCATTGCTAGTGTCGTGCTACTCCCTTTCGGTCGGCTCGACGTCAACAAACTACTTGACGTCGAGCGAGCGCCATACCCCCTAGCGCTGCTTCTTGGCTTTCCGCCGCCAGCTCCAACACCCGCGTCCAATGATCCGTGTGTACCCTCCTCGCCTCCACACACTCCTGAAAATGCCGGCCCCATCCCACCAAATGGGACAATATCTTCGTAGTATCTGGTCTTGAAAAAATATAAGGGGCGGGCCGAGCGGGAGATCTTGGCGCCGGTAGAGTACATAAATTGTTTTCTAAAAACCCTTTGCACATGGCTTTCGCGACGGCTGCTAGTCGCGCGGATATCACAGCCGGCCTTGGTAGCCTCTACCGTGCCAAGCATGGCACGGCTACGGGGTTTCCAGCGCCCACCACGGGAAGGTGAGGGGATGCCGACGGGCACGCGAGCGCACACCCCTTCGCCGCCGGCGGGCGCCGGGAGGAGTGACTAGAGGGTCACAAAATCAATTACATGGTTATTTGAAGGGCTACCAACAACGCACAGCGAGCATGGATAAGACTAAGGGAAAACGTGAGACAACCCCACCCGAGTGTGGGAAAATAGCACAAGGAGGTGAAACGCGGCGCCTCACCCGCAAAATACCACAAGGAGGTGAACCAACATTCTTTTTATCATTTGTAAATCTGATCACCAACATAGATAATTAAACTAGTTCATTAATAATAAGGGAGTGCGTCTTAAAGAATAACGCAAGCGTACCTGGATATCGGATTATATCATATATATATGGTCAGATTGATTTGAATCTAGAGGTTTGCATATCCAACTCCTTGTGTACGGGACATTGACACTAGCGGTTACTGTAACCGTTAATAGCGGCGCGTCGCATCTGCAGGGCAACCACCTTGCCCGAGCAGTTAGACGCAACCAACGACCAACGACTTCCCCAACGGTCAGCTCTAGCTAGCCCGCCGCACCTTATAAGCCGTAGCTAGCCACGAGCCTAGGCACTCTGTGCTTTCGCGCTCAGCCAATCTAGGCTTCGCACGAATGCAGTCTCGACTCTAGTAGTCGAGCAGGGTGTATGTTAACCATCGTCCCATGCGCATTCGAGCGTCACGCGACACTTCCCCTCGTTCAGCTATGCAGTTCCGCAACATGCAGCATGATAAGTCTACATCCGCCGCAGCGGCCGACCCTCACGCTACCTCACTCGGACAACGCACAGCCGAACAGATTCGTACGGCAGTATTGGCATCAGAACAACGCATTACTGAGCAGTTTTTGGCGGCTAACGCTGCCTTACTCGCACAACTCTAGCAAATGACAGCCACACCTGCTTTTACTGATCAGCAGCAGTCTATTCCTAGCGACGGAGGGTGGTGAGGCGGCCCCTGAGCCACCTATCGACATGCTTGACGACAAACACGACCCCTATGCGTCCGATTTCGTCGACTTCACCTACTACGGCGAAGTCATCCCGGCCGGCCTCGAACGTCCCCCTCGCGACGTCGACGAGCCACGTGTGTGGACCCTCACTGACGACACCGCCCGTGCTCTAAGCGACAAGCGCACCCAATCGGCATACGACGAATACCTACACATCGGGTGTTATGCCTTCTTCGATTGTTGCGCCAACGCGGTAATTGGCGAGGCTTTGGACACGCTGTCGCACGGCCCACCTCTACCGGCAGACCATGCGGCAGCGATTGCCCTCATCCGAGCGGGTCATCGCACCCACACACCGACGGGGGAGGCCGCCCGTACTCGATTGGGCTTCCTCCGTCTCACCAAGGGCGGACAAACGAGCACATATGCGGACCGCATCTTTGCCTAATTGGCCCACGAACGTTTTTGCCGCCTACGCCCTACCGCGGTCTCCGGCCCATTGGATGCGCTACGCCAAGCGTTCGTCGACCGCACGCTGGAAGTCAGCCTACACGCCGCCAGCAAGGCCGTTGCCGGCGCCGCTTTCGCGAAAATCACGCCGGACAAGCCCACATGCCCCGACGCTCGAGCCCGCAAGGCAGCCGCCGACAAACGCAAGGCCGCGGCAACAACAGCGACTGCAGCCCGCGCCACCCCCCTCCCCAAGCCGACCGACCCGGCTAAACCCTCGACCAAGAAATGACAGTGTGGCTCGCCGCGCCGATTCCTGCTCCCCGACATCTTCCTTAATGCGCCACCGCGTACGTCGAAAATGGCGGGAGTGGGAGCGCATCGGCGCGAGCGGCCAAGTCCTAAGTTGGATCCGCCACGGCGTACGCGTGAAGTTCAAGCACGGCGTACGGCCCAAACCCTTCAACCACGGCATCTATATGCTAGACGCAACACCTGCCCAACTCGAGTTTCTAAACTCGGAACTCCCACGCTTCGAAGCTTGCGGTGCGTGGGAGCGCTCGGACAACCCTCGCTACGTTTCCCGGATATTTTTGGTGCCCAAGCCCGGATGCAACCAATGGGGCTTGATTATCGACCGTCGAGAACTGATCCGCTATTGCTCCACCTTCAACATGACGTGCGAGACGCTCAAGCACTTACGCCATCTGTCTCGTCCGGGGGACTACTTCGTCTCACTCGACCTCGCCGATGGATACTACACCCTTGGCATCCGGGAGGAAGACCGGGATTACTTCACGGTCAACTACCGCGGCACCCTATGGCGCCTCGCGTGCCTCCCCATGGGATGGTCGGGCTCCGTTTACTACTTTTGCAAACTCACACAAGTGTTCACCAACCACCTATGCCGCCCACCGCCTCCCACGCCGGCATATACATCAACCACCTCACTCCGGCCGTCCAAACGCTTTCTCCGAGACGCTCGATGGCGAGGTACACGACTCCTCCCCTACATGGACGACTTTCTCTTCTTGGCGGATTCTTACGAGGACGCGTTGCTCCTTCGGCAGCGCGTCCAGGCCCTGCTAGACAGCCTCGACCTCCAACGAAACCCCAAGAAAGGCGTGTGGACGCCGACGCAAGTCGGCGACCACTTAGGCTTAACAGTGGATTTGCAGCTCGGCACGTTTCGCGCCCCACCCACGAAACTACAGCAACTCGCACAACACGCGTCGGCTTTACTCGGCCGAGCGGCGTCGAACGCTCGATGGCTGCCCACGCGTCAGCTAGCAGCCTTCGCAAGGAAAGCGCAGTTTCTCTACCTCGCTATCGCGCCCGCACGGTTCTTTTTGCGCGAACTCCACAACGTCTTAGCTACACGGACTGGTTGGGGGGCACACGTGCGCCTCACCCACTAGCTACGTCGCGACCTCGAGTGGTGGCGTACGGTTCCCACCTAACACAACGGCCGGTCAATCTACAAGCCCATCGAGACCGCCTACCTTCACGCCGACTCGAGCGACTACGGTTGGGGGGGGCGTGCTAAACGAGGACTCCAACTACCAAGCACGCGGTTTTTGGAGCGCTACCGACCGTCTCCAACACATTACGTGGAAGGAGCTTCGTGCGGTGCGACACGCGGTCGAAACTTTTCTACCACAACTCAAGGGCCGGCAAGTCCTTCTACACGATGACAACACGGCCGTGGTAGCCGCCCTAACCAAGCTCACGTCCCGGTCACCCGCGATGATGGAAGAGCTTCGGCGCTTGTGGTACTTGCTCGACACCAACGACACACACATTCGCCCGCGCTACATTCGGTCGGCCGCCAACGTCTAGGCAGACAAGCTAAGCCGCGAATTGGACACCGAAGACTGGCAACTCAACCCGCAGATTTTCGAACACCTTCAACACCGGTGGGGCTCGCATACGGTCGACCGCTTCGCATCTATGCTAAACGCTCAACTACCACGATTCAACGCCCGCTGGAGGGACCCCGAATGCGAAGACGTCGACTGCCTACACCTACCGGATGCTACATGGCAGCGCGAAAACAACTACTGCAACCCCCCATGGTCCGCCCTGCCGGCTCTGGCCGCCAAACTGTCCCAATCCAAAGCCGCGGCTACAGTGATCACCTCCTACTGGCCGAACAAAACGTGGTACCACGCTTTGGCCCCGCCTTGCCCATACAACGTTGCACTTCCCTGCGGCGCGCGACATGTTCTTTCCATGCAGGCTCGGCAAGCACGAGGGGGTCGGACCTCCCGCGTGGAGCATCGTGGCTTTCCGGCTTTCACCCCCTCCTGGTTGTTCACCCGACGCGGAGCGATTGGCCGTGCGTTACGCCCGGACCGATTAATTTCTGCAGTACAGCCCACACGCCGATTTAGCGCTACATGACCACCCCGGTACGGCCTGCGGTTCGGAACAACACCGGCGCCTTGGTCCGCCGATCTAGCTGAAAATTTTCGAGACCTTCTAGGTACCGATAAGCTCGGGGTTACGGCGGTTGCCCTTGTCAGCAACTCACTAGCGCCCTCTACCTACGCGAACTACGACAGCGCGCTCAGGCAGTTTTTTATGTTCTGTACAGAGGAAAACATCGCCCCGCTACATGCCACCCCGGCCACCATGGTCCGCTACACGGCCTGGCTGGCCCTACAAGGCACAGTCGCCGCCAGCTCACTGCAACCTTACTTCTCAGCGGTTAACAAAATCTTCCGAGACTATCAGCGCCAACCTATTGCGGTGGGCGAACTCATAGCATACGCTCGACGTGGCCTCGAAATGCTACAAGAACGCCTTGTCCCTACCGCCTCCCGGTTACCGCTTCCCGCCCCTGTCGCACTCGACATTCTAATGGCAGCCGCTGCCCTCCGCGACACCATGACGTGGACCCCTGCTACGCTTCCTGAGCTGCAACGTTTCAGAGCCTGCTTGGCTATTTGCGTCAATTACATCTTTTTTGCTGCGCAGAAACTGGTGCCCGTTGTCAGACCGACGACCTAATTGTCGACAGACCTTCACAGCAAATTTGCCTTTTCGTGCGAAAATCTAAAGGCGACCAGCGCCGTACCTCCACCGACAAGTTAGTGTGCGCTCTTCCTACTGCAGCCAACCCGGTTCTTGCTGACCTCCTGGACTACTACACGCAGCACCGCGCCACGTTTTGTGCAAAATTCTACAAGCGGCCACCCCCTTACGCCTTTTGGACTTTCTTACCTTCTCAAAACTCCGCCGATTGGGGGGGGCGCGTCCACTGTCTCCGCATGGCTCGCCCTTGCCCTCCGGACAGTCAATACGTCCGCCGCGCCCGCCGGTTTCAAATGGACATCGCACAGCCTCCGGAAAGGCGATGCTTCCGCCGCCAGCTGCATCGGCGCGCCCCTCCCCGTAATCAAATATATGGGTGGCTGGGCCAAGAACATCTCCGTGACCGAAGGCAAATACATCGACCCAACCATGACCCCAACACGTGCTGCTTGGCGGTTCTAAGTGCCAGGACTATACATCATTATTGATGAAACGCAAAAAATTCTCACGTCGTTCACATATCTCTGCAAAATTCTCCCACGCCCATACCCACCCATACCCACAAAGTACATGTAGCTGGAGTGTTTCAGTGGATCACTATGTCAAAGCGCCAGAGCGGCTTGTGGCGACGTCCGCAAGTTACCTCTAATTGATAAAGCGTGAAATTGTTAATTTCAGACATTTACCCACAACGCGGAACAAAGACGAGACATGCACGACAATACAATGGAGAAACGTACATCACAAGAAATCGAAAATACACTCCTCCACAAAAGTCCGGACATGCATTATGTTAAGCATTAGGTGGTCAAGAACACGCTTCCCTCTCACCACGTCAAGCACGACGATACCCGAGTACCACCCAATTGTAGGAGAGCCGAGAAGCAAACAGTAAGCCGCCATCCGGGGTGGTTAGACCTCAGCTAAAAGCGGGTGTTGTCGGTGGAATTTGTCGAATTAATCCCTTAACACTCCCGGGAAATATTGTGTGAACTACACACGTCATTTTGAGCGCCACGCTTGGGCATTGCTCAAGCACTCATACCAAGCTGCATACTTCTCTGTGTTCCACATAACCGCATTTTTGGGGGCTTTTTGGAGGGGGTTTGGAGGCGTGGGTGCCGTGTTCAATGCGCGAGGTTTGGTTTGCGGGTGTGTGAATAGAGCACGGAAGTTCACGCCGCTGGCACGGGTGATTTTTTGGAAAGCAAGCGAGCAAAAACGCACATGACGCAGGTTTGGATGAACACTGCACGCTGTAAACATGCGAGGGCGATTGGCTTAGGGGAGGGGCGAGGTCCAACTTGGCCGTTAAGGACGCATCACGTTGACGGTGGTGTTTGGAATGCTTGGGTATGTGCTTGTGCCAACCGCACCCGCCCCACGCGTGGCACGCGTCGAGAATTAGGCTCGGAGGTCAATAGGAATGAAGAATTGGTAGACATATATCGACAAACCCCGCACAAATCGTCTCAGGAGGTGAGCCGACTTGGATGGGTGTTACTTGGCACTGCGGCTCAGTTGTGCCGTAATAATTCGTAAATTGAAGTAATTCATAACAAATCGATTTGTGGGAGTTTGAACTTCACATAAGGTGCGTTCAACGCGCATTGAAAAGACGCGTCCAACGGTACCTGTTAGAAAAACGTTTTGACCATACATGAGTAAATTATGATCGCTTGAACATTGTGGCCGAAAGCGGCTTGCCCTTGGGTTGTGCGCATATCGGTGGTAAGTCTACATACGCGATTTCTTGCGTTTCCCCCACAGCGGCCTGCCCAACACCTCCTCCCTCCGTCGCCTATGCATTATATTTGCGCGACCATCGCATCAGCGTTCATATTGCGGCGTTGTGCGCCCGTTACTCTTTTCGTCTACCAAGCACGGCGATTGTTTGAAAGAGCGTGCCGCACGGGTGCGGGCGCGATAACCCCAAGTACACATGCCCGGCAGTGTTCGAACTCGCCCCTCGCAGTTGTCGGTGCATTCCATTTTGCGCGCAAAAGCATTGCCTGGGATTTCAGGACATTTGTCAATAATAAAATCGACGCTTGATTACATTTTCTACTTGCGAAGGTGCGAAATATTGTCCGGACTTTTGTGAAGGAGTGTATAAAGTTTTAAATCAAATATCGACATTTCATGTGGCGCTGCTGGCAGAAATGCGGGACGACACCAAATCCTTTACAGTCCTGTAAATTATTCTTGAGTACTGAAATTTAGTTAAGGCCCCGTCGTTGGGCTCATATGCTCCTGTTACCCAGTGTCTCGTCGCTCTCCTCACCCCCCACTACGGCCGCCTCCTCTCCCTCCCGCCACAGCCTCGCAAAGCGGGCCGCTTTCTTCCATCTCCCGGCGACCGTCTTCTGCTCCCCCCCTCGCCCCAGAACACACTGCTGTCGAAGCAGCTCCACTATCTCCGACGCCACCTCTTGCTGCCGCTGCACCTTCTCCTCCTGTAGCTTCAGTCTGTGCATCTCGCGCGAATACTCCTCCTCCGGCGACAGCACGCTCCCCACTCGCGAGTTAGCGCTTCGCAGCCTAAGAAGCTGTCGATGGTTGTCCGAGCTCAGCTGGCTCTGCAGTCGAGCCTTATTTTGCTGACTTAACTCTTTCAGCCTCTGTCTTGCCGCCTGCTCTCCCGGCGTGAGCTTCTTCACGTCTCGCCCCTGCGCTCCCGCCCTGGCCAGCCTCTCACCCAGCAATACGTTCTCATCCCGTAAACGCTGCTTCTGCAGTTCGCGAAGTCGGAGCAACTCTCGGTGCGTCCGCTCCCGTGCGGCCTCCTCCTCCGGCCCGAGCGCTTTCACATCCCGTGCACCCGTCTTCATGATGCGCTCCTTCATTTCCTGAAGGTTTCACAGACAGTCGGAAGAAAAAGACGGGCGCCGTGACTCGTGAGCGACAACTGCCCCAGAACTGAGCAACTAGTCTCTAAAACGCAGGAAACAAAGCTGTCACGATAATGCATATCACATAAAACGACAGTAATAAAAAATTCAAAAGCTCCCCCTCAAACGTTTGAGGCAAAAATGAACACAAAACTATCGTCTCACTCCGTGCGTTGAGCCGGCGAGAAATAGGATTTGGCGTTTGATTCGCACCTTGTTATGTGCCGACAGTCGGGCCTGTTGTTCCTCCTTTATAGCTAGGCGCCGCATATGCGCCTGGTGGCGTGCCTCCTCCACCTCAGCATCGAGCGCCTTAGGATCTCGACCCTGCAGTCCTGCTTTCGCGATCCCTTCGCGCATCCTCTGCAGTTTACGATATTGCGTAACATGTGGTATGTTAACAACGCGCTATCGTCGAAGCCACCTACTATCCTCCATATTTGATACCAAGTCGTTAGAACACCGCGTACGACGGAGATATGCCCCAAGTGAGGAGCGTCGCGGGGATATCACCTGCAGGTGCTGCTTGTGCAACTGCTGTCGCTCCCTCTCTTGCACCAACCTTTGTTTCGCTGCCTCTGAGCGGGCCGCCTCTACCTCCGGGCTCAGAGACTTGGTGTCGCGACCGGAGGCAGAAACGAGGCGCTCCAGTGTTTTACGGTTGTTGTTGTTCTGTACGTTGTGGCTCTGCACCCGACGAAGCTGACGGTCGTGCGCCAGCCTGCTGCGCGCCTCCTCCACGTCAGCGCTTAGCTCCTTCACGTCACGCCCCTCGCCACGCGCTACCGCGAGGCGCGCTGATACAATTTTGTTCACCTCCCGCAGTTCGCTAGGCAATACAGAGTAGCGATCGCTCAAGCTGCGCGCCAGAACGGACGCCGAGAATGTGTTACGGCGTGGGTCCTGGCGCAGCTGGCTGTCAGTCTCGGCGGCGTATACCCTGGAGGGTGCCCGGCTGAACCTTCTCCGCTCAGACATTGGCGTATCCATTCTTCCCATCCTGCTGCCCCTTGCTTCGTAAAATGTGTCCGTGTGAGAGCCGCGCACAGAAGAGCGGAAAGCACCTGCAGCAGGAGTAGTCGGTTTTTCACCGAGTTGAAAAATTATTATGACAATACTATCAGGTAATGAAAATAGACGACCTCAACCTTATTGGGGTGTGGGATCGACTACTACCTTGTGGTGTTCGATGCCCAACACCTACCTGTCAGCGCCAGGCCGGGTAAACACCCCGCAGGCCTGGCCAAATTATTCGGCGGGCGCGACAGATTTGACGGTTTCTTTGATTGGGATGCTTCCTCCGTATCGCTGACGGCGTGCTGCTTGCCTCGTTCCTTGCCGCCGTGACCGTGTGTCCTGAATGTCACGGCTGACATGGCTTCATCCAGTAAACGTGTTACAGTACGGTACCTGTACATGTATATGGTCAGATACGAATAGTCACGACTGGTGACTGCTGGCGACGGCGCCTCGTGTTGATGATACCCTAAGATACCCTAAGGTGCCCGTAGCGTCTTATCCGTATATATGTTAAACCCCAAGTGTAAACTGCGACAGTGTATACATCATACGTACAATGTATATACTGTCTAGCACTTGAGACGGTATATACACTGTACGCCTTTTTGTGTACAGTGTATACACTGTCTCGCAATATTTCAGACAGTGTATATACTGTCTAAGACTTGAGACGGTGTATACACTGTACGTCAAAACAACGGACAGTGTATACACTGTACACACCGCTATCCCTCTGCTACGTACAATATGGAAACTTGCTGAATGAGAGGCAAAACCCCGTTTTATCGGAGGCTTTTTCCCGCGCGCGGGATGGCCATATAAGTCTGCAGGATCTGTCGCCATTTCGCAGTGTCATCACCCCGATCAGCGCACGCACGACCGACAACCACCACGGACAGGCGGGGGACAGTGTAAATTAAAAAATATTTACCGGCGGATAGGCTATCGTCCCGCCGACACAACATGAGTGGCGCGTCAGAGTCGGCGGGAGGGTCGGAGGGCGGCGAGCTGGGCAGTACCGCCCATGCGGCGGGCGGCGGGAATAATACTTGTGTGGTGGGTACTCCCGCGGGCACCCCGTCGCTATCCTGCGAGACGTATACATGTAAAGACAGAGGGGCAGACGTGTAGAGGGAGACACACATACATAGATAGAGAGAGGGAGAGATACACATACACGTAAATACTACACACAATTATAGACACATAACATACACGTTTACACATACACACAAACGCGCGCACACATAGATACGAAGACATTGGCGGCGGTACTGGTCGTGAATTGGATGATGGAGGTGTTGATGAGGAGGAGGGCGGTGGTGGTGATACACGCACAAACACACACACACACACACACGCACGCACACACACATACACATATGCACACACACACACACGCACACACAAACACACACACACACACACACACACATACACATATGCACACACACACACACGCACACACACACACACACACATATACACATATGCGCGCACACACACGCTCGCACACGAAATCTAGAGAGGAAGACATTGAGACATAACGAGAGGAAATTGGAAGACATTCTCACACATACGGAAACGCAATAGAGAGAGAGAGAGAGAGAGAGAGAGAGAGAGAGAGAGAGAGATACTGTGTGTGTGTGTGTGTGTGTGTGTGTGTGTGAGAGAGGGATAGATATAAATATCGTTACATATAGATGAGAAGTGATCCCTTCTTTCCTTGCATTCGTAATAACCTTTGCATTTGTCGAATTATAACCGGCCAAATGAGTTTGGGAAACGCATACCGAATAAACACCAATACGTGCATCATAAGTCAAGTACCATCAATCAACTACAATCTCATGGGCGATGTTATGAGGATGATTACAATATGGCGACACCTAAAGATTGAGGCAACCTTGCACATTTACGACGTTGGGGGTTTGTTTGAACAACATATATTTCGTGGGTGGCAACTTGAGGTGCAGTACCGTTGGTGAGCAAGGCAATTGCACCGTCTACTGTCGCATTTTCCTTTGCAACCGCAACAATTTTCGGTGCTATAGCCTTGTCCACCAAAGCGTGAGGACTTCTTTGCGGCCTCACGAAGTGTCATTCCCTTCAACCAATTACCATCAGCATCCTTGTACACAGTCCATTGTCCGCCATCCATATTTTGCAAGACGCTGCCCATGCCAGCTGCCTCCACTCCAATATTTGGCAAATGCAAATACGAAGCATGCACACATCTTGCCAAGAGGCCGTGCTTTGTGGCGAGACGAAATAGTCCAGCATCCGTGACCTGCATCCGCGAGCATTTCGATACCGTGTTTTCAACGACATTCATTCCATTATCTTGAGTTGTGCGAGCTGAAATTAGGGCGACAGACATGGGGCGGGTACCTCAACAACCATAGCGAGAAGCATGGGATCGTCTAGCTTAGCGCGGTCCACCTTCTCCACAGGGATCTGCACAACTTGGCCAATAGCAGCGGTTGCACCGCCACGCCTAGCGGCTATGCGTCGCATGGTGCCCGCTTGTTGCTTCTGGGCGGATGCAGCCACCGCCCGAGATGTCTTCCTGCGCGGCGACTCCGCTGGTGAGGACGGTGTTGCGCTGGCATGTCCTACTTTGGGTAGGGCTACTTCGGGAGGTCCTTCGGCGGTTAGGAGTGCTCCGACGGGCCCTCTATCGGAAAAGGCTTGCTCAGGAGGTTCTCCAGCGGGAAAGCCTACTCCAGCAGGACCTCCCATTGGCATGGTTGCTCCGAAAGGTCCTCCGGCGGACAGGGACGACAACTGGAGGCATGCTTGCGAAGGCAAGAACTTTCGCTTTCTAGAAGGCCTACCGTCCTCACCACCACCGCCCTCCCCCTCATCATCACCACCGCCCTCCCCCTCATCACCATTGCCGCCCTTCCTCTCATCAATACCACCGTCGTCCTCCTCATCATCACTACCGCCCTCTATCTCATCAACACCACCGCCCCCCCCCTCATTACCACCACCGCCCGCCTCATTACCACCACCACCCTCCCCGTCACCACCACCACCGTCCTTCCCCTTATCACCACCACCGTCCTCCTGCTCATCATCACTACCGCGCTCCGTCTCATCAACACCACCGCCCCCCCCCTCATTACCACCGCCGCCCGCCTCATTACCACCACCACCCTCCCCGTCGTCACCACCACCGTCCTTCCCCTTATCACCACCACCGTCCTCCTGCTCATCATCACTACCGCGCTCCGTCTCATCAATAACACCGCCATCCCCCTCATCACCACCACCGCCCTCCTCATTACCACCAACACCCCCCCCCTCATCACCACCACTGTCCTTCCGCTCATCATCACCACCGCCGTCCTCCCCCTCATCATTTATTCCATAAACAAGAACATGATGTATTTGTTAGGGGCAAAGAGTGTGTGATTTCCAACATGGCTTTGTGTCACTTGCCTTTTGTTGCACGGTACGATTGAACCTCTCGATTCCCCCATTAGACGGGCTGTGTCTAGGGCTTCCAGTCACCATGCGGCACTCTGGCCACAAATCACGGAAATGTTTGCAAATGTCTCGCACATCTTCGGTGGTGAGCGTGCCCTCCTTGATAGCCATGCCCGCAAACTCTTTGCCGTTGTCTGGTTGGAGAATAGCGGGCGGGCCAATGACTGCAAATATCTCCAGCAAAGCCCGAGCGATGGTGACGTGCTGCCACAAGCAAACACTAATTTGTAATTTGCAGCATTAAAGTAAACCATTCAATTACGCAATACACACATGACCGTAGAATACACCCGCACTCACCCTTTTGTCTGCGACAGGACGTACTACCCCAAATTTGCAACCATGGTCACAATATGTGAGCAACCACTTATAGCCGGAGCGGGGAGAAGACTGAAAGTCGATAAGGTCAACTTGTCCCCGCGTCCCAAAACCATGGGTGAGGATGGGCATGTTCCCAGCTCGGGCCTTCCGAGAGGAGGTGCGGGTGCTAACACATGCCCCACACCCATTCGCGTACAACTTGCACATGGCGCGGGTAATGTTGGAGTACAACTCAGTGACAGCCTTGTGCATGACAAGCGCCTGACCATGGCCACTACCTCTATGCACATCTCGCAACACGCGAAATATATCTTCGAAGGCGATAAGGGTAGGGGGGGCGTCGCCTGTCCCATCTGCCATATGGGCGTCACGCTTTCGCGCGAGGCGCAACGTCCCATCGCCAAACTCGACAAGGCTATAGCACTTGTCCATGTTGTATATTCCTCGGGCGTGCCTCTCCTACACAATAACGTGACGAATCCCCAATTGGCGACCATGCAAGAAGGGCGCAAGGCGGGCGGGGGGGAGGGGGAGGGTGAGTGGCTTCACCATGTTCGTTAAGTTTTGGAAGTTGTTAAGGGCGAGCACGATCTCGTCGTAGCGCTCTTTCGTAATTCGAGTACTGTTTCGCCCGCGACCCTTCGCGTCCATTTCCTCTAGAGCGGAGTAGAAGCGAAGACGGTGCTCCTCAACAACACCCGGGTCCTCGAGTGCGGTATCAGCATTGCGGCGTACTCCCGGGCGACGATGATGGCGGATGGCGGTAGGGGCGGCATTACCCACATTAGTGTTATTTCCTCCACCCACGGCATGGGCGCTAATGCCAAAATTTCCCTAGGTTGTAAGGGTGCAAGATAGCTTTAGTGCTTATCTGTTGTCATACTACGATAAACCGCCTGAAACAAATATCACCCACGAAGTTTCAACGAGAAGATGAGAATTGGCTTTCGATGCACTTATTTGTGTTTTTCCGCCGGTTTGAGTTTCCTGACCTCATTTGTCCGGGTATACTTCGATATATACTAAGGTCATTACGAGTGCAAGACAAGAAGGGACATCTATCTCTCTGTCCCTCACTCAAACACACACACACACACACACACACACACACACACACACACACACACGACGGGGTGCCCGCGGGAGTACCCACCACACAAGTATTATTCCCGCCGCCCGCCGCATGGGCGGTACTGCCCAGCTCGCCGCCCTCCGACCCTCCCGCCGACTCTGACGCGCCACTCATGTTGTGTCGGCGGGACGATAGCCTATCCGCCGGTAAATATTTTTTAATTTACACTGTCCCCCGCCTGTCCGTGGTGGTTGTCGGTCGTGCGTGCGCTGATCGGGGTGATGACACTGCGAAATGGCGACAGATCCTGCAGACTTATATGGCCATCCCGCGCGCGGGAAAAAGCCTCCGATAAAACGGGGTTTTGCCTCTCATTCAGCAAGTTTCCATATTGTACGTAGCAGAGGGATAGCGGTGTGTACAGTGTATACACTGTCCGTTGTTTTGACGTACAGTGTATACACCGTCTCAAGTCTTAGACAGTATATACACTGTCTGAAATATTGCGAGACAGTGTATACACTGTACACAAAAAGGCGTACAGTGTATATACCGTCTCAAGTGCTAGACAGTATATACATTGTACGTATGATGTATACACTGTCGCAGTTTACACTTGGGGTTTAACATATATATGACCTTTTTTTCTTTTCTTGCGCCCCAGGGATATGGGACTGGCAGGTAACACGCACCTGCACCCTCTACAGGCGGCGTTTTGCCAGCATGACTGATGAGCAGAAGTTCGAAACAAACCTCAAACTCATGTCATTGATCATGCTCCCGGGTAGGCGACGCGCGTGTGGGTGCATTACGTACCGTTGTACGAGAAGCGCACCGTACCGCGCTAACCCCACACTAAGGCTAGGGATCAAGTGAATTTTGTCGATGTTGATGGTAATGATATTTTGCAACGTCGATGTTGATGGTAATGATATCTTGGATTGTCGATGTTGATAGCGTTGATAGTTTGAGATGCTGACATCGATGGCAATTTAGGCCGATATTATCGCCGATGTATCGATATTTGGGACGATATATCGATACATCGGGCTTAAATAATCAATATTTTACATTTTTCTGATAATTGATGGCATTGATGCGAGCACTATTGCCATCGTGTCGATGTCGATGTCGCAACCTATCACATCGATGGCACTATCACCAGGTGATGATGATACTATCGACGATGCATCGATGGATGATCCCTAGCCTTACCCCACACGAGGCCATTGTTGGAGTTTCACCAACTAAAACCTTCCAATGACATCCAAACAAACATGAATGCATTCCCGGCACATACCAAGAAAGGTCCGCCCTACCCGTCCGGGCGTCCGTGTGACCTTCGCCGTAGTGGTGATAAGTAGAGTGTCATGCCGTCGTGTATGGATTGCAATTCATGCGCGGTGAATGGGAGAGCCTTTTCTTTTGTAGTCCTTAGTTTTTTTCTAGTAGTTTGGAATCAATTACAAGAAGCACTCTAGTTAATACTAATTTATGAATTATAACATATTTCTAAGAGGGCCGCATCAATACAAGCCATGAACTAACATGAACAAAGTCAAGGCATCCACTAGACACGGGCCCGGGGGGGGGGAGCGCGCAACCACATCAACACAACCACTATGGTAAGACCCGAAAGTTCCGTGAAGGTTGGTCGACACACGTACGATGTTGGACATCATAAAGCGCATCACCGAGAAAACGGCAAATGGGAATGGAGGTGGAGTACCAAATATACATATCTTCACTTGAGCATGTTGCTCAAGACGATGGCGGCGAACTGCACATTAGATTCCATGCTTGGGCAGCCATGAGTTAACACTAAGATTGCTAACATGTGACTCGATCCACGAGTTCGTATACCAACGAAGCGATACGTACGAGCACTATCTATCTTCAACGGTTAAGGGAAATAAATCACAACTATTTTGCACATGTAAGGACGAATATGCCAACTCGGGACGAAGTTTGGGCATGGCAATTGAATTTTTTCTTATAATTTGCATACATTAAACCAATTGGGAGCAGGAGTACGGTTCCTTGGCGTGGGTAGGTCGTGAGAGCTAGGACGCTCTTGCTTGCTATATGAGCTTCGAGCATAATATATTATGCCGTTGTTGACGGTCCAAATTGAGACAATCTAGGTCACAAGTAGGCCGCGCCCGTGAGTCGTTGCTCTAAAAATTACGCCTTTTCAAACGTGATAAGTTCTTTTAAATGTAATATTCAATGATGGGCATATTATGTACCTCATAATAGGGAATGGGGTACTTGTGACGATAACAGTCATGTCTTAAATCAAAGAGGCCATCCGGGAGGCTGACCTCGCGGCAATTCTTGGAGCTCCTGTCTGATTTCCCGAGATAGGTTGGCTATACGTCGCTCGTCGTGCCGAATAATGGATGGGTCGAATTATGCTAGCCCCCACTGCGTCTACTAATAATCGGTTCAGTTCAGCGCGCTCCGCACGAGACGATTTGTTCAAACGCTGACGCTTCGTCGGGCTAGTTGTGACATTTTTCCTAAAGAAAAAACTGCATAACAACTATTTGCGACTAATACATAAAGGAAGCGCGAGAGCGTAACCGTTTTGCAATGTAGCTTGATGTAATTAAAACAAAAAGTAAAAAATTTACTTACTTGTCTCCTCTCTCCACTGCGTTGGCTTAAATAGCCCAATTTAGAACGTCATCAGTCTCAAAGGGTCACGCGACCCTCGGAAGACTTTCCGTGAGATGTTGGCGCCTCGGGAAAACGCGATCCGGCGCGTCTTGACGCTTAGTTGATATCACAACTAAGCACGTTAGTGCTATACTAGGGACTTGAGCTATTTACAATGGTTGAGCACCACCAGGTGTAAACTTCCTCGGAAATTTCGGAATGCAACTAGTAGCAAGACGTACGAGTCCTAAAGCCATTTGTACTTTATTAGTATTGTACTCCCCACACTCGTACCCTCCCCCTCTAGGCATAGTCGAGAATCTGCCTTAGGCCAACCCTCTGGTCAGCCTCATGCCAATTGCGGTACTTCCCACGGCCATACTAGGCTTGGCACGGTAGGGGACTAGACGGGGTGAGCCGCATATGCGTTCCGTGCCATTACCCGCTCTTGGTAACGCCATGTACGATGGACTTTTATCAATGCAAGGTGTACACTTCCATCGCCATCAAGATGTCCTGCTCGGCTTGTCCGGTACTAAGATCTTCCCGTCCACTTCCTCACCGCTAGCAAACTCAATATGACAACCATCCACCTCAAGCCATGCCCAATAAACCCTCGCGTCCGGATAATCTACCGCCTCCCGGCGCTCTACAGAGGAGGGCGATAATGGCCTCAAGAAGCCCGTCTTGCGCACTTCAAATATGACCAACCGTACTATCATGGCTACCAAGGCGATGGCGGATGCCACCCGGGCCTCGAGCGCCCCCCCCCCCCCCCCCCCCCCCACCATCCCGCGAAAGCTTGCCAATCCGCTACACCTTCACGCTATCAGTGAGCGACATACGATCAGCATTGCCCCTTTCTCCCTCGACGCGCACGGATCGAGCATGCTAGGCTAGAGCGTGCGCCTCTCTGCACAAGGTCTCCGCGCCGCCTACCTCTCTATATATGTCAACAAGATTAAACGTTATCTTACAATCTCCTTGGACACCTTCGTGCTAACAAGTTGACCACATTCACAGCCAAGTCGTAAAACCTAGTGAGGCCCCTACCCCCTCAACACGGCATGATTAGCACGGACGTGCCTCCCCGAGAGGTTGTTGTCAGCTTCGGAATGGACATGCAGGAAGACGACGGACGTACCATCGCGCGACCCCTCCAACCCGACTCCCCACTACTTCTAACGAGCCCCCTTCCCCTTCTCCCCTATGGACGGGCAACACATCGCAGTTTTTTTGTCTTTTTCAGACATTTAAAGGTACGCGTCTACTGGTCCACACCGAACGCTAGTTTTGTCACCTCAGAACGCCCCACAAACCCCACAACGACTAAACGGACCTGCATAAGCCGTCGCCGGGCCGTGTGCGCCCTCATGGTGACCGTGCTTGTCGCGGGCGGTGCTTGATAGACGAGATGGGCGTTGCCATTGTTAAAGTACTTTTCGGCATACCGACTTACCGCCGGTGACACAATATTTATCGCACGCACGCCGACAGCTAGTATGGCGAGCTTGCAGTCTAAGAGGCAGGGAGCGGCAAAGAAACGGGCGGCGAGGGAGCTCGCCGCGGCTGCAAAAGTGTCAACTTCGAGCTCTTCAATGAGGCACTCTAGGCATTGGCCGTCCGTGTTGCGACTTCACCGATTTTGTGCAACCATTGCACTCTGCCGCAACATGCACGCGAGGGGCGCCCTTAGAAACAAACTTGTTACTTTACCGAGAGGTTCAAGCTCATAAAACCCCCAAATGCTTACTTGCGTTTGGTCCCAAGGAGTTCATTTCGCAAAAAACGCTCACGGCATCGTGGATGTTGATGTCGGGGGTTCGACAGGGGCGCGGCCGAGTTAGTGCGTGAGTGAGTACCTACATGTACCGACTGCGCCTGCCCGCCGTGGCGCACAAGCCGAACGAATAGAATATACGGCCATCCACCGCCAAATCACGTCTTCAGCGGGGTATTAATCTTCATAGCACTTGATGGAAATTTCAGTACAAAAGGCCTTGTAGCAAGTATAATGAGAAAGTGTGGGCCACAATGGGTAGGCGCGTTTGATAAAGGTGCGCAAGCGTCACGTTTCGACGCGGATTTCGTGCGTGTGTCGAACGCATGTGCGATATTAAAATGTCCGTTGTACACTACCGGTAAATATGTTGTGAATTCGTACCCCACTAACGTCGCCAACAGCATCACCCCTAGCACTCTTCTCACAACATTGTTGTTAACGCCAAGGTTCTTGAGTTCCGCGCTTCTATCCGATCGGCGACACCCGAGAGGCCGAAATTTGCTATATCTTGCGATATGAATACGCCGACCTCCAAGCCGTGGAAGACCTTAGTCCCCTTCACACCGGCGATTAAATTCACCGCCCCGTCCGGCCTCGGCCCAGCGATCTCCGCTTTTGCCCGCGTATGCGAAAGCTACTCATTGTCCACCACCAAAAGTTCCCCTCTCTCCTTGGTTGACTGATAAAACCAAGACATGTCACCAATCGAATACCCACCCGGACATCCCCCAACTACGACCGCCCACTAAGCCGGAGGTCGACTCGAGTAATCTGCCCGCACCTCGACCTATGATCCGGAGAGAAATGCCAATGAAGGGACGTCCTCGACCGCGTGAACCGTTCTCTCGTGGTGGATGTGACTATCATTTTGAGATATGGAAGAGAAGGAGACCAGTCCCTCGGCCTTGTTATAGGAAAAAGCAATAGCGTTGATTGTATGTCTATTTCTCGGTGGCGAAGCGGGTTTTTGCGGATTTCAAATAGGGACTTTTTCGCTCATACGACATGTATTAATGTTGAGTATTCCGCCTTGAGGTATATGTCTATTATATGTCCCCCATCGGTTGTACGAGTCCCTATTATGAGTATCAATAAATAGAGATCTTGGCCTTAATTTTGTTTCTTATAACCTAGATGTCCAAAGCACGAAGGCCCTTAGTAGACAATAGACGTACAATGAAGAGCGTCACATGTTGTAAATAATTATCATTTTAGTTAAAGAACGAAAATTGTTGAAAACGCTTCATGTCGCCGCCCTCCATTTCGCTGGGCACATTTAAATAGTGTCTTTGCTGGGGCTCCTTTCTGATGAGGCAACTTCATACAGCGACACTTCTAATCACTCACAATGCCAATCGACGTGAGGAGAGCACTCCGCCCGGGCAAGTTCACTGTGAAGAGGTGAAACTCGGGTCCTTGAGGGGCGAGAATAGAAACAGGATCGGTTGCTCTGGTTTCAAGGAATGACGCACGAGGCTCAGTCGCAACAAGTTGTACTACATAAATACCGCACGCGATGGAACAGAGCGCGCTCGATGCGGCCGGCCGACACGACAATCACACGCACTCAAGGCCAACAACAGTCAAGTCGCTGGGTTGCAACGCAGGCCAGCGTCTTCGCTCAACTTACGTAAGGCGTTAAGTAGTTTGCTCATGCGGCAGTGCGCCATCTTGTTCAAGCTTTCACTCAGGAAACAAGAGCTCGACGGGCTTGAGCTCTTTCGGTATTGTTGGGCTTTGGTTTGTGCATGTTTCGATACCTATACCTTACGCCACATATGAATGAGTGCACTGGATAGAAGAGCGGATACTATGAAGACACGAAGAGATCGTGCAACAACCTATCCTCGTCTGTGATGTGTGCAATTTCTGGCTATATGACAAGGACCCCCTAAACATTCATGAGGCCAGAGGACACTTCACGGACTCCCAGCACGACATAACAACTCGCATACTTCCTATCCTTCGAGAGGGAAGGGAAGCCATATGGGTGCACCGACATGACGCCATGACTGATTGGCCATCACTTCTCCAACACTAACACCGCGCCCAACCAATTGTGTTTATTGTTTTGAGTGATAACACCATTTCGAGAATGATGCGTGCCTGTGTCACACCTAACATGCTACTTCGCCTAACTTGGCAAGGCTGGCAACAATGGCCTCCGCTCGGTTCCGGAACAAAGGGATGCTGGCTGCCTCGTAGTTTTTCCCGTCGCTGCCATCTACGTGAGGGAAGGCAAGTCCGCAGCCATACATGCACGGCAACACCTGATGGAGTGCCTCATGACCATTCTCGCCTTTGTGTGTGGGCAATGCAGATGGAGCTGCTTGCAGCTCCCCTGCTCCATCATCTGAAAAGTCAAAGCCTCGGTAGCCAGGTAGAATCTCCATGGCCTCCCCATCCACCGAGATGCGCGGGAGGACGGCCCGCTCGAAGCCAAACGCATAGACAGCATGACGGAACACCACGTCCTCGTGGATGCTGTCTAAATTTCCCAGGTGCTGACATGTCAGCCATGAGGCGGCGCTCGGCGTGGGGCCATCCGATGCAAAGGTGTTTGCAGCCAGTTGGGTGGCTTGTGAGGGAGACACCGAAGGGGGGGCGAGACCCAGCACATGCCGCATCGCAAAGTCGGCAGAACGGCCCTGCGATAGAGAAGCATGACGATGCAGAGTTCACATGGATAACCACCCTGTGGTGCTGTGGTCAACGTTGAGACACCGTGGCAATACTCACCTTCAGCCCACCAAAGGCATGCTCCCCGTAGTTCTTGTCGTCCTCATCCCAAACAGCAAACACGACCGGCCGCCGCCCAAACATGTGCACATTCCTGCACCCCAACTCGTACAGGTTCTCCGCAATCACAAATGCCTGCGGTGAAAATGGCGGAAATGAACACATGGCACCTCCAGAGGGTACGCACGGGGAGGAGGAGGGGTGCGCGCACGCTGTGACTGTTTCCAATGAGAGCAATCGGAGCGTTCGGGTCGGTGATGTGAGGCTTCAATCGAGAGGGCGCTAATGCATCCTCTTGCGGGATGGCTGCCACCCCATCGCCATTCACAATGAGCGCACTCGGAGGCATCTTGGAGCGCCCTCCGGGTGCCAGGACGACAGCTTCACATGATAGGGACGTGGGCGGCCCAGAGGCGGATTCCAACTGGACAACCCAGCGCTGCTGCGTGGCTGAGGACAGCTCCAACTGGCTCGCCTCTGCCTCCCAACAAAACAGCCTCTGCTCGCGACCCGCCCGTGCTGAAGGAGGCCCGTAGTCCTGCCTGAGCGCCTCAGCAATGCTATGAATGACCTGACAGAGCTCCCTCAAGTGCGTCCAGCCCTGCGGCGCTGGATCGCTGTTAACCTAAAACCAGAACAGACATGTCACCGCCACCGCCCACAGTCCCTCGTCGACTCGAAGCGTGCTGTCAACGGGCAAAACATCATCAGAACATATTACATAGTACGGACTATGAGGGAGGTGCATAGCGCTTGGAGGGCGAACCTGAAGCTCCCAGCCCGAGGGTGCGCTGACCATTTGGTCCATCGCATGCTTCATGCCGTAGGTTTCCGGGAGAGCGAGCCAGCGCTCCACCCCAGGGATACACGTGATAGCCCGCACCAGGAGGTCGACCTGTGGCTCGCGAGGCAAGGCGGGGAGGGAAACGACCCTCAGAAACTTTGCTCGTTGTAGAGCCTTTGCCGTCACTCGACATATTGCCTACGATGCCGCGCAGTCCTTCCCGGTGGAAATTAGAGGAGGGTCGCACCTTTGTGTTTGCCGGCACCTCTTTCCACCCACCCATCCCCCCTGCCGGAAGAAACTGCCGGTCCACCCAGTCGACTGTCGCGCCGCGGCTCAGAAGCACCGCGACGGTGACCACCCCTGCAGGCCCAGCGCCCACAACCGCCACACGCTGCCGCACCGTAACCTCGTCGGGTAAACGCTCCGACACGGGAGAGTCTCCCATGGCGCTAATAATCGCAGGATGAAGCTGCCGCCTGTCGGTGTATTTGGAGTCAAAGTCGAGGGTGTCGGAAGTGTCGGCGTGCGACTGGGGACGCTACAGAGCTGCCAGATCAAAGTGAATAGCGTCAGGAAGAGATGGGGCAGCCTTGACGCCACCACTCTGTCACTGCCCCGGTGTCGGAAAAGTGTCAGTGGGGAGACGTGTAGCGAACAGATTTGCGTATCATTCTAGCTGGCTGTTCTTTCACACGCGAATCAGTGAATCACGTGGTGTTGTTGCGTGGGATTCCGCCACTAGCGCAGCTCCGGAGAGGTGTTATTGGCAGTTGAATAACACCAATGGCACCGCCGCACTTGCATCGACGCCTAATGTTGGCGGCGCAGCAGCAGTCCAAGAACTCGCGACGTTTGCGGTGTTGTGTTGCACGAACACTGCTCTTCCTGGAGCCTATGACGGTTCCGCCACCCCCCCCTCTCCCCCCCCGGCACGCACGTCGTCAGTCGTATTTTACCCGAAGTACCCTTATCCGGTGGACGTTCTACACTGCAAGGCGCGCGCTGGCACGCGCAGAGGGGCGCTAAGGGCGGAGTTCCCTTCTTACAAGCTTCTTGCAAAAGAAGGAGGCCTTCTTACAAAAGAAACCTAAGGAATGCAGGAGGGCAGAAGGGGAGAGGGAGAGGAGGGACAGGGAAAGAGAGAGAAACCGGAGTGAGAGGCCGGCGAGGATAGAAGGAAGAGAGGGCAAGAAAGAAGAGGGAGGGGAAGGGGAAGGGGAAAGGTAGAAGAGAGAGGGAGAGACTAAGGAAGGAAGTAGAGGGGGTAAAAGAGATAGAGGAGGGGCGAAAGAAAGAAGAGAGAGTGGGAGGGAAATGGAGGGGAAAGAGAAGGGGAGAAGGAGAGGGGGCAGAGGGAGTGAAAAGAAAGGGAGAGAGAGAAAGGAGAAGGGAGAAGCAGTGGGAGTGAGGGGAACGTGAGAGAAGGGGGGAGGTAGAGGAAGGGAGAGGAGAGAGAGAGAGAGGGGGGGGGGGGGGGAGGGACATAAGGGGTGAAAGGGAGGTGAGTGGGGGGGGGGAGGAGGGGAGGGGAGTGAAGAGGAGAGCGGGTGGAGGGAAGGGGAGGGGGAGAGGGGGATGGGGATGAGGATGAGTAGTGGAGATTAGTTTTTTCTTATTGGTAAATAGGTAAGCAATGTAAGGAAGTATGTCATATCCATCATATCCATCATCCTCGTCGGTCGGGGGACCTCGTCGGCGGAGGACCTCGTCGGAGCTCAGGCAGGTTGCCCCCGCCTGCTCCTCACCCTCCCTCCCTCCTCCATGTTCGTAGCGGGGAGGCTGGGGAGGGGGTGGCTCTACGTGTTTTGTAGCGATCAACGCTGCTCCCGGGGCCTCGTTATGGCCGACGACCGGGCCATTTGACCGGCCTTCGCGTCTTGCTCCCGGGCCGTCCCGACTGGCTTCCCCTTCTCCTCTTCCCCCTTTCGCCCGGTCCTCCGCGTCTGGACCTCCCCGTCGCGATTCTGCTGCTCGTCGGGCCCGTGCTACGGTCCGTGCGTCGTCTGCTGTCCCCCCCCCCCCGCATCCCTTGTCGGTACCTCCGCATCGGGGCGCCGCGCTACTCCTCGTCAC
The DNA here is from genome assembly GCA_026401115.1 of Tetraselmis chui. Taxonomy (NCBI): domain Eukaryota; kingdom Viridiplantae; phylum Chlorophyta; class Chlorodendrophyceae; order Chlorodendrales; family Chlorodendraceae; genus Tetraselmis; species Tetraselmis chui. The sequence goes on along the minus strand of JAPMLY010000053.1, from coordinate 295,209 downwards.
AATGCGCGACGCCCTCTTCGCTCTGCTTTGTCTCTACCCCCCCTCGGTGGCTCTTGGGCATCTGTCGTGCGCGCCACTTGCGCCGTCCGTCGCCCGCTTACGAGTCGGTCGGAAAAACCTGCTCCTCTGCGGCGAGCTGCTAGGGCTACCGCTGGTGGGCGGCGGGCTGCCCCTGCCGCCGGTGGTTCGAGGGAGGCTGCCGATGCCTTTCAGCGTAGAGCTGCTGCCGCTGTTGCTGCAGCAGCCGCCTGCCATAGAGACGCTGGTAGTGTTGGTACCGACGTTGCTGCTGCTGCTGCTGCTGCAAACGGCGGAAGTAGAGACATTGGTAGTGTTGGTTCCGCCGTTGCTGCTACTGTTGTTGTTGCTGCTGCTGGTGGTGCTGGTCGGCGCACGGCTGCTGCTGCTGTTGCTGCAGCAGCTGCCGGACATAGAGACACTTGTAGTGCTGGTGCCGCCGTTGCTGTTGCTAGTGCTGCGGAGAGTGGTGCTGGTCGGCGCACGGCTGCTGCTGCTCTTGTTGCAGCAGCCGGCGAACGTAGAGACACTGGTAGTGTTGGTTCCGCCGTTGCTGTTGCTGCTGCTGATGGAGGTGGTGCCGGTCGGCGCACGGCTACTGCTGCTGTCGCTTCAGCAGCTGCCGGACATAGAGACACTGGTAGTGCTGGTGCCGCCGTTGTTGCTGCTGCTGCTGCTGCTGAGGGTGGTGCTGGTCGGCGCACAGCTGTTGCTGATGTTGTTGCTGCTGGTGGTGGTGCTAGTCGGCGCACGGCTGCTGCTGCTGTTGTTGCAGCAGCTGCCGGACATAGAGACACTTGTAGTGTTGGTTCCGCCGTTGCTGCTGCTGCTGCTGCTGCTGCTGAGGGTGGTGCTGGTCGGCGCACGGCTGCTGCTGCTGTTGCTGCAGCAGCCGGCGGACGTAGACACACTGGTAGTGCTGGTGCCGCTATTGTTGTTGCTGCTCCTGCTGTTGGTGGTGGTGCTGGTCGACGTACGGCTGCTGCTGCAGCTGCCGGACATAGCGACACTTGTAGTGCTGGTGCCGCCGTTGCTGTTGTTGCTGCTGCTGCTGCTGTTGGGGCTAGACGGCGCACAGCTGCTGCTGCTGCTGCTGCAGCAGCCGGCGGACGTCGAGATACTGGTCGGGTTGGTGCTGCTGTTGTTGTTGCCGGTGCTGGTGCTGGTGCCGTTCGGCGCACAGATGCTGCTGTTGTTGCTGCAGCAACCGGCGGACGTGGAGACATTGGTAGTGCTGGTGCCGCCGTTGCTAGTGGTGGTGCTGCTGGTCGGCGCATGGCTGCTGCTGCTGTTGTTGCATCAGCCGGCGGACGTCGAGATACTGGTCGTGTTGGTGCCGCCGTCGCTATTGCTGGTGGTGGTGTTGCTGGTGCCGGTCGGCGCACAACTGCTGCTGCTGCAGCAGCCGGTGGACGTCGAGATAATGGTCGTGCTGGTGCCGCCGTTGCTCCTGCTACTTCTGCTGCGGCTGTTGGTCGGCGGTCGACTGTTGCTGGTGAGAATGGCGTGTGCAAAGCCGCATCTAGGGGTGTTGGTGTTACTGGTGTTGCTACGGAGGGTGCAGCTGCTCATGCTGCTACACGTGGTGGTGCTGGTTGAAGTGCGGAGAGTGCCGTTCCTGCTGGAGATCAGCGCGCTGCTGCTGATGTGCGGAGGGCTACAACTTGGGGTGTTGTTACTCCTGCTACTGCTGCCGGTAGTGAAGGTACTACATGTGGTGGTCCTAATGGGCAAAGAGCTGGCTATGTTGCTGCCGGAGACCCCTTGGCACCTGTTGGTGGTGGTTGGCGCTCAGCCGTTGCTACCAGTGTCCATGAGCAGAGGACTGCGGCGAGTGGTGCTGCATCTGCTGCAACTACTACATCTATGGGACTTGCGGCTGCCGGAGCTCGCTCGCGCCGGGCTGCTAGTGTTGGTGATGGTGCTTGTGGGCGCAGACATGTGGCTGGTGGCAGGGCCGCTGGTGGTGCTTCTGCACCTGCCTATGCTGACCCGCGCCCAGTTGCTGCGGCATGGGCTGTTGGACAGAGAGATCCTGCAGGTGATGGCGTTGCTAGTGGTGCTCCCGCAAGTGCCGGTCAGCGACTCGCCGATGCTGCCACAGCCCGTGGGCAAAGGATTGACAGCGGTGCCGGTTTTGCAGCTACTGGTGCCAATGGGCAGAGTGCTTCTGCTGCCGGGCGGAGGGCTGGAGCTGGTTGGCGGCGAGATGATGCTGTTGGAAGCTGGCGAGATGATGCTGTTGGAAGCTGGCGAGATGCGGTTGCTGCAGTTGGTGCCCATGCTGGAGCTTCAGGGTCGGAACCGGGCCTAAGTGCATCGGGTGTTCTATCCCCGTCGCGGGGGGAATGTTACACTTGCGCTCCGTGTGGCATACGGTTTGCTGGGCGTAAATGGCGCTCTAATTTCGCCAGACACACGAACATGTTCATAATTGGCAATGGCCCCTCTACTTCCGCACACCGTCGCCAAGCTCGCCACCTTGCGACCTCCTCTCCGGCCTTGTTTTCCCTTTGTGCCTCGGGCGACCACCTTCTATCTGCCACCCAAGCTCGCCCTCTTACCGCTCCATGCCTACACTCTGTGGCTGCTCCCGTTTCTCCAATGCTGCCCCACGACTATGTTGGCAGCTCCCGGCCGCCGCTCATTGGATCACGCCCCCTCCGAATGGCTGTCACCCCTCCCCCCCCTGCTTGGGGTGGCCTCCCCCCCTTGGCTCCACTCCCTTCCCCACCCCGGGCCGAACCGGAGCTTACCCCCCTCACTCCCCCCCCTACACATGATGGACCCCCGATACCTCATGGACAACCTTTTATGCCCTCATCTGCAGCTGCACTCCGCCGAGAGGCTGCTCTCCGATCCCCCCCTCGGGCCGCTACTCCTGCCTCATGGTGCTCCGACAACGACCCGGTCGCTTGTCTACTTGAGTTCAGACCTGTCACTGCGGCCCGAGGGGTTTGTGCGACAGCGAGAGACGACCTACGTTCTGCCCTACAAGACACCCTCGAATATGCGACCTCCCTTCCCTCAACGGACTCTCGGGCTGCTGGGGCTTTTTTGTCAATTCACCTCTTTGGCGGCCTCCTCCTCCGACCGTTCCCGGCGGCGACCGGTGCTCGCATCCGCTCCCTGGTTCAACGGCGAGTCCGTCTCTGGTTCTCTACGTCTGGAGAGGACGGACTCACGGGCATTGACACCCTTCTACGTGATATTCGAGATGGAGGTGAGCTTGCACGTGCGTGCCCGGGAGCTTCTGCGCCTAGACGCCCCGGCGGTCGGGGCCGGGGTGGGGGGGGCTCTCGCCGTCGCCGGGCCTAGAACACTCAACGAGAGCAGCACCACCCACCGACTCGCCTTTCTGAAAGTGACCTCCGACGCCGTGCTGCCTTCCGTCGGGCCCGTGAGCTAGTGGAAATTGGCCAGTTGCGACGGGCCCGGATGGCCCTAGACGGAGCCGACTTCGGAATGGTGGAGGACGCGGACGCGGCTTTGGCCGCTCTTCAGCGGTTGCATCCTCCTCCCGGTACTCCCCATCCAGACTGTGATCTCCCCGACCCTCTGCCCCCCCCGGCGCGCCCACCCCTCACGTATTTAGATGACAGTGATAGCCTCAAAATATGGGAGGAGTCTATGCTCCTTGTCTTGAGAAAAGCACCTCGCTTGTCAGCCCCCCACGTTGATGGCTGGCGATGGGAACATGTCCGTGACTTGAATGTTCCGGCATGGCGTAAGTGGGTTAACCGCTACTCGGCGGGAAACATTCCCGAGGCTGCGGCGGACTTTCTGGCGAGTGCGACCGGGTGGGCTCTTCACAAGCAAACTGGGGTTGACCGCGACGCCACTCGCCTTCGAGGTGAGGCTCCTAAAGTCCGGCCGTTGGCTGCTGGCAGCGTTTTGTCGCGGTTAGCTCATTGTCACGCCATAGCGCGGATAGCGACTGTCGCGGCCGACCACCTTGGCCTTGTACAACGATCGGTTTTCACCAAAGCGGGTATCGAGCGAGCCATTCATACCACTCGCATACCACTTGGCCTACAAGCTATTCCTGATTGCAGCCTTCTAAGCTTGGACCTGGAAAACGCCTTCAACACCATCTCCCGCCGGAGTTTCCTTGCGGAGCTGTACAAGATCCCTGACTTGCATCCCATTATCCCGTTGGTTGAGATGATATATTCACGGGACTCCACGGTGTATTACTTCGACCCCAACGATGCTTCGCTCCTACACGGCACGGTTCAATCTCGTACGGGTGTCCGTCAAGGAGATCCTCTTGGCCCGCTTTTGTTCAACCTGGCGATAAGCACCCCCCTCCGGAATATTGGAGAACGGTGCAAGGATTCAACGGCGATCCAAGCCTTTTCTGATGATGGCAAGTATCTGATCAAAACGCCTTTCGTCCCGACTGTGATTACGGTGGCTACGGAGGAAATGGGGAAAGTCTGCTCGAATGTTCAACCAATCAAATCTTCGTGCATGGTACCTCCGGATACGGCCCTTGAACTTGTCGAGGTGATACGGGCGATGGTCCCCGTTGTTACGGGTACTAGCAACCTTGGAGCCCCTTTGGCGATGGATTTCTCGATGGCAGACGGCCCTCTAGCGTCTCATAACGAGAACTATGTTCACTCTTGGCTGCAAGACACCGTTGAGGCTCATCAACTCCTCTTGGACAAGATTGTATGCTTTGCTATGTCGGACTTCGGAGGGACTCACGCCGCTTTCCGCTTGATGATCACGTGTGCGGTACGCCGCTATGGTTTCTTGCTCCGCACCCTCCCCCCAGATATCTGCCGACCGTACCTTGCTACTGCAGATAGGGCCGTTCGTGCGGCAGTTTATCGAATCTTGGGCGTTTCTTTGGACGCACAAACACTCGATCAACTGAATTGTGCTAAACGACAGCTCTCCCTCCCGGCGGAGTTTGGGGGGCTTAATGTACCGTCCCTCGAGCTCGACGCCGAACCTGCTCACTATGCTTCATTCACTGCGACCCTCGCCAACCTGATTACTGATTACGAGTCCGAGTCGCTAGGTCCTTTGTACGGTCTCATCCGACATGAACTACTGAATGTTGCCACTTCTACTTTACCGTGGGCGGTCCAATTGCGCAATTCGTACGACTCTATCTCCACTATGGGCGGGTTTTCGGAATCGGAGCTTGTGGTTTTGACTAACACACTGAACCAAAACCTTTCTGATTATGCCGGGCCCGATGTCGAGTTGGTGGTATCTACGGTCAACAATGCGGTGGCACCCGCTACCCAAGTGACTAGCCTACAACTTCCGACTCCCGATGCTCTTACTCGCTTGGGAGATTCTGGGGGCCACATCCAACGGGGCATTTCGCGCATTCTTCGTGCCCGGGCCTACCTTGACCTCTTGGCGTTTTGCAGACCTTCCCCACCGGACTATATGAGGGTGACTTCGGGTACGGGTCGCGGGGCTTTGGCTCTCTTTTTCGCTTCACATGAGTCCAGTTTCAAGGTGCCATCCGATTGCTATATGATGGCAGCCCACCGGGTGCTTGGCCTGACTGCGGAGCGCGCCGCTCATGTTCGAAAATGCCCTCGGTGCAATGAGGCCCCTTCAGAATCTCGCGGGTATGGATCTTCGTCGACGGTATCGGGCATCTTTATGTCGGGTGAGCGCTCAACAGCCGCTATGCTCATGGACCATATCCCCCGGTGCCCGTGCTCTTGGTATATCATTCAACTCCATGACCGCATTGTCCACGTGCTTGAAGAGTTCATGCTTGAAGCGGGGGCTACTAAGGGCCGGGACTTGCGGTTGGAGGTCCGCCGTATTCGGTCGGGAGCTTCACGTGATCGTCCTGGGGATGTGGTTTGGTTGGACTTCATGGCTCCGCACCGCCATCTTGTTGTTGATGTGACGGTTACAAGTGCTCGCACGAACACCAACGTTCCTCGTATAGGTGCTCGCCTTCCACTCCCTGGCAGCCTTGCATTGGGAGCTCAGCAAGGCAAACTTGATGCGGACCTCCGCACTTCCGCTTTGCTTGGCACGCCTTCGGTTCAGTCGGTCCATGACTATTACCCCTTCGCCATGGAGGATGGGGGCCGGTTGGCGCCGATGGCGGCTGAGTTGGTCGATCGCTTGGCTATTTTGGTGGCTGTACGTCGCTTCCCTGGCATGGGGGCCGCTGACTCTCGTTCCTTGCGCTCTGACAGTTATGTCCGTATGCAGCATTTTGTTCGTCGATCTACTTCTCTTCCGTTTCGGCGTTTTTTGGGGGATGTGCGACGAGAATTCATGCAACGTCTTTCCGCTGCTCTTCATGGCACTCTGGGTTCTTATCTCCGCGACGCTTTTCAGGAAGGCAGTGCTGATGCTGTGGCATGCCTTCCTGTTCCTCGGGCTTAGGTTTTTTCTTCCTTTCTTTCTTTTTCTTGCTTGGTGGCCTCCACTGCTTTTTCTTGTAAGAATTTTTTTTGTAAGTATGTCAGTATCATAGAATATCGGAAATATATATGGGCGACACTACATAGACATGAAATATCAATATCGCGGTTAAATTCGTTATATCAATACTAGCATGTGTATTATGGCTGAAAATGCGGAATACGTTGCGAATAACGGAAAACTCGTATCCGACGGTACGACGACCAATGCATGAAATTATTCGCCTGGTACACTTGGTGCGTTAGGTATGTTTGTTAGGTTTTGGTACGCTTCGTACGCCATGTAAATTTTGGTACGTTTTGAACGTTTCGGTATGCCGTGTCGGATTTTTCGGTATATGAAGCCATCACCCTGTAGAGGGGGATCTCGAGTACAACCCATTTGATAACCTATTATTAAAAACCCTAAGAGCAAAACTACAATAAAACCAAATGCGTATCGCCATAGGATCACCAATTCGGATACCTAATGGCGAAGTCAACTCATTCGAGCTCACCAAAATGAGGGGTTCACAAAGAGCAAAGTGAAATCCAACACCAAGCAAATAAGGGGGAAACGAAGGCAAAGAAGTTATGAGCCCGCGGGCGAGCATGGGGGCAAGCAATATCATATGCACCACCCTCATACAAGGCATCACGAAAATAGGAACCGATCGGGGCGCGCCATGAAGAACATAGAAAGACCTTATTATGCAATTGCATGAACTCACGACGCACGCAAGTCCCCAAGGATAGGGATCGGATCCAAACATTTCTTTTTTTCATGGGTTCGGCTTCAAGAGCAATTTTCAAGTTCCGACTCTAGTGTGTAGTGTGCACCTCCGAAAAAGGAAATCGTACTCCGCAATTCCTTCAAAGTTCTGGGACCGGGGCGCGTAAATACATGAAGTTTTAGTGACCGGGTTGCTTGTGGGATATTGTATCAATTTTTTTTTGGGGGGGGGCACGGATCGCGTAATAAATACATGCCTTTACTAGGAACCGGACAGTGAGTGAATGAGAGAATCAAAACAATTGGGACTAGACCACGAAAGGCGGGAATTGCAATTCTTTTGATAGATTCCTATTAGTATACCACATATCGTACGGTAAGTCAAAAATGTACCCCGACGTTGTTGGCAGTTGGACCTCTCCCCGGAGTTGCCATTCTTTTATCATTCACAAGCAGGGAGAAGGAAAAGAGTAGGAGTACGACTACATCAAAACTCACGCTAAATTTCGAGGAACCTACTCTTCAACTCTGGGCGTGCGACTTTTGCCCCGACTTGACCGGCGGCTAGCGCGGCCCGCTCACACCACCTCATGCGTCGCTGCCACTACCTTTGCACGAGCATTAATTCACCCTCCCAACATATATAGTCGCTAGCGCTTTCATGTTTTGCGCCGTTCGAAGCGATACGGAGGACTAGCGCGGCGTTGTTAATTCGCTTAACATGTACGTGCGGCCGTGCGGAACTCGTTTGGCCATGTTTTCGAAAGATGGCGCCGGTTATAGCGACCCCCAGCAACCCGCCCGTGGCTTTGCGACTCTCTTGAACGCACTTAAATAAGCTCGCCTTAAATGATAATTAACGAAGCAAGGCCATAATCATCATTGGCGTTGTTGCTTCGAGACATTGTAGATGCATGTGGCGGGTACATTGTGTTGTGTTGCCGGATGCGAGCGACGCGTGTGGTACCGGTTACTGGTACGGGCAGTGGCGACCACGACCCTAGTGTAGCACGGGTACCGTAAAAATCGTATAACTTTACAACAATATCGGCAACCTAGACCGATTGTTGTCTAACGGCCATCAATACTCTGCCATCTATGACACTAAGGAGAACGATTAGACCGAGTACTCTTCGACCATGTACACCTATCGACACACCTATGTGCAATGTGTGCCGACGTTCCTCACAGGTTAAAAACTATAAGCAACCGCAATAATTGCCACATTCCCCCCGCCTAAGCAATAATAACAAATATAATTTTATAATCTAGAAAAAACATCTTAAATTAAATCCACTTGTCAAGAATGCAAAATGAAAATTGCTTCTCGACCTTCACGATGCATGCCCCGCTTCAACCGAACCATAGTGCCGACCGGCCTAGGCCGATCGGCGTTCGAGAGGGTCGACGGGCGAGCCTAATCTAGCTCCCGCGTGACTTCGGTCTTGCCGGAGAAAGGATGGGAAAGGCTAGCGAAAAGCTCCTCCTCACGCGGTCGCTCGTTGGTCCCGCCGTCGCATCCCTTAGCCCCGCCTCAAGGTCGTAGCCGCTCCTCCCGTCGCGACTTTCCTCCTAGTCGAGGTCCCCTGTCACCCGGATGGCATTTAGGGGGGACCAAGATAGCCACACCGAAAAAGTTCGCGCTCCTGCCGCCGCCGCGCTGAAAAGGTTTTCTCGTCCATTCCCCCGGCTATTTTTGTGCTCGTACCCGAACACATGTCTAGAAAATCAGCATGCGACCGTACCCGCCACCCACCCTTTGCGCGTCCATCGAGCACCCTTGTTTCGAGTGTGAGCCTCCGCGCTTGTCCGGGCTCGCACTCTCTAATTATAAATATGCCTAGCGATAGTGGGAAATGTAGAGTAGTGCACGGTCGACATGGCAGGATCAAAAAAGGCCGCGGGGGTGTGGAAATTATTCAAACCCTCCGTGCCGGGTTTTCCCGCGGCGGCTGATCCTCACGAACACGCCGCCGCCAGACCTCGCCGCTCCTCCCGTCGCGATAGTCCTCCTCGTTGCTTGTGTCGTGCGGCCCCATTTCGGCAGGATCGACGTCAACAAGATAGTTGACGTCGAGTGAGCGCCATACCCTAGCGATGCTTCCTAGCTTTTCGCCGCATGCTCCAACACTCGCGTCCCACCGCTGATCCGTCCGTACCCTCCTCGCCCTCACACACTCCTAAGGATATAGGCCCCAACCCCCCAAATGGGACGGTATCTTAGTAGTATCTAGTCTTGAAAAAACATTTCGGACGGCCCGAGCGGGAGATCTTGGTTCCGGTAGCGTACATAAATCATTTTTAGAAAGTCCTCCGGACATGACTTTCCCGGTAGCTGCGAATCGCGCGGAGCACATTGTCGGCTCTCTTAGCCCCCTACCGTGCGAAATCTGGCACGGCTACGGGGGGTTTCAGCTCCCATCACGCGGAAGTGGGGGGTTGCCGACAAGCATGCGAGCGTACCCCCTTCCGGGACCACCGCCGCTGCGCCGCCGACGGGCGCCTATATATTCTGAATGTAGTTGCAACTTCCATACCGCTAAGGTGATGGTTGCAATTATCTTATCAAACTCCTAACGGTATGCGAAATTGTACGGACTCTCCGAAATATTCCTGGACGTTGTTGACAACGGGAGCTCTCACCGAATTTCCCGTTCTCTTTTCATTCAAAAGTAGGCAACACGAAAGTAGCGGGAGCACATGTTCACCAAAACTCACGCTAAGTTTCTGTGAAACAATGCTGCTCCAACTTTCTTAATGTCTAGGCGACTACCCCATGATGCATTGGTCCCACTACCATTGCACAAGCACCCTACCTTCAATAAGCCATAATCATGAGCCCCTCCGGGCAACACCAATCTGGCTATCTCCTCCATGTCCTCATTTTATCTCTGCGCTATCAAGTTGATAAGACGTTGATATGCATCTTGGGACAGCCTCAGATCGGTGTAGATTAAACGGGGGTTGTGTGGTTCTCGAACATGAGAGGGATGTCCAACAGCTATGTCCCCCGCCTCACGCAATTGCTCGCCGCGTCGGTGACCTCTATCCCCACTGCGATCACCCGCCTCCTCCTCGCCGTCCCCGCCGAATACACGTTGCCAACTATCGTCGTTACCGACAACATGAGTCAACCAATTATCTAACTCACAAACTTTGCGTCCGATGTACCTTTGCAATGTCGCGCGTGAAGCGGTATCTCAAAGCTTGTACGACAATCCACTGGTTCTGTTTCATTGGTGACGCTACCGGCGGTGAGGCTCTGCCTCGGCGTCGTCACTACAACCGGTATCCTCCACGTCGCTGCCACTCCCACTCTTGTTGGCAGTATCTCCCGCTGCGTCTCCTTGGTCGGCGTCATGAATCACCAGAATTTTGCGTTTCAGCAGCGCCACTTTTTGCTGAGTATCATTGCGCTTGATCTCTCCCTCGATACCCTGCCTTTTCAGTTTCGATACTTGCGAGAGCATGTCTTTGTCGCGCCGTCCTTGCAATTGCCGATCTACGCCCTCCAATATCTCTCCGCCTCATTCGAACTCGCTACTTTTCGGCGGAGCTCGCGAATGCGCGACTTTAGATTCTGCATGGTTGTTGTTTCTCGGATTCTCGCGCGGGCAGCGTCAGCGCGGAATGGCGAGTCGTTACTATTAACATTGACGACGATGCCGCCGCCGCCGCCTCGTCGCTGCCTCACTCCGACACTCGGGCGGCTATATGTAGTTGAGACTTCCGCAACCGTGGCATGCTCCCTCGCCCGCCATCTTATTGCCTCGCGCTGCTTCATGGACTGAAAAGGTATATTGCCTGCGGGTTCCGCCGTGCTTTTGCTGAGAAATGGTAAGTTTCACCGCTAGGTTGTCGCCGCAAGCCGCAAAATACTGTAACCATCGCTAGCACCAATTAACCGCATGTCAAGCACCACCTGCGACCATTACGGCCACCACGAGGGCGCACACAGTCCGCATAGCCTAAGTAAGCTAGACGTGGTGGGTTTTGTGGGGCGTTTGGAGGTTTCAAAAGCAACGTTCAGTGTGGTATAACGCGCGTCAGTTAAAATGTCTGAAAAATGCCCGTTTTCTGCGCTATCTTTGCGACGCTTTGCATGAGGGAAGTGATGATGTTGGGGTATGGCTTCATGTTTCTCGGGCTTAGGCGTGTGGGATTTTTGATTTTTCCTCTTTTTTGCTTGGTGGTTTCCACTGCCTTTTCTTGTAATAATGACTTTGCTTACCCTGCTTTCGTCGTTTTTCCCATTTTGATCTCCCCCTTTCTCCTTTTTGCTAAGGGGGCCCACAATATGATCCGCGTATTTCACAGTTGTTTGGAAAGCCATGTACGGAGGGAATTTAACAAAATAAGTTTTGTGCGCTACCGGCGCCAAGATCTCTCGCTCGGGCCGTCCGATGTGTTTTTTCAAGACTAGATACTACTAAGATACCGTCCAATTTGGGGCATATATCTTTATTAGTGTGGTGGCGAGGAAGATACGGACGGATCAGCGGTGGGACGCGTGTGTTTGAGCTTGCGGCGGAAGGCCCGCTAGGGTATGTCACTCGCTCGACGTCTATTCGCATGTTGACGTCGAGCCGGCCGAAAGGGGGCATCTCGACACAAACAACGAGGAGAATTGTTGCGATGGGAGGAGCGGCGAGGTCTGGCGGCGCGGTGTTTGTGAGGATCAGCCGCCGCGGGAAAACCCGGCACGGAAGGTTTGAATAATTTCCACACCCCCGCGGCCTTTTTGGATCCGGCCATGGCGACCGTGCACAACTCCACCGTTTCTCACTGTCGCTAGGCAAATTTAATATTAGAGAGTGCGAGCCCGGATAAGCACGGAGGCTCGCACTCGAAACAAGGGTGCTCGATGGACGCGCAAAGGGTGGGTGGAAGGTACGGTCGCATGCTGATTTTCCAGCCAGGTACCCGGGTACGAGCAGAAAAATAGCCGGGGAAATGGACGGGAAAAGTTTTCAGCGCGACGGCGGCAGGAGCGCGAGCTTTTTCTTTGTGGCTATCTCGGTGCGACGGTGCCCCCCCCCACTTGCTCTCGAGGTGAATGCGGACCTCGACAAGGAGAAAAGTCGCGACGGGAGGAGCGGCTACGACCTTGGGGCGGGGCTAAGGGATGCGACGGCGGGACCAACGAGCGACCGCGTGAGGAGGAGCTTTTCGCTAGCCTTTCCCCTCCTTTCTCCGGCAAGACCGAAGTCACGCGGGAGCTAGATTAGTGTGACGAGTACAGTCCTGCAACAGTACATTGCATGACATTGTACAGGTACTCGTTACGGATTCCAATTCGTGCTTTTCCACATGACGGACGTATACTCGTGGGTACGTCGCTACTGCAATATTGTAATGGTGCTGATGCTACAGTACGGCCAGTACCTCCCGGTACGTACAGATATGCATAATTAATCTAACTAGCGAGATGACGCCCCAGAACGAGCTCTTCCATGCAGAAGGAGCCGCGTCGTGAAACCCAATGCTAGGCAGGCCGTGTCTCGAGGCAGATGACGACGGTTGAACACCACTAACGCCTGACACGTAAGCGAAGCTTGCAGGCGTAACTAGTCTGGGCTGAAACCTATTTAAGCCCAGTGCAGTAGAGGGAGGTGACAGAACCATTTAACAATTCCGTTGTTCACTTACAACATCTACTGCCTAAGTGCAGCAGTGAAACATCTTTCACCATTGCCTCTCGACAACATCATTCTGCCATCTTGCAACAACAGAACTAGACAGACTAGAACAGATTTGTGCTAGCGTTTAGCTTTGAGAGGCTAACCGCCACATTGGTTTCGGAGCTCTTTGGTCGACGCACGCTTTCGTTGCTCGTTGATTTGCTCGACGTTGCTTGATTGAGTTGAGATGGCTTCTCTAGGAGCTGGACATTAAGTGGTGTTAGTAATTCACGTTGGAGGAACTAAATCGTCGGACTTGAAGTTGGTGTTACAGCGTGAGCCTCGTTATGGTAAAACTTGGTTCCTAGCTGGCTCTGTCTTACCGAACGAAGAGCATGTCGACGCTGCTGTTCGCGAGTTACACGAGGAGACCGGTCTTGTTTTGACACCGGATGATTTGACGCTGTTGAGTGGTGAACCTGTTAACATTACACTACCTCAAGGACGACAGCTTGTCTACGTGTACTCGGCTTCTATTCATGTCATGTTTGCTACGATCAACTTACGAACACCTGCTCAGGTTGAGCAGGCTGTTTTAGCACAGTCGACAGTTAATCCGGATGGCACTTACGTCGTCCCGGAAACCATCAACATTGACGGTCTGACACTTACGCCCGCACAGAAGGGGTTACTTCGTGCTGAGAAGCACAAGAGTGAATTACTTCACTTTGGTTACGTGGTTCAGTGGGAATCTTTTTACCGAGCAATCACACAACACGTTCCAGTCATGCAAGACGACACGTCTATCCCGAGACAGTTCCACATGTACTCCCGGTTTACGACGGTCGACTTTGGTTCTGTCTGGCTGCTGATTCGCGGACACATCAATCGACTAATTGGTGAGGGACCAACAGATTTATGAGTGGGACAACCGATGCCTACCCACAATTTGGCTGGACTTTCTGTGACCCTGACGGAGACTCAGCGTAAGGCTGCAATTACTTCACCGTATCAGGCTGGTCAAGTACCCCATGTACAGGAGGATTGGCTCGAAGCACAGCCTCAGCGTTTTGTTATGCTAGGGATTACGGCTGACTCGTACGACGCAGTGTTCTGGGTTACTTCACAGTTTTCTGGACACTTGGGTGGGTTGTGGTTGAACCGGAAACATCAGCCCCCAATTCAAGCTCGTCGTACGTAAGTCAATGTTTCTTCCGAACATCAAGGACGACGCAATTAACGCTTTGCTAAGCTTTACGCAGAGCAGCACGATGAGTTACGCGGTCTTCACTAAGCAGTACAACGACTACTTACGTCGGTCTCGTCAACATCTGATAGCTAATGTACAATGTGTTCGCTTCATTAATGGCCTAGCGAACACTTCGCTCAAGAATCTGGCTAAGTCACACCGAGCTCAGAAGGGATACCAGACTACGCTGGTGGAGCTGCAAAACTTTTTGAATGACGTCGTGACAAACTCGCCGGAACTCAACAATGCAAGGTCTGCTGCTGGACCATCTGCCCAGCCTTCACGCAAGCGCAACTTTGATGACCCTCTCGAGGAAGCCTCTAACGTCTGGAAACGTAATAAAGGTGGCCGTGGTCGTGGCCGCGGACGTGGACGTGGTGGTGGCAACAATGGTGGTCGTGGTGGCAACAATGGTGGACGTGGTCAGACATCTGGCCGCGAAGATTTTAATTCACTCGCAAATGCGATGACAGCTGAGGAGCGTAAGCGACACATGGACGAAGGACTCTGCTTCAAGTGCCACAAGAAGGGACACCGACTGTTCCAATGCCCGGAGTTCAAGGGCAAGGCACCGATGGAACCTAAGAAGCAATGATGGTGGCAAGGCTGTTCTACAAATGAACTGGAGCAGCCGGCTACATCTACTGTTCATTCTGAGACATTGTTAGCGACAGAGGTCGTCGAAACACCTTCGGCATCTCCATCGACTACAGTCGCGACACATGCAACGCTAGTAGCAGGTCGTCGTCGTCAGACTAAGCAGAGACAGAGTCGTAAACATGTAACCAGACGTTCAATTGATTGGAAACTGGTTGACTCAGTCTTTGACCCTCTGCATGCACAATTCAACTTCACATTGGAGGGATGTGTTGGTGATGAAGGTCTGAACTCGCACAGTGACTTACCTCACTGTTCGCCGAGTGACTCGATTCTAGACAGAGATTTGTCAGGAGAACGGGTGTTCATCAACCCACCCTGGGAGTTAGCTGAGCAGATTGCGCCGCATTTTGAGGACTGTCGTCGAACATCTCCGACATCCACGATGGCTGTATTTGTACTACCGAAGTGGGCAAAATTTACTCGAGTGACTAAGCACTGGAAACTCTACCAAGAATTCCCAGCAAGGACACAGCTTTTTACTCGTCAATCACTGGAGAACCCAGCGCAACATGAGGTGGTTGCTCCAGCTCCTTGGCCTGTACAGCTGTGGTTAGTCGACGCAGATTGTGCGTTTAACGACTCAACGGAACCTAGAGCACCTGATCAACCCAACTCGGTACCTGTACCACCAGGCGACACGGAACAGACCATCGCTACGCTGCAACAATTTTCCTCGCCAACTACAGCTCTTCTGACTGACCTCACGGAAGCTCGCCCGTTGATTCGAAATGAGCTGACTGTGAAAACTCCTAATGGCGGACACCAAATTTCTGGATTAGTGGACTGCGCTGCGACACTTGATTTTGTGTCAGAGGACTTTGTACGACGCTTTGCTTTACAGACTCGGAAGTCTGCAAGTAAAACTCCAGTTCGACTCGCTAACGGACAACGAGTGACTTCTACGACAGTCTGTGACGTCATTTTTGAGCTGGCTCGACATGAATTTCACCGGACTTTTTACGTCTTACGTGATTTACGCACAGCTGATTTAATCATGGGTTTACCATGGCTTGATGACGAACATGCCTCTTTACAATTTGGTACAACCAGAATTTTTACACTAATGGACGGCACAACAGTGGAGACTACTCTCGAAGAACGACGCCCTGAGTGTCTACTCCTGTCGTCTACGAAAGTTCAGAAGCTTATGCGCAAGACGCGCCGCAGTTGGGGACGTCACGCTGATTTTTACGTCATTGAACTCACGTCAGCCGCTAAACAACCGGCAGACTTTCACACAGGAGAGGAGCTAACTGCAGAACAACGTGACAACTTCCGGTCGTTACTCTTCGATGACTTTCCGGAGTTACTGCAACCTGTCGACTCTCCACATGTAAGCCGACAGTGGGATCATCCCATTGAAACAATTGGCCCAATGCGACGTCAACGTCTGAACAAATTGTCACCCGCAGAGCGCGCTGAGCTTAATCGACAGCTCAAAGACGCAGTGGAAGCTAGTATGGTCCATCCCAGCTACAGTGAGTTCGGCTCGCCAATTCTGTTTGTACGGAAAGCTGATGGCTCGCTACGTCTGTGCATTGACTACCGTGGCCTTAACGAGGTTACGCTTAAAGATGCTTACCCGCTACCGCGTGTGGATGATACTCTGGACGAACTTAAGGACGCGAATTTTTACACACACCTCGACCTCGCTTCGGGATTCTGGCAAGTTCGAGTGCGTGACCATGACGTTCACAAGACGGCTTTTCAGACCCCTGATGGTTTAATGGAATGGGTCGCCATGCCGTTTGGGCTGTGCAACGCACCAGCTACATTTGAGAGGATGATGAACGACATTCTTCGCGACTTTTTACATAAGTTCGTGACAGTCTACCTC
Source organism: Tetraselmis chui (assembly GCA_026401115.1). NCBI lineage: Eukaryota > Viridiplantae > Chlorophyta > Chlorodendrophyceae > Chlorodendrales > Chlorodendraceae > Tetraselmis > Tetraselmis chui. The sequence goes on along the minus strand of JAPMLY010000053.1, from coordinate 278,693 downwards.
GATGACGTCTGCATTTACAGTCGAACACTGGAGGAGCACCTGGAGCATCTACGTTTAGTGCTGCAGCGATTCAAGGAGGAAGGGCTGAAATTACGCCTTAAGAAATGCTTCTTCGGATTGCAAGCGATGGAGTACATGGGTTACATTGTGTCAGCCGGTAAAATTTCGGTTTCCACAAAGAAAGTCGAGGCCGTTGCAGACTGGCCAGTGCCCAAGACGCAGAAGGAGGTTCGCAGTTTCGTACAATTCTGCAACTTCTATGCCAAATTTATACACAATTTAGCGACCTTACGGCTCCATTGACGGACTTACTGCGGAAGTCCCAGCCACAGAAGGTTACGCTGACGCCTGCATATTTGGAAGCCTTCGAGACTCTCAAGTTACGGCTCATTTCCGCGCCATGCCTGATCCTTCCGGAGGTCGGCTCGGACGCGATGTTCACCGTGGCTACATATGCTTCAACAGTGGGGATTGCAACAGTCCTGTTGCAAGACCAAGGAGGAGGTCTTCAACCAGTCTCTTACTGGGCGCGCAAGCTGAATCCAGCTGAGCGTGGTAACACTTACTCTGCGTACGACTTAGAAGCTTTGGCCGTATGCGAAGCTGTCAAACATTGGAGGTGTTATCTTGAAGGCTGTTCTAAGTTCCTTGTCGTAACAGACCACGACACACTGCGACATCTGCTCAGGCAACCGAACAACAGGCTGAACAAGCGGCAAGCAAGATACCTGCGGGATTTGCAACCGTTTGTGGGCTCGATGACACTTGCATATCGCAAGGGAGCTCTGAACGAAGCTGACCCGTTAAGCCGGCGTCCAGACTTCGTACCTCACGCCACAGAACCCTTATTTTGGGATGGCGAGATTCCGTCAGATCGAGAATTACGACGGAAGTCCCAGCTGCTGTTTGAAGACGCACAGTTAAATTTACTGACTGTTGACGCGCTGCAGCTGAGCCCTGAGTTCGCTGATCTCATTCGCGAGGGGTTCTCACAAGATTCGTTTCATGGGGACAATGGTGAGTGGACAAGAGCCAGCCGGATTGAAGCCAGAGACGGATACTTTTGGCGTCTCAATCGCCTCTGTATTCCACAGAACTCTGAGCTCCGACTGAGATTGATCACAGAGCTTCACGAAAGTTCGTCAGCTGGTCACATAGGAGTTGCTAGCACTCTTGCTAAGGCACTCGACAGATTCTGGTGGAAACGAATCCGCCAAGACGTGAAAGATTTTTGTGAACGCTGCGTCGTGTGTCGACGAGCGAAGATTCGACCGCAGATGGCTGCGACTCTTTACCCATTACATGTTCCACCCAGACCGTGGCACACAGTTGGTCTTGACTACGTGACACACTTGCCTGAGAGCAACGGCTTTAACAATGTGCTAATTGTGGTAGACCATCTAACTCGAATGGCCCATTTTCTGCCATGTACAGAGTCGATTACTGCCGAAGAAACTGCCACTTTGTTTTTACAGGGAGTCTACCGCTTACATGGACTGCCTCGTGTGCTGATCAGTGACCGCGACCCGAAATTTGTCAACGCCTTTTGGCAGACACTCTGGAGACGCCTCGGAACGCGTCTGAACATGTCTTCCAGCCGACACCCAGAGACAGACGGCTTGACAGAGCGCGTAAACAGCACATTTCAGCAGCTTCTTCGTTGCTTCTGTTGCTATGATGGCTCTGATTGGTCGACACTTCTACCGCAAGTGGAGTTTGCGTACAACGCTTCGCGTGCACTCGGAATTGAGCACACACCGTTCGAGGCTAACTTTGGGTTCTCTCCTGAGGAGCCTCCTGACCTCCCATTCAGCATGCGACCATCGATCCCAATTTCGCAAGACGCAACAGAACGGTTGAAATTGTTACAGGAAGTGCACACCCTGGTACGCTCTGTGTTACAACTACACAAGGATGAGATGCAGGCGCGGACAGAATCGTCTACAGCGCCCCACTTCACTAAGGGAGACAAGGTGTCAGTCGTCACAACAAACCTTTTTCTACGAGGACAACCGAATCGGAAACTCAGAGACAGACAGCTTGGCTCTTTTCCGGTAGAGGAACAGATTGGGAAACACAGATACAGATTGAAACTACCAGCGACAATACGCTTACATCATGTGTTCCATGTTAACAACTTACGACCCTGCTCTACCGCTTCGCTACGACCAGCTGTCCCAGTAACTGTACATGAAGGAGACGATGAGGAGTTTGACGTCTCGCACATCTCTGCTGTGTGCATCAAGTCGCTACCTGGACGACGAGGCAAATATCTGCTCTTCATGACGCACTTCAGTGATGACGACATTCCACCTGTCTGGCACCGGTTGAATGAGGTACACCGGACTATTGCGTTACAAGAATTCTTGGAGACGCCCCAATGGCGCAAGTTCGCCAAGACTCAGGCGTATATTGACTTCATGCACGCTCACCCAGCGCGCATTCCTGAGTCTCAGTTACTGCTTCAGTAAAGAAGCCAAGAACCACGGAGGTCTGCCTTGCAGCGGCCTCATTGATCTGTCAAGAGGGGGAGGGTACGAGTGTGACGCGCCAGAACGAGCTCTTCCATGCAGAAGGAGCCGCGTCGTGAAACCCAATGCTAGGCAGGCCGTGTCTCGAGGCAGATGACGACGGTTGAACACCACTAACGCCTGACACGTAAGCGAAGCTTGCAGGCGTAACTAGTCTGGGCTGAAACCTATTTAAGCCCAGTGCAGTAGAGGGAGGTGACAGAACCATTTAACAATTCCGTTGTTCACTTACAACATCTACTGCCTAAGTGCAGCAGTGAAACATCTTTCACCATTGCCTCTCGACAACATCATTCTGCCATCTTGCAACAACAGAACTAGACAGACTAGAACAGATTTGTGCTAGCGTTTAGCTTTCAGAGGCTAACCGCCACATTAGGCTCGCCCGTCGACCCTCTCGAACGCCGATCGGCCTAGGCCGGTCGGTACCCCGGTGCGATGGGAGCGGGCCGTGCATCGTGAAGGTCGAGCAGCAGTTTTCATTTTGCATTCTTGACAAGTGGATCTAATTTAAGATTTTTTTTGATAGAAAATCATTCATGTTGTTGCTGCTTAGGCAGGGGGATTGTGGTAATTAATGCGATTGCTTACATTTTTTAACATCCGAGGAACGTCGGCACATATTGCAGATAAGTGTGTCGATAGGTGAACTTGGTCGAAGAGTACCCGGTCCAATCGTTCTCCTATGTGTCCTTGATAGCAGAGTGTTCATGGCCGTTAGGCAACAATCGGTCCATGTTGCCGATATTGTTGTAATACAAACTCAATTTCGATTCCAATTTCAATTGCTTTGTTTATGGACCACACCCCCAAGTGCCCGTGATATTTGTACGTTGTTCAACTCTAGGATCGGATTTCCCACGTGTTCATGCGTGAAGCGGGGGCTTCTATGGGTGGGACTTGCGGTTGGAGGTCGAGAGCTTCTCGAGATCGACCTTGGGATGTGGTTTGGCTATACTTTAAGACGTCACCATCTTGTTGTTGTCGTGACGGTCGCAAGCGCTCGCACGAACATCAATGTTTCTCATATAGGTGCTCGTCTGCCACTCCCGGGCAGTCTTGCGTTAGGAGCTCAGCAAGGCAAACTCGATGCGGACCTACGCACTTCCGCTTTGCTTGGTACGCCTTCGGTTTAGTCGGTCCACGACTACTACCCCTTCGCTCCAAAGGATGGGGGATGGTTGGCGCATGTGGCGGCTGAGTTGGTTGGTCGCTTGGCTATTTTGGCGGCACTTCGTCGCTTCCATGGCATGGGTGATGTTGTGATGCAGACTCTCGTTCATTTCATTGTGATAGTTATGTCCACATGCTGCATTTCGTTCGCATATCTACTTCTATTCCCTATCGGCGTTTTTTGTGGGATGTGCGGCGAGAATTCATGCAACGTTTTTCTGCTGCTCTTCATGGTACTTTGGGTTCGTGTCTTCGCGACGCTTTGCATGAGAGCCGTGCGGAAGTTGTGGCATGCCTTCATGTTCCTCGTACTTAGGCGTGTGGGTTTTTTTCTCCTTTCGCCGTTTTGCTTGGTGGTTTTCATAGCCTTTTCTTGCAAGAATAACTTTATTTCCCCTTCTTTCGTCGTTTTTTCGTTTTGATCTCTCCCTTTCTCCTTTTTGCTTGGTGGTTTCCACTGCTTTTCTTCTAAGAATATTTTGAATCTCCCCATTTTAGTGCCTCCTGTTGCCGTGCTTCGGATTCCGCGATCCTCGCGTCACTCCTGCCCTTTTGTTTCCCCTCCCTTTTTCCCTGTCCGTGCTCATGTTGTTCTCCTTGTAATCCAACAATCTCCCCCTTTTCCGCCTACTTTAATTCGCATTCATCAGCACGCATCGTTATGTTTTCCCAAAACCCTAATTACAGTATTCGCACATCACGTGCGAAACTGTGTCTTGCGCCGAAACCTATATTGCCTGGCGCGGAGGGCGCCACCACAGCCGCTGCTGAGTGACTTAATAGTTTTGGTATCGCGCGAATCCAGCGCGGCGACAGCGGGGAAACCCCATCTAGAAGGGATATTGAACGAACGGCACACCTATCCACTATATAACCCGCTGACATCGCACCCCAGGCAGGCAACAGCCCCTGCTATACCGCACACTGCGTTCGGGTTCCGAGTCCTGCTGATTACCATCCATCGTCATGCCCCGCCAAAGCGACGCAATGCGGCAGTTGGCCACCCTGGCCGCCGCGACACTCAGTAAGCAGGGCCGCGGTGCTACAGGGCTATTTAGCACCGGCGCGGCGCTAGGGACGGCGGCCCGCGCGATGTCCTCCTCCACTGACCTCAAGTCGCTGCTGGCCGAGAAAATCCCGGAGCAGCAGGTGTGTTTTATCAAACCTTGTCGTTATGTTCAATTGGAGTTGTCGGGGTGCCAAATGTCAACTCGACGGAAGCTCGACTCGACTATACTTGGCGCCGATTGGAGAATAGGGTTTCATTCCTTAGCCGATAATTTATACGGCGTCCCATCTGTTGTTATGTATATACGGTAACATCGCCATATCACTCAGTTATGTAAATTGTGAGGTCAGCTACCGATCCCGGGCTTGTGGGGGGCAAGCACCTCGCACGCGCGAGATACGGTGAGTTGCGTTATTGGCAGTTTCCCGAGTTAAGGGTTTGTTTCGCTGATGATGATCCCGCGATCGAGTACTCAACCGATAAAACCCAACAACAACTCCACGCCTCGACGGCCTCCACTTAAGACGAAGTAATATATGCCGACATGTGCAAGGTCGTCAATTTCATAGCGCATATGCGGCGAATACATTCCGCCAACCGTGCCTGCCACCTGCGAACCCTCCTTTTAACTCGAAAGCTCTTCATATTAGTTTATCACCCACTAGGGCTGTTAAATCAAGCGTAACCGCGAGTCTATAAGACATAAGTGCGTTTAAGACGACAGCGGGTGGATACTCACAGCACTGACCACATTTAATCTTCCCCGCCGTCTCCTGGCCCCTCTCTCAGGCTCGCCTGAAAGATCTGAAAGGCAAGATTGGGTCAAAGTCATTTGGAGAAGTGACAGTGGATCAGGCCATCGGCGGCATGCGTGGCATCACAGTGCGCCCCTTCCCTTCAGCCATTCTAACATCGCCTCACATCCTCTCCATCCAATAGTCACGACGCATGCGCCTCTGCTCAACATTTTGCCAGGACCACAAGATTGCATGGAACATTACTTCAGTCAGTTGTGTGCGAACTCTCAGCACGGTCGTGAACGCAGGGGATTCTGTGGGAGACATCGCTGCTGGACGCAGAGGAGGGCATCCGCTTCCGTGGCCACAGCATCCCGGAGCTGCAGGTACATTTGCAACTGGTCGTGCTTGCCTCATCACTCCGCCTTGCCTAGCACACCCCTCTGCACGTGCACTCATTGACAGTTGCACGTTATGATGTGACACCACAGACGAAGCTGCCTGCTGCCAAGCCCGGTGGTGAGCCCCTACCGGAGGGCCTGCTGTGGCTGCTTATGACAAACCAGGTGCAGCGCACTCCTGTCTCTGACTGCGTCTGTTTTGCCCCTTCGTGCCTTTGATGTCGAGCCCCTTCAGTCTAATGCTGACTCAAGTGTGTTACGTCTGTGCAATACCCAATAGATGCCAAACCAGGCGCAAGTGGAGGCGCTGTCGGCAGAGCTTCGCGACCGCTCGAAAATGCCTGCGCATGTATACAAAGTGCTGGAGGTGAGTGCATGGATGTGGAGGCTCTACATAAAGCCAAGGGGGGTAGCGAGGGCAGCACGCCATTGACAGAGAGAGGGAGGGACATTGTATTTGTGAACATACTTGCAAGTATATCTATATGTATGCATGTGATCGTGTGTGTGAAATTTACTCAGTCTTGTTGCGCGGGCGTGTGTGTGTGTGTGTGTGTGTGTGCGTGCGTGTGCATCATGTCTGTGCGTAGGTTGGTGCGGTTGTGGCTGGTAGAGTCTACTTTTACACATTATTGTAAATGCTTATTTTCATGTGCATTCGAACGCCTGTTTGTGTGTATGCATGGCCATATGGAAGTCGGGTGAAAATTTTCACATGTGTTTGGTTGAGTGACGGAGGGTTATAAGAAAATGGGGGGACGCCAGGGTAAACTGATGGCGCTGACCTTCAAGCTAGGTCTGAACTGTATTCCGCGTTCTGTTTTGCCGCAGGCAATGCCGGAGGACGCACACCCGATGACTCTCTTCTCGCAGGGTGTTCTGGCGTTGCAGACGGAAAGCAAGTTTGCGGCCGCGTATCAGCAGGGCGTGCACAAGTCCAAGTACTGGGAGCCCGTGTATGAGGACAGCATGGACCTCATCGCCAAGTTGCCCACCCTCGCTGCCGCCATTTACCGGTGAGAATTTGCTTCACACTGAATCATGCCCCCCTCCCCGCCCCCCCCCCCTCCTCTTCCCTTTTCATAAGAAATACACATGCCAGTAAGCACACACACACACACACACACACCTTCTCTCCCTTAAACACTCTCTCTGACACACACACACGCAGCCTCTTTCTTTCTTTATTTCTTCTCTTGTCAATGACATCCACCATTTCTCTCTCTGCCCCCCTCCCTCCTTCTCTCCCTCCCTCCGTCTCCCTTCCTGTGTGTGTGTGGTTGTGTGTGTTCGTGTAGCAGCCGCCTTTTCGCCTTCAGTATTACCGCATGATACACCGCATATGTAAAAATTCAGGTGATAAGGAAGAGGAATATGCAAGTCCATTCGAACACATGCAAGCATGACTTTTGGCTGTGTACGCCTCGGTTGGATCTACCGTGTTTTGTATTGCGTGTGTTTCTTGAAAAGGAAAATGTGTAGGGGTGGAGGTATGGAAAGGAACTTGATTGTTGTGCATTTATTGACCGAGTGGGCTTTGTTGTAACTCATCACGTCAAAACAGGCAGCGAATGTTCATAAACTGCAAGATCAGTTGTTATTCGTTGAAACCGTAGGAGGGGCTGTGCTGCTCGTAAGGGTACTCAATTCAGTGTGCTCCCTCGGTGGGTGTGTGTGTGTGTGTGTGTGTGTGTGTGTGTGTGTGTGTATGTGTTGGGGGATAATTCTGCGCAGGAAGTGCTACTATGGGGGCAAGATGATCGAGGCGGATCCCAGCGTGGATTGGGCGGGCGGGCTAAGTCAAATGATGGGCCACTCTGACGACGGCGCAATGGAGCTGATGCGTCTTTACCAAACCATCCACACCGATCACGAGGGAGGCAACGTCTCCGCTCACACTTGTCACCTTGTGGGCTCTGCCCTCAGTGACCCTTACCTCTCCTTTTCGGCTTCTATGAACGGCTTGGCAGGTAAACCCCCGCTCTTCCCTTCAGCAGGCATTTAGACGAGCAATAAATATTTCAGAGTGGATTTATATTATACAGGAACCAGAACAAAACCAGAAATGGCGTGAACCTGATTGAGTAGAGTCCAGGCGATTAAGAGATATATTTTCCGTTTTGTTCTATTCGTGTTTTATATATATACAAAACGTATACCTACGAAAGCACACAAGAACACACACACACACACACACACACACACACATACAGGGGTTCAAACGCTCTCACATATGTACACATAAAGGCACGCTCACGTGCACACAGGCACAGACACACACACACACACACACACACACACACACACACACACACACACACACACACACGCGCGCCCGCGCGCACGCCCGCACGCCCGCATGCACGCACATTATCAGTCCCACGCACGCAAATCGACGCTTTTTGGCACAGTTGACTGTCGCGATAGACTCCCGCATATTGTACTCGCGTTCAGTGGTCATCCGACTCTCGTTCGTTTTCATCTGAATTAATCAATGCCATGTGACTTTTATGCAATGCGTAATTGACCTCATTTATATGGAAACTGCCAGGCCCATTGCACGGGCTGGCCAACCAGGAGGTCCTGCGCTGGTTGAAGGAGCTGCAGACTTCCCTGGGCGACAACCCCAGCACTGAGAATGTGAAGGACTACATCTGGGAGACGCTGAAGAGCGGGAAGGTGGTGCCGGGGTACGGCCACGCGGTTCTGCGCAAGACCGACCCGCGCTACGCCTGCCAACGAGAGTTCGCGATGAAGCACCTGCCCAACGACCCCCTCTTCAAGCTGGTCTCCGACCTGTACGAGGTGCGCCCACGCTGACATTGTAGCAACTGAGCAAAATCTGCTCGTGATTATTCCGGCATACCTTTTTGCTGACTTCAGATATCATTATTCCTGTTTTGGTCCTTCCATTTATTCGCCAGGTATCAAACATAATTGTAAACAAATCTTTAAGATGATGTAACCCATATCTTAGCGATGCGTAGTACTTAAAAACGAATGCACTTTCAGTACCATTACGCAACACTCGCAACATGATACCTCTTCCACCTATAGTTTCGAAAACATGAGGTTGCATTTGTCGCACTGAGCACCATGTCGAGCTGATAATAAGGGGACGGGCGACAGGCAGATTTTAGTAAATTAATTGTGTAGGACCGAGTGGCGATGGTTTGTAGGGGCATGGATGGCTGATTTGATTGCGAATGCCACAGTAGTGCGTCCAATCTTTGTTATTCAAATGCGTCGACATATTTATGATTATTTTATCTATTTAGTGCCGATTTTATTTATTTGTTTGCATACATGTGCACGACAATTTTTAAAGTTTTATTTTTTGCCAAGATTTTTCTATTTTTATTGACTTATTGTAGACACACTCTGCGATCGTATTCGCGCGGGCCTGTCGTGCCACACATAGCAGAATGATTTATAAACATGACAGGAAAACTCTTTAGTCACTCCATTGTGTTTCATGTTCAACTCAATTTTCTGAAACGGCGTTACAAATGATTGAAGCCCAAAATTGTGTTTGTTTATTTTGATAAACTTCAAATGCATGGCGTTGAGCACCGCAATGCTTCACTTTATTTCGTGTACCCCGCAGGTGGTCCCCGCGATCCTGACGCAGACCGGAAAGGTGAAGAACCCGTGGCCCAACGTGGACGCCCACAGCGGTGTGCTGCTGCAGTACTACGGCATCAAGGAGGAAAACTTCTACACCGTCCTCTTCGGCGTCTCGCGCGCCATCGGTGTCCTCTCGCAGGGCGTCTGGTCCCGCGCGCTCGGCCTCCCCATCGAACGCCCCAAGAGCACAACCATGGCGGAGCTGGAGCGCATGTTTGGGTGATCAATCCGTCTACTACCCCACCCAAACAATCAACTCAGCTCTTGTCTCACCCGCTACCTCGCTAACAACGAAATGCCAAAGCGGAGGCCGACTCTTGACGAGTGACAACGCCTCTAGAAATCACACAGCCAACGCCATAGTTTGTGGGGAAGGGTTTGCGGTGGTCTGGAAGGGACGGGGTGTGGGGTGGGGGCGTTAGCTGAGCGGGGGGTGTGAGGGGAGGGGAGACGGGGGGGGGGAGCGTCGCTCCACGACCTGAATCGTTACCATCCCGCCAATGTCCCGCTTCCTTTCCTGGGTCATCTTCGACACAAGTAATGTGTAATAAGAAACACGTTATCATAATTGGAAACATGATCACTCATAATTCAATACTCGCACGGGCCCATGACCCACCTCTGATTTGACCATGGTAGGGGCGGTGACGTCTGTAATCTGCACGGTTTCTCCGGTATTCAAATCTTGCTTGAACTAACCCTTGTACTTACATCATCTGAGGTGTTTGATAATATTTTATGTCCCGCCGATGTACTTGAGCTTGAAGCCCTTTGCTCACAACTTACAGACGACGTAAATGTCGCCATCGGCGAACTTCTTTGGCTTCTTGAAGTTGATCCAACATCGAAAACGGTAGACCCTCTTCTTCGGTGGCGCCTCGTCATTGACCGCCACAACATCTTCGTCGCCTTCCTCGCCCTCTTCACCGTCGTCGTCAGATTTAGACTTAGCGAAGGCCTTGGCTTGGACACGATCCCTTCTTTTCGTGTTCAACCGAGTCGTCTCGTGCTTCTCCGCTTCACGCATGACCCGAAACCAAAAATAGAACGCTATATGCGAAACACCGAGACAGGGAAAACAGACTCGCAACCCATCCATACCTTCTAACAATAATGTCAGTGACAAAAAAATTACATTTCGTGTATTTCGGAGCGACTTGCGTTGAAACAACGAAGATCGGGCAACGCCGACGACCAATCCGGACAGACCTAGTGACTATACATAATAGACCACGCTACAACCTGCGCAGCCAAGAAAATAAACGCGTTGATGTACCTTGAAAAATTCAAACAAAGCTTGCTATATTTCGAAGCGTCATGCGTTTTGCTCAACGCACATCGGGCAACGCCGAAAGCCAATCACAGACAAACCTACTTACGCACATTATTGTTCGCGAACAACCGTCACCGTCTAGAAAATTAATGTGCTAAAGCTTGGAACAATAACAAAAGCGAAGGTGCTAGACAATTGCGACCGGAGATTTCGTCGAAAGGTTTAGCATGCCTAATACTTTAGTGGTGTCGGTATTTCATGAGATGCGTTCTTGTTCTTTCGGCTTCGCAAATAGTCGAACAAAGACAGATGAATGCGGGCAAGATGATGAGATCCGACGCTTCATATCAATTAAAGGTACAACGCGGTCAAAGGGGAGGCGCGTGCTTTCCTCTTTTCCTTTCGCTTGGAGCCGTTTGAACTCATTTAGGGGTTGGGCCAATTTGATTGTCTATAGAGGTTTAGAACATGTTTATTAGAAGAGGCGGCCGCATCGGGCAATTCTTCTCATGGAACTTTATACACTAACATCACACACCTTTTCCACGGGCTAATAGAAAAAATAACTACTACACACCGTGTCGGGTTAATGTATGGGTTTGTGCTTGTCTTAGAGTGAGGTGTCCTAAACACCTTTTATATGTATATGTGTCAACCTCTTCTTCCGTACGCAAGCTAGCCGTAGATGGCATGTTTCTCCCCGACGTAGACGCCATGCCTTTACTACATTGCCCCCCATAGTGTGTAAATTCTTATTAGGTTTTGGACGGCCGGGTTGAGACTGGCCAATTATGGATTATAGAGCATCTTCAAAACGTGCCCTTGGCGGCCTCTCCGTGTTTCAACGTTGTGAACTACCATTATGTTGGGTGTTTCAACCAATCACAGTTTTACATATTTGCAATGCCATCATATGCACGAAAATCTTCGATAATCGCCCATCAGACAACAAAGTGATGACAACTAACGAGCGTCCACCAATTCTTTAGATACTCTGTGTGAACCGCGATATTTGCAGGGCATCACGAACCCGTGCATGCTTTTTGAATAACACACGCCAAGTACCGCGATTCTTTAACTGTACATCAATTGTCAAGTAGTGCGAGAACTTGAATATTCAGGTCCGGCATATTCAATTACTTACAAAAATTAGGTTCGGCACCCTCAACTGCTTACAAACAGGTAGTCTCGGCCCCTCCTAGTACTAACACATGTCATTTTGTTTCGGATATAGCGCGATACCGTATAATGTAATGTACCGGTCCGAGAGGGTACATATCTTTTTTTTGGTGTCGGACCGAGTGTGTACATGTGTTTATGGGTTTCGATTCCACGTAACCAAGGGCGAGCCCAAGAAATTACGAAGTTCCGTGTATCCGCGGCTCCTAAGGACTTAGGTTCAGTGCATGCCCAAGGAATCAACGGAAGGAAACAAATGTAGAGCGCCGTGCATACTCCTTCATGCGGGGAAAACTCTTTGACCGCAAAGAGCGAAAGTCCGCCGTACCCAAGCTTGGGAAACCTCTGACATCCGCCAAAATGGCCAAGCGATCAACAAACACAACCGCGATTGGAGCCAATTGTCCCCCGTTCTCAAGGGCAAGGAGTAGTAGTAATGTATAAACTTAATAAACGGCGTGCCAAGGGAGGGTGAAATGCGGATGTCGGCATCTAGCTAGGCATCTAGCTTAGCTTGTTGAGCCTCCAATGCAAGGTTGCACGGAACCGGAAGCGAAACCCCTACAGTCGGAACATTGGAATTCTTGCGCGCATTAGTGACCGTGACGTCCACAACCAAGTGCTACAGCGGGGCCGCAAAATCTAATCACACATGGCGATCCCGAGAGGCCCCAATCCGGATTCGGCGAACCTCTAAACACAAGTCCCTCCCCCTAACCACCCTCGTCTCAGCCATGACCTCCTCCACAACATGAACAATGCGATCACGAAGCCGAATAACGTAATACTACCAACGACAAACGGGGGGGGGGAGGGGGGGGTAATGGGATATGGTCCGTGAGCATGGAGATCGGCGTCCGTCCCACAGAGAAAAAACCCCACGAGGTCAAGGGGGAGGAGCCAAAGCCACAGAAATCACCCGGGCACTCATTGCATCGCGGGCACTTCCGGACATGAGAGGCGTGGCCCAGCGTGAGACCGAGCACCCGGGTGTACCGCCATCACGTTGCAATCCGCAGGAACACAGAAGTTAGACTCATGCGGAGCACAAAACATAGCCAAAGCCACATATCCAATTCCCGAAACAACGCGCATATAATCCGGGGGGGGGGGGGGGGGGGGGGGGGGGGGGGGGGGGGGGAGTAGAAGGCCAAGAGGTCGAGGAAAACACATGCCTGAAGAGTGCGCGATGTGTATGCGCCCGCCGGCGCCGCAACTGCGGCAGCCCAAGAGGGGGTGCGCTCACATGCTCGTGAGCAGTCACCCCCACCCCCTCGTATTGGACGTTATTAGTAATCATGTAGGGCGCTAGGCGGGGTGAACCGACAGCTCCGATCGCGGGATCAACACCTTTCGGGAAATCCATGTATGGAAGGCGTTTAAAATAAGTGCCGCCAAGATCTCGATATTTGATTTTGCCGCCGAGTACCCTTACATGCTTCCTCTAATGGGTGTTTATCTCGGGGAAATGCATCGACGGGCAGAGTGCAGGCGGATCCGTGACGGGCGGGGTGGGGGGGCGTTGGAGTTTGTGGTGGAATGCCGGAAAGGAGCGCTAGGACATGGCGCTCGCCATCCGCCGTTAGAGCTGTCGAAGACATACCTACCAAGGGGATGGAGCACGCTAAAAGTGGTCCGGAGGAGAGCTACATGTAGAGGAGCGGTACGGCGAGGCGGATGCGATCTTCGGGATCTGCCGCCGCTAGAAGGCTATTTACGGAGGGTTTCGATAAATGTCCGTACCCCGCGGCCCGAAGACGGATCTCGCCACGGTAGCCCTGCCCTACCCGTTGCCGACTCCTACCATCGAACGGTGGACATAAAATAGAGGGTGCGTTCCCGGGAGATCACGGAAGCACGTAAACCGAAGGACGGCGCTGCCTTGGACGTGCGCGGCGGGGGGGGGGGGGGGGGGGGGGGGGGCACCGGCACGTAGCTAATGTTCCCACTAGACCCGGTTACCGGACGAAACAAGCCAAGGGAGGGGGGGGTATGAGGAGGGAATCACTACCGCGTGGAGACAAGAGAGCTAGCCTTCCCTTTTAGGGTGTATTGCTCCACCCACACCTACCCTCAAAGTGACGGGGGACCTCTACATAGAGGATCGTTGCGCAGGGAGCAGTGACGACTATAGACGAGGTGATCGAGACAGTGGCGGGATCAACTGCCAATTGCCCGAGGATAACCAACTAGCCATACTTTCCCCTCTCATCTCCGGCGCGGCCGGAGTAGCGCAGAAGGAAGAGCGGGCTTGCCATCCTGCGACTCGATTGTAGACCGGCCTCGGATGTTTAGCGCCTCGTCTTGGTATGAGCATGCCGAGAACATAAGAGTCTAGCCACAGATTTGTTTTGCATTTTAGACAAGTGGATTTTTCGCCTCACATTTTTTCCATATCTACACAGATGATACTACTTCAAAGGGGGGGTTGTATCAATTACTACCGCTTGATGACAACTACATGGTCCCCGATGAACAACGGCACGTATAATTGCAGTAGTCCGTGCCACCTTGCGTACATGGTCGAAGAGTACCCGGTCTTACCCTCAGCGCAAATCTCCTATTTCAAAGGGAGTGCTGACGGGGTCGAGACATAGCAGCCGGTCTCGTTAGTTGGTATTGTTGTAGTAAAAATTATTTATTTTTTATGGCGCGATATGCTGCGGTGAAGATGCCCCTTCATGTCACTCTGACGGGTCACAACGTCGGGAATCGGGACTTATAACCGGAGCGGAGGCCTGTGAGGGGACAAACTCAACATGTCGACCCACATAAAGAAACGAAAGATCTTGTTCGAGGGTAGTGGCCCAAACCACGATGTCAACCTCCGATAACCACGCGTACGGGAGACTGCGGCATAGGATACGCGCATTTGTACCTCCCTACCAACGCGACGGGGAGTTATTATGTAGTTCTAGATGAGGGATGGTACCGTGCAATTGACCTAGCGACTACTCGGACTACTCGAAATCGGTATTGAAATTGTAATTGTAGTTGTATTACAACAATATCGGTAACATAGACCGACGGCTGTCTAACGGTCATCAATACTATGCCATCTAGGACAATAAGGAAAACGATTGGGCCGGGTACTCTTCTAGGTGCACATATCGACACACCCGCCTATCAATAATGTGCCCCGACGTCCCCAGAAGGTTAAAAACTGCAAGCAACCGCAACAATTGTCCGAGTCCCCCTGCCTAAGCAGTAACAACAGAAATAATTTTGTAATCCAGGAAAATGATCTTAAAATAAACCCACTTGTCAAGAATGCAAAATGAAAACTGCTCCTCGACTTTCACGATGCACGGCCCGTTCCCACCGAACCGGGGCTCAGACATGCCTAAGCCGATCGGCGTTCGAGAGGGCCGACGGGCTAGCCTAACTAATCTAGCTTCCGCGTGACTTCGGTCATGCCGGAGAAAGAAGGTAAAAGGCTAGCGGCTAAACCCTCCTCACGCGGTCGCTCGTCGATCCCGTAAGTCCCGTCCCAAGGTCGTAGCCGCGACGTTCCTCCTAGTCGAGGTCCCCCTTCACCTCAGGAGCAGGTGGGGGGAAACGAGACAACGTGACAGAAAAAGCTAGCGCTCCTACCGCCGCGCTGAAAAGTTTTCCCAGCCATTTCCCCGGCTTTTCTGTGCCGGTACCTAGGTACCTGACTGGAGAATCGGCCGTACCTTCCACCCACTACCGTTTGCGCGTCAATCGAGCACCCCTGTTTCGAGTCCGAGCCTCCGCGCTTATCCGGGCTCGCACTCTCTAAAATTAGGTGTGCCTAGCGCCCTAGCGGTAGTGGGTAGCGGTGAGGTAGTGCACGGTCGCAATGGCCGGATCCAAAAAGGCCGCGGGGTTGTGGAAATCATTCAAACCCTCCGTACCGGGCTTTCCCGCTGCGGCTGATCTTGAGGACCACCGCCGCCGCCATACCTCGCCGCTCCTCCCGTCGCGAGACTCCTCCTCGCTCATAGTCTTGTGCTGCCCCATTTCGGCCGGCTAGACGTCAAGCGGTTGGTCAACGTCGAGCGAGCGCCATACCCTAGCGTTGCTTCCCGGCTTTCCGCCGCGAGCTCCAACTCCCGCGTCCCACCGCTGATCCGTCCGTACCCTCCTCGCCACCACACACTCATGAAGATACATGCCCCACCTTCCCAAATGGAACGGTATCTTAGTAGTATCTAGTCTTGAAAAAACACATTGGGACGGGCCAAGCGGGAGATCTTATCGCCGGTTGCGTATATAAACTATTTTTCAGAAAGCCCTCCGTACATGGCTTTCCCGACAGCTGCTAATCGCGCGGACCACACTGTCGGCCCTCTCAGCCCCATACCGTGCCAAGTCTCGCACAGCTACGGGGTTTCTAACGCCCATCACGGAGAGATGAGGGGATGCCGACGGGCATGTGAGCGCCTCTTCCTCCGAGGCTGCCGCCGCTGTGCCACCGGCATGCGATGTACTCGGTAATAATATTGGCGAGGGTAGCATTAGAATAAGTTTAATGGGCACATTCATCATCTAGCGCAAGCTGCAATACGTTGAGTCCCCCAGACTCCGCGGGGAGAGAGCTAATGCCATTAACTTGATCATGTATTTGTACTTCCGGGGAACCCCCAAAATACTATAAACATCATACAAAACGACACTATCCGCGATAGCAAGGTACATGTGACTGGCATTAGAAGGAGGCATATGGTGCATAAAGCCGTAGCGGCGTACCGCACACATGATTACTAGACGAGGTGCCCGCCGGCGGCGCAGCGGCGGCTGCCCCGGAGAGGGGTGCGCTCGCAAGCCCGTCGGCACCTACCTCTACCTCCACGCGGTGGGCGCCGGTAACCATGTAGCCGTGCCAGGCTTGGCACGGTAGGGGGCTAAACGAGGTACCGACAGCTGCGATCCGCGGGATCAGCAGATGTCGGGAAGCCCGGTACGGAGGGTTTTGGAAAAACATAGTATCCGTACACCGGCACATGATCTCCCGCTCGGCCAGTCCGATATGTCTTTTCCGCGACTAAATACTCGCAGATACTCTCCCGACGATGGGGCGGGAGCGGAGTTTGCGAAACATTTTTTGGCAAAGAAGGGTACGGACGGATCGGCGGAGGGACGAGGGTGTTGGAGCTGGCGGCCGACAGCTGGGAAGCAGCGCTAGGGCACGGCGCTCGCTAGCAGTCGCCAGCCCTGCGAGAGCCTTAAGTCTCCCCTGGGGGCGAGGCTTGATGCTACGCAGAACGGAGGTGGGTCGCAGCCGGAGGAGCGGCACGGTCTAGCGGCGGCGGTCCTTAGGATCGACCGCCGCCGGAAAACCCCGGTACGGGGGGGGTTTGGAAAAATTCCCGTACCCACCATCTTTAGAGGACCGGCGACTCGATCCATGTGTTCTTCCAACCCCTTCCCTAGTCGGTACCCGGTTATCGATAGGCTGCCTCAGGCAGTGTGCCTAGGGTTATCGTGACGGCACACTACTCATAAAGGCGGCCCCCTGACAACGTAAACCACCGGGGGAGGGTAAGAACGGCCACAACGCGATCAGATAGGTGTTGGAAACAGACGGCACAAGGACAGGGGACATGAGAAAATCTGGCTCGGAGGCAGGAGAGCCAACCGGACACCGTCTGCAGCCTAGTTATTTTCTCTTCTCAGCCCCCGAAGGAGGAGAGAAGACTCGGCTAGGTGGCGCGCTGGGTCGGGAGGAGCAGCTAATACCTCGGGCGGGGTTGAGCACGGATCGAGACGGGACCGACGGCGACCTGAGCGAGGGGTTTTTTCACATGCATTTCCCCCCTGGCTCCGGCACGATCGGAGTCGCACATGAGCCGAGGTCAGGCAGGTTCGACTCGACCAGTTCAAGCTAAACAGCCTTGATGATCAGCGACCCAGCATCGGCTGGAGCAGGCCGCGCATCGTGGAGACTAGCGACACTTTTTTTTTTCATATTGTATCCAAAAGAATTACGTATAGATCAAAAAATAATAAATACCTGGTTACTTGTATGTTTTGGACGGTATCGTTACTGCCTATGGAGAGGTTACGATTAGTGGTTTACGGTCTACTCCAGCATATAAGTCCACAAATATATGGCGTTGAACGGGGGGGCCAGAGACTGCAACCGGTTTATACTGGTATTGTTGTAAACAATTTCATTTGATTTCATTTCATACTAGACGAGAAGCAAAATGCGCACCTCCAAAATCCTATGTAAAGTAGTCCACGTTTTCGTCCAATATGTAAATGTTGCGCCGCTACCGAGTCTTGAAGCTAAGAATGGACGTATTTAAAAATGTGGGGCGTTGGAGGTCCGCCCGACATAGACAAGTCTATCGCCAAGGGAGTGCATGCTAAGGTACGACTACCCGTACCGATAGGGACCATCTCCCGGGTGTCTTAAACACGGGAAGGGATGACAATATCCATAGATTTCATGCACGAAGATTTAGCATGCCATGCTAGTAGCACACAAGCTTTCCCCAAGTCCACCGTAGCGACACCATGAACGGTCGGGAGGAACGTGGTCTTTATCACATACTCCGAGAGGGCATGCCGTGGAATCGTGGTATCGTTGCTCAATAATCTAAAAGAAGCTACTGATCTCCAAGTTCAATAAAAGCGGGACAAGGGGATAACCTTGTTGTAGTCGCGTACGCGATAGAATAGTGCCGTACTTGGCTGCCGATTCCGCCGGGTCGAAATATAGTACACGTTAGAGTCCCGCAAATAAATCATCTCGAGAAGCGGATAAGGCTAGGGATCAAGTGAATTTTGTCGATGTTGATGGTATTGATATCTTGGATTGTCGATGTTGATAGTGTTGATAGTTTGGGATGCTAACATCGATGGCAATTTAAGCCAATATTATCGCCGATGTATCGATATTTAGGACGATATATCGATACATCGGGCTTAAATAATCAACATTTTCCAATTGCTTTGATAATTGATGGCATTGATACTAGCACTATTGCCATCGTGTCGATGTCAATGTTGCAACCTATCACATCGATGGCACTATCACCAGATGATGATGATACTATCGACGATGCATCGATGGCTGATCCCTAGCCTTAGAAGCGGAATAATGGCGTGAAGGGCATGGTAACTTTACAGTCCGACAAGGAAACTCCGGCGATGAATATTGTTGAAGGACTTCCCTACGTCCAAGCTGAGGAGGCTGCAATCCGTAAGCGCTTCAAGGCAAATACGGGTAGTATGTATCGTTCTTTCATCGCTGTCATCTTTTGAGAAAACATAGCTTGATACATGCCCTAAGGCTAACCACTTGTGGAATAGCCAAATAGCGTGCACGTGACCATGTTGTTGTACGGTATAGTACGTCATAGTAGGTTTTTCGACTTCAAGCTAGTCCAGTCACCTTGAGTCGGCCTAGGATGTGTGGGTGCTATTTTGCCTTATTAAACGAAAAGCGAATAGGGACAAACAACACTTAAGTACATGTGTGGACCATCTAGCGACGATCGCTACTACCAACTACGTGGAGGAGCTACTCGGCAAGTCGCTATCGAAAAAGCTGAGCATACGAGAATTTTTGTGCCACACAGATGGTGCAACTTGTTTCATAAAGATATCTCAGGGCGCGCTTATAGATTTTCGATGACTTGGGCGTCGATCTACCTCTTGTATGACCGAGTGGGCAAGTCAACAAGAGATATATTTTCTAACATGTGCGTGTCCGGATAGATCGCGCGCCGAGCGAATGCGTCCGCCGCTCACTCCAAGACAAGCCGCGCAGGATTCCATGACAACGATAGCGACTATGTGGTGAATATGTGGAATACCAACGGTAGTCCTAGGATTCCTTCTTCTAGACGATGGCACGCCACTAATTTTGCGTTGTCCCGTTGCTGACATCCCTCGTTGTTGTACGGGTACCTGTAGTGGGCGAGCCAGCCCAAACCTATAGAGCGGTCGCTCAAACCCAAAGCGGTCCGGTCGTATTTCGTTATTTCGTTTCGCATGTATGTCGTGTATGTTGTTTGTCTGTACCTCCTATTCCGAATAGGAGGTATGTATTCGCGAATATACCTCCTATCATTTGATGCATGGACCTATAGCTCGTACCGCTTCGCGAAATACTTATTATACTAATAATTCCGACGTGTCAGTACGTTTCGGTACTGTATAGTGATTATACGTACCGCTATCGCTATTCCGCTATTCCTCTAGTGGCTAGCCTAAGTTCGCAGCGGTCGCGTCCGCTACATGTGCGATGGGTTGACAATGAGTCATCCGCTATAGCACACAACCTGATGCAAGGGGATAGGCCTCAAGAAGGTAGCCACGCACGCGGGTGATAACCCGGTCGACCTTCTCTTAATTGTGATGAAGAGCCTAACCAATGGCACTTGCCAAGAACTCGGTAACAAAAGGTAAGTCCGCTGCTTAATAGTGGTTCACCCACGCACGATGGGCCGTGCCATTCATGTCGCGCATATGTTCCCAATGACAATTATCGACGTTTGGAGCCGACAAACTGAGAGCATGACTGCATTCCAAACGTGCATGCTATCCTCATCGTCAAGGTAGCGGAGGGGGGTTGTGTCAACAATGGGGGGAGGGGTCGAGAAGGTCGCAATCGGCATCGGGTTACTTGGCATAGGATGATCAATACGGCGAAGGGCGTCGACTGCAACAGCCTCGTCCTCCAGCATGATGAGGCCAGCACCGTCGAAGGCCATGCGTGCGCGACGCATGTGGCCGACTTCGAGTAATTCTCCGGCTTGGTAGTGAGCTCACTAGTTGAGGTCCACGTCATGAAAGCGAATCGATGTTGTTGTTGCCGCTGAAATGAAATGAAATCTTTACAACAATCACCGAGTTAACGGTTGCTGTCTTCGGGCGCCCCAATGATCATGCCTTCTAGAGTACCTTATTGATCGTTGGATATACGCCATGAATAAACTAATCCCAACTTCTTCAATGGCAGTAAGAATACCGTCAAGTTCATGCTAGTAAACACAAATTGTACAATAGGTATGAAAACTAATTCATCGCTAGTCTCCACGATGCGCAGCATGCTCCAACTGTTGCGATGGCGCTGAACATCCTAGATGATAAGCTTGCGCTCATCGCGGCGGGCCTCCTTGACTTGAGCTCATGTGCGACTTCGGTCATGCCGGGGCTGGGGGAGGAAGGCAAGCGAAAAACCCCCTCGCACAAGACGGCGACGGCCCCGTCCCGATCTACGCGCTCCCCCGTCCGAGATATCGTTGCTCCTCCCTTCGCAACTCGCCTCTTAGCCTAGACTTCCCTACCCCTCCGGGGGTTGGGGAGAGAGGAAGTCCATAGCAACAAACGGTGTTTGAGTGGTGCTTTTGCCTACACACCATATTTTCTCATGTCCCCGGTCCGTCTCCGTATGTTTCCAACACATATTCGATCGCGCGAAATCCGCCCGTATCCTCACCTAGTGGTTTAGGCTGTCAAAGGGCCGCCTTTTTAAGCAGAGTGCCGTTACGATAACCCTAGGCACCCTGCTTTAGGCAGCCTTTCGATAACTGGGTACCGACTGCGGGAGAGGTCGAACTCGGTGATAGACTCGCCACTCCTCAAAAGATGATTGGTACGGAAATTATTTATCCGAAAATCTTTCTCCGTACCGGGTGTTTCCGGCGGCGGTCGATCCTTCTGACCTCCGCCGCTAGACCGTGTCGCTCCTCCGGCTGCGACCCTCCTCCGTCCACCGTAGCTCCTAGCCTCACTCCCATGGAGACTCGAATCTCATAGGGCTTGACGACTACTAGCGAGCGCCTTGCCCTTGCGCTACTTCCCGGCTGCCCGCCGCCAGCTCCAACACCCGCGGCCCACCGTTAATCCGTCCGTACCCCCTTTCGCCAAAAAATATTTCGCAGACACCGCCCCCGCCCCCTTGTCGGGAGAGAATGTCTGAGTATTCAGTCGCGAGAAAACATATCGGACGGCGGGCCAAGCGGGAGATCTTAGTACTTGTGTACGGGTATTATGTTTTCCAAAACCCCCCGTACATGGCGTCCCGGTAGCTGTTAATCCCACGGATCCTAGCTGCCGGTACCTCGTTTAGCCCCCTAGCGTGCCAAGCCCGACACGGCTACATAGTTACCATCGCCACCGCGTGGAGGTAGAGGCAGGTGCCGATGGGCATGCGAGCGCATCCCACTCCGGGGCCGCCGCCGCTGTGCCGTCGGCGGGCGCCATGTTGTCGCTGATTATGGCGGTTTCGCCGGTGCCGGGTACCACCGCGGCCACGATCGTGATCAGCGGAGCGATGCCACATATGGGCTTTAGGGCACGCCCGACGAAGCTCATCACCGTGCAAATTGTCACGCATGAGGGTGTCGACGCCATACATGTCGTCCTCGCCGTTTGGCAATGAGAACCAAAGGTGGAATCGGCGCTGAACAAGGTAGCGGACACTAGCAGCATGCGCGGCCTGAAAAGGACGGAGGAGGAGGCCGCCAAAAAGATGAATAGCGTGTTAGCACTAGTATCCCGTTGCCTTGTGCTTATGAACTAGGCAACTATCTGTCTTCCTAGTACTTAGTGTTCTCTATTTCCCCGTTAGTGGCGGTCGGCCGGCCTTGCCGGTGCCTTCGCCGGCCACCATCTCTCTCCTCACTTCTCTAGTCTCCACACCCGCCCCCCTTGTGCTGCCGTCACAACCCCCGTGTAACTATCCGTTCTCAACTCCAACAGGTTATGCCCCCCCCCACAAAGTCACAAGAGAGAAGAGAGCATGTGTAAAGCGCTCGGCGCCACGCTAGTCTTGCTGACCTTTTTCAACGCAAAAAAGTAGAGCGTGTGTAAAGCGCTCGGCGCCACACTAGCCTACCTCGTCCAACCGACACCACGCTTCGTCTTCGAGCTTGCTGTCGGTGACTATCCAACTATCCCACACGTAAAACGGAGGAGAGTGCAAAGCGCCCGGTGCCATGCTCGCCCCACCCGACTTTCAGCTCCACCTAGCCTCCTGCCTACCGATGATCTCGAGCCGATATGATTTTTAAGCCGACCCGCAAAAAATTGGCCCGCGCGTACTTTAATTACTAATCTTATTATTTTTTTCCCGAAGCAACACCGCAACGCTCACGTGAAGTAGCGAGGATCTAACCTTGCCTACGGCGACGAAAGGGGGGAATCACCATGAGCAGCGTCCGTCTATGCTTTTGCGTGTCTACACGCTCCTAACAACAATGTTGGCTTCGCCCCTTCCTCGCCGGTCTCTCTCATGCGTCGGCTAATTCACCCGTGGATATTTTTCCACGCTACTTGTCAGACTAGTACATTCCGCGGTACATTTGGAACCGCTTCATATCGGCAACCCGCCGGTAGCGGCACGTTTCTGTGAGCACTTGTCGCTACACCTACCCGGCATGAGATACGCGCTACCTGCCCAACGCCCCAACACCTACGACCAAGATGGCACATTCATGTACACAAGCTAGGACGACGGCAAGACCTCGGCTACCTTGAGGGGAGGGTGTTAGCACTATAGCATCCCGTTGCCTAGTGCTTATGTACAAGGCAGCTATATGTCAACCTAGTATCAAGTGTTATGCTATTAGCGACTCACTATTTCCACGTGGGTGGCGGTCGGCCGGCCCTGCCGGTGCCTTCGCCGGCCGCAATCTCTCTCCTTGGCACTTCTCTAGTCTCCACACCCGGCCCCCTTGTGGGGCCGGCACGACTCCCGTGCAATTATTCATTCCCAACTCCAACAAAGTCAAGAATGCATCGTCATCACGGGAGTCACGGGAAGAGAGGGAAGCAGCGTAGTCGAGGATGCCATAAAGGGCCGCGTGAAATATCTCGCGCTCTGTCTCGCAAACTCCCCGAGCCGACGTGACCGGTAGGTGAGAAGGTATGCGACAACATCATGGGAGGAGCACCACGCCGCATGAGCAACATCATAGGGGGCGGAGTCACGCAGGGAATCTTATGTTGGAGCCGAGCAATAGAGGATGGCATAAATTCCCGCTCTACATGCACGTATGTCGGAGCATGAGAACAAGGGATAAAAGAGGCAAAGTCCGGAGGGGGAGGTGGGTACATAACCACGGGGGGGGAGGGGCAAGGGTGATCACAACGGGGAGGTGGCTGGTAGAAATACCCGTAGAAGGGGGGAAGGTTGAGAAGGCCCCGACTCCCGAGGCTGAAGATGCATGGAGAGGGGAAAGACTACCCCGAGGCTGAATAAGCAAGGGAAAAGGGGAACTATCGCCCTTCCCGGGAATGTGATAGGTGGATGGGGGGCCAGGGGGTAAACGCCGCTTGCTTGCATGCGAAGAGGTAGATGGGGGACAAATATTAATTGGGGAGGGCGTAAAGTGTTGTTAGGGAGCGGAGCGGAGACGGGCGCGGGTCGTCGACATCATGTGGGTGCCGATTGCGCAGAGGAAGAACGACTAATACGGGTAGGAGACCACTAGGTAGCTAACGAGCATGGCAGCGGTGGGCAGTTGTAGAGGGGCGTGTCATGTCCGAGCATATATTTGTTTAGTATGATTATATAGATATGCTACATCGAAATATAATGAAAATCATTTACAATTATGACGAGACATATGTTGGTTGTTGTCTAATAAGGGCTTTTTGCACATATCATCTAGGAAAGTTAGCATACAACATTTAGGCCCGGGGGTCTCCAACGACACCCTTGTTTCGCAGATTTGGCGATGGATCGATTTACACAAGTCCCCCCTAGGGGTTGCGTCGCTCCTTCGGACGCCACACTATATTTCTCCACATAAGTACCTCCCCTTAAACCCCCGGGACAACTTGATGAGATATGGAGCGTGGCGAACACGGGATGATATTGAAGAGAAGGGCGACATTACGACGAGCACGAGCTAGCTAAGAGAGCAATGGCACGTTGAGTGCTATTTCGACGTGGCTTGCTTGTACTACAGTAGATCCATCAGGCTGTTGGTGACAACGGGGATTTAAAACAAATCGTACAAGAAAAAAACAGTGGAAATCGCATGGAAAATGATAATAGACCCCACCCCATACACACACACGTTTAACCCCGAGGATCACAAACTCATGAAGACATGCTACAATAGCGTCAGCTCGGCCTTCATGCAAAGCGTCACATAGATAAGATCCCAAGGTGCCATGAAAAGCATCGGAAAGGAGTTGTATTATCTCCCGGCAACTATTTCCCAAGAGCAAACATAATGTTTCAAAAGTAGCCCGGCAAGTAAATTCCTTCATGCGGAACATAGTTGTGCGAGCGCAATGAACGGGAGTCCGCAAAACATATGCTACGGAATCGATGAATAACAACCACCAAAACAGCCAAACGGTCAACCAGTTCTATCCCCATCCTCCAAAGCAAAGGGGTAATTGTCATGGGCCGACTGAAATGAATGCGTGCCGAGTGACGCCTAAGTGCGGAGGTCAAACATCAAGCTTACCATTTTCGGCCCGTGCCGCAAGGCTTCCATGCAACGGGAGGGAAACGATTACCACATGTCCCTGCACAAAGATACAATTGAGATCGCGCGGGCACTAGTACCCGTAACATAAGCTGCAAGGTGGCGATGTGGAGCCACAAAGCCGAGTCGAACGACATCCGTGTCTATGTTAATCCCTAGTTAGAGGCGCCATACCGAATACGGCGGACCTCCAGCCGCAAGTAGTACCGCCCCTTAAACGCCCCGCCTAAGTCATCAACTCTTCTAGAACGTGGACAACCCGATCGCGAATATGAACTTTATACCATGAGCACGGGTACGGATAAATATGGTCCATAAGCATGGAGGATGACGAGCACTCACCCAACTTGAAGTCCCCGCCAAAGCCATAGAGGAAGAACTATGTCCACGAGATTTTTTAGCAACCTCATTACAACGAGGGCACTCAAAGCGGTGGAAGTTCGCTCTTGAGTAAGCCCCAACACCCGGTGCTCAGCCATCATATAATAACATGACGGCACCCGAACGCTAGGGTCGTGCAATGCGGAAAAGAGCGCCAAAGCACCACGGCGAGTACCCTAAATAATGCGTAAGTGATATCCGGGGGAGATGGAGGAGCCACAAAATGCTAGATGATGATGGGGACATCACTTGCCACATGGATTCCTTCCTTTTCTTCAACCAATGCCCATGTTCTTACAACCTCGGTTAGCACACTCCGAATAAGCGGAGTTGTAGCATCTCGTCCAACCTGATTGCATGGTGCGGTGCGTAGAATCCCCTTTTTATATTGTTTTTTGCTGATAGGTACATACGGGTACAATAGACAAGGCTTTATGCACATGTAGTAATATACATGAGTTTAAATCCCAGCTTGTACTGCATTTATGATCAGAAATATCAGGGTTGTTTCATACGCACGACTCTATGTCACGAGACAGCGGTACATGTAGTAACACGTACCAAAACGTACTGGCATGCCACGCGTGTACAGTGCCACGTCGCGATTTCATTTTTGTCACCCTCGCGGTCAACGCTTGTCGAGAAAACGAATAGTAGTTCGCGCAGTACTGCCGTTATCTCGCATGGCGGCATTTTGGATCCAAAATGCCGCCATGCGAGATAACAAATATCGAGATAGGATCACTGATCGCTGTTTTTCCCGACTACACAATGCGCTCCCGCCTACACCATCGGTTTGTCAATGCTCTCCCGCCTACACAATGCGCTCCGCGCCTTTGTCTTCTTCTTCACCGCCTTCTATTCCACGCGAGTGGCGGTATTATCCAACGCATGTGAGCGTCGCTGGTAGCCCGGCGGCGGCCATGTCGCGTGATCGCTCTAAACCCCGGAAGCCAACGACCTTCTACAACCCACTTACGTCGGAGAACAAGATGCCGAGTACTTTCGCTTCTTACCCACGAATACAAATGAAAATTGACTCCCATGATGATGCTCTGTATGCTCTGTCGGCAGTACCTAGACACCGGCCGCAACACATCGCTAGTTCGCGGCGCCGGGCTGGTGGCTATATCTCGCATTTTTCTATACCGCATCTCAGCATCATTTTCTCCATGTATTGAAGTAATATCTCGACATTACAATTTTTACTCGAATACCGGACACGTGGCGTCCTGTATGCACGCTCGTGATTATCTCTACATCAAATCATCTCCACATGAAGTCGTGCATATGAAACAGCCCTCATATATCGACATCCCCGGCGGGGCGCACCCAATTACAAAAAAATGAAAATACTGATGCATTTAGATGTTCCGCTAGTACCCGTACTTAGGTACATTTGGCGGCTGCTGCGCTGGATGGTTTTCATAGCGGCAGCATCTCGCCCGATGCAGGAATTCGTTTTCGTCGTTAGGCGTCTGACGAGCGGCGGCAGCGTCCACAACGCAGAAAACAGTAGACAAACGGCACTTATTGCAGGTGCAATTTTGCTGTGCTGCGGCGTGGTGATTAGTTTTGTTCTGAGTGATCTCCAGTGGAGTTGGTCGACAGTATTAAGCTGCTCACTTGCTCATCTACCCCTGCATTTGCCCCGTAGGAAGTGAGGCCTCACCTCCCAACAACAACGGTGGCCATATACGAGTAGAAACCCGCCGCGTCAGAGCGACTGTGCACCGGCTTAGCGCTATGCTGCGGACAACTATGAACCGGTGGCCTGGCGGAGGATGTCGCCGGGAGCTGGCATTGCTGCGCAGTTGTACTGCCGCTGCAAAAGGCGGCGATGACCTTACCTCGATCATGTCTTCAAGCCCGCAGCAGCCTCAGCGCCTCGTCTGGCAGGGAACGCTGCCCGCGAGGGTTGTTGGCGCCCCAAGGTGCAGTCCAACATTTTGCGGGGGGGCGATTTCTAGTAGAGGATTCAGCGCAGCGGGCGGAGAGAGCGATGGTGAAAAGTCGGCAGGAGAAAGTGGGGCTTCGGAGGCCTTAGGGGGCGGTGCGGCGGGGGACAGCAGCGAGAAACGAGACGACACGGGTGACAAGGCCACACTGGAGAGAGACGTTAAGGCTGCCATCCAGTCGCTGTCGTTGCTGCGCCACTGTCGACCTAACTTAGGCGGGACTGGGACGTTCTTTAACACGTTTATCCGGCCCGTTATCAAATGGGGGCTGGCGGGGATGATCAGTAAAACGCTGCGGACCATCGACCCAGAGCACGACGACGAAGAGTTCCTCGAGGCGGTTGGCGACGCGTACTGTATGGTCAACTACCTCCTCAGCACTGGCGACCTGGAGACGCTTCGGCCGATGATGACCGATCAACTTCACCGTAGCTTTTGTGAGGTAGGTAGCACACCGTGGCAACCAGCCAGCCACCGCACCCAACACCTGCGTCTCCGAAGGGGTTATGGATACTAATTAAGGGATAGAATGTAGATGAGTGAGCATGCTTCGTGATGCTGGCGAAATTTGTACGCTCTTGGAAGTTGTGGCCCACAGGGAGTGACACCGGTGACTGTCTGTTCTGTGGTGTAGACAGCGGAGAAGATTGACGAGTTGGGCTTCAATCTGAAAATCGATGTGGAAGAGATAACGGCGGTGGAGATGTCCGACATGTGCATCGATTCCAAGGAAGCCATGCTTCGCGTGCGCCCCACCATGGCCGCCACACTGCCCGATGCAACTGCAGCGGAGGCAGAAAAGGCAACGCTGGCAGCATGGCAAGAGAAGAAGGAGGCGAGGAAGGCGCGGGCCGCGATGAGCGCTGATAATCCCACTGAATTTGATGCCGAGGCAGGCAAGGTGGAGACTGAACCGGATACAGCCGAGGAAAGCGAGGTGATGGAGAAGCTGTGGGCGGTATTTTCGCTGCAGGTTACCACGCGGGAGCAATGGATCTTTACCAGCAAGGACGACCCATCCTTCGTGAAAAAAAAGACTCTGAATAACTGCGTCAGTCTGTGGCGCTTGGCGCGCGGGCCGTTGGAGGTGAATAAGCGCGGTGGGGGTGCGGACCGGGCGCTCAAGGAGGCCACTATTCAACAAATCCAAAAGCAGATAGATGAAAAACCATGGGTGCTGCTCTCCACATTTTGGTGAAGTGGGAGCCCCATACCTCATGCAGGCCATGCATTGCTTCATCACAGTGTGAATTGGGCAGGTGTAATAAAGTTACAGACTTTCTAAAAATATGTACACATTGGAAATCAGCACAGATGGGTCATCAGAGGGTGGGTGGTCTACAGGGGTCGGGTCATCACACAATCGGGATGCCTGCGTACTCGTACAGAGTGCAATGGCACGGAGGGGGGGATCATCAGTGGAAGAGACCTACGGCTCATCGCTGTGGCGTGTAGGTGGTACAGAGAGGGCGGGGTGAGGGAGCAATACAAGAGACGGGCCGGTGGGAGCTCGTCAGCACGGGTGAAGAGACATACGGTGCGCGTTTCAGCAGCCCTTGTTGCCGCAGTTGTTGTTGGGGCTGCGCGGGAGGGTGCCATAGCCGAGGTCGATGTACTCCTGACGAAGCTTGCCGAACAGCGTCTGCACAGAATCTGCATTGACGCTGATCTCTCGCTCCAAAAGGTCGGGGCGCAGCAGTTCGACCATCGCCTTGTCCTCGCTGAAGATCTTGCGCATCGCGTCGTCCGCGAGCGGGTCCAGAAACTCCATCGCGAAGCGATTGCGGATGAGGGAGTAGCGGTTCACGCTTCGGTGCTCGTCAATGGGCACTGTGTTGACAAAAGTGATGAAGGACACGCCCGCGCCGAGCGTGAAAGAGATAACAGAAGTGGACGGGAGCATCGCTTTGGCCGTCACATCCACCTCAGGCACGCTGGTGAACTCCCACAGCGGGTTGACAGGCTTATTAGTGAGTTTCAACTCGCTGACCACGCCCCACGCGTCGTGAGCTGTCTCCTTCATTTCGCGGATGTCCGGCTTGTCCTGGTTTCCAAAGGAGTCGCTGTGGAGGAAATGAATGTGCGCCATATCGATGGCGTTTTGAAACACCGTCCAGTGAGGCGCATCAAACTCAAACTCCCCAAATACGGGATGCCAGTTGGGGTCCTCCAGCTCGGGCATGATCGGGATGGGGGGGCGCTCCTCCATGGGGAGTGAGGAGGGGCCGTAGAAGAGCCAGATGAAGCCGCCCTTCTCCACAATGTCAAAGGCATTGACAAGCGGGCGCCGCGGCCAAGTCTCGCCCTGCATAAACGACAAGAAAGAACAGAGCGATGAGAGAACATACTTCACATGCAAGGGCTGTGGATCTTGCAATCAGGTCGCTGTCCCACCCCATAATGAGTTCCGATTTTCTATGTGAGAACATTTGAGCTTTGTTGACAGCGTATTGTACGTCTTATGCGGAAGTCATAGCCGCGTTTCGTTCGCGCACAAACACTGAAGTGGAACTTTAAGGTGCATGTGCTTCAGTAATGTCTACATTCCATACGAGAGAACCAGAGCAGCGCACCTTTTCGGCTGCAGGCACGTCGTGTAGCTTCCCCTCGCCATCAAAGGCCCACCCGTGGTATGGGCACACTACGCAAGTGTGCCCTTCCTTCTCTTCAACCCACCCCTCACTGAGGGGGGCCGCTCGGTGGGGGCAGATGTCATTGATGGCCTTCACGCGGTTGCCGTCCTTGGGGTCCCGAAACATAACCAGCTTCATTCCCAATATCTCTACCGCTTTAGGTTTGCCAGGCTTGATGTCAGATGCAATCGCAGCGGCATACCTGCCACACACAACATCATGCACGACAAGTACAACATCAGCAGCCTTT
The DNA here is from genome assembly GCA_026401115.1 of Tetraselmis chui. Taxonomy (NCBI): domain Eukaryota; kingdom Viridiplantae; phylum Chlorophyta; class Chlorodendrophyceae; order Chlorodendrales; family Chlorodendraceae; genus Tetraselmis; species Tetraselmis chui. The sequence continues at coordinate 248,114 of JAPMLY010000053.1, read as the reverse complement.
TCTGGAGACGCTAGGCGCGCTTTGAGGCACAAATCATTCGGCAAACTGACCAGAAGTTCTTCAGAAATGACCTCCGGTCAAGCAGCTCCTTCTGCCTTTTCTGAGACAGAGTGTCAAAGCCGGTGGGGGCGGGGAGAGTGTCGGGCGCCTTGGTGAAGATCTTCTCCAGGGATTCCCTTTCCTTTGCAACCCTACCCTTCCGTGCCTTGGGCTTCTTCTCCACAGTAGTCGCCCCCTCCATGCTGGAGGCCCATTTGAACGCCACAGCTTCGGGGGTATTCGCCTCCGGGAAGGTTGTGGCCAGGGACGGCATTGCTGTCGCGGTTGACAGGGCTGGCTTTGGGCCAGACATGGAGGGGAGGGTGGTGGTGCAAATCATCTTAACCATATCGGAAAGCCGGAATGGTAGCAGCTTCTTTGTCAGAGTAGGGAGCTTGGCAATGTCCTTGGCCGCTGCGGCAGCGTCTCCATTGTAGCTGCTCAGCACTGCCGCAACCGCCACCACTTCGATCACGTAAAGCACCACCCAGCTGATCCTGTTGCCCAACATTAGGCATTGGAGAAAGCAATCGCATTTGTCTTTCGAAAATTCACCTGTGACAATATTTGAAAATCGGCAGGATGAATTGAACACAACACATTGTGTATTAATGGAGGGGATGCGCTTACGCTGCCACCTCGTGGTCGACCCATAACGCAGGACGGAACCCCGTTTCAGCTAGTTGAAACAGGTTGGTGATGTCCCCTGCCTCAAGAGTCTCGACGTACTGAGAACGATACAACGCGACACATTTAAGCACTATGTCAATGAAGCACTGCCGATACAAAATGGGTGAGAGGGTGGATTCGAGTCCAGTCGACTCGCACCTCGCTGATGGTGTGGAAAATTTCTGCCATCCCAGCCGCAGCGAGTCCGAGGAGAAAAGAACGCAGAAAGGGTTCCGTAAAGACGCTGTTGTCCAGAAACGTCAGCGGCATGCTCGGGAGATCGCTGACAGGCACAGACTCCATCTCAAGCTCCCCGCTCTGCAGGAGCAAGAAAACAAAACGTTACCTACCAAAACTTTGCTGTGACACCACAAGCGCACGCGCGTGAGTCGGGGTTGACTTTCGGAGTCAAATTAGCGAAAGCTTACATTGTCTCCTGGCAGGTCCGATGAGCTAGGTCGATCAAGACGCGCTGCGGTCATCGAGCTTGGTCGACTTCTCCCGGAAGGGATCAAACGACGGGCCAGAGGAACACCTAATCGCGAACTGCGCAAAAGTCGCGGGGCTTCCCCGGCGCCGGAAGTGCCAGCTGTGACGTTGGCCACAGCGGGGCGAAGCGAGACAACTGGCTGCATGGTGTCGAGGACGCGGAGTGCGGCACTGGGAGCCTTCGCCCCAACTTCTCTCCCTGCATAGCGCGAGCATGATAGCCGCTCAGTGAGGCCTAGCGGTGGAGTAAAACTAACACTGAGTCAGCGCAGACGAATTTAGCCACTCCTCCGCGAATCCACCTTGGCAGCGACGTGTCGAAGCGTAATTTAGATAGTTGGTGACGTTGGCATTCGGAAGAATGAGAAAAAAAAGTGCTAGAACAACAAACTGTGGTTTACAAAAGTACACATGCCAGTGACGGGGTCAAGAAAGGTCTATGTCTTAGATATAGAGCATGAAAAAGTGACAGGGCCAGTGGCGGGGCGTGTTGCCGCGGTGGCGACAGCGAAGAGAAATAAATAAGTGGGAATTTAATACGCGCTCGGGGCGTTGCTTCGGCGAACTTAGCAGACATCCGTCATTTCGACTGCCGCATACATAGCTCGGAACGGAATTTCTACGACATGTAAGCGATAATCGAAGGAGCTGGCAGACAGATACAAATGCAACGAAAGGGACTACAGCTGAGAATAGACGCCGCTGCACAAATTGTCGGCCTGTCCGACGAAGATTCTGTCTACGGCGAGTACTAATTATTTGGACGCTTCCGGAAGGGGCGAATATGAACAACACAAAACAAAATCACGGAACTCTGCACAAGACAGTGACGCGCATATAGACCATCTCAACGACCGAACTATAAAAAATTTCAGCAGCGTGCTCTAACGCAGGCTCTGTGGTTAATGACAGAATTTACGCATCCCGGAACGAAACACCGACGACACTCGACGAACGAAACACCGACGATGAGAAAGAAGAAACTCCGACACTCCTTTCTACTCGGCTGTCTACGTCAGGCCGGCAAAACTATTTCCCACGGAAAGGAACAGAAAGATAGTGGATAGTCCCGACTCACAGGGTTGATAGCCACCTGTGTAACTATGGTGAGTGCCTTGGGTCAAAGGTGCGGTGTCGAGCGATATGGAGTCGACGGCAACTCTGCGAGTCTGCGGCCGGAGTGGTGGCGGGGAATGGATTTGAAGAGGTTGCGATTCCGTCTTTATCAGTGTTCTGATAAAGTCGCATTTTTCCCATACCCGTACCACAGAAGCCACTCCTATGATACCGACTACATGTACTTACATGACAAAATCTTACAGAAACACGCATCACAGCTCATTACCGGTTCCGGCCAACCGCGGCCACATTGCTTGCGTGGCGACAGAAATGCCAGCGCACATCCGCGCGAATTTTATTTCAAATCTATATTTATTTGAGATGGACGTTTCCTTGCACATCACTGGCGATGACATCATCAGATAGCAAGTTTTTTACCCTGCTATATATTTGTTGTATCATCGCTATTTGGTTTGAATACGCAGCGCTGATGCTGTGGCATGCCTTCCTGTGCCTCGGGCTTAGGCCAGTGGGGTTTGTTCCTCCTTGCTCCTTTCTGCTTGGTGATTACCACTGCCTTTTCTTATAACAATGTTCTTACTTGAATACGCCGCCATCCACACGGAATTAACAGCAGATTTGGGACTCCTTTTTTAGAAAGACGACATGTTAAAACACATTTATACAGTCGCCATGTATGCGGAAAATTAACCTTACAATGTTCCTTTGATATATACGAAAAAATGTATGAAAGGCAATTTACGGACAATTTAGAAATATAATACGAATATACAATTTTGAGTACGTTGTTTAAAACGACTACATACAATCCTGGCATCAACATTTGATCCGCCTCATTTCATTGCCTTGTGGTAACATTTCGTTCATGTGTGATTGGCCCCTTGTCGAGCTACCATTGATCGTCATCGGTGTACTGTTGTAGCAACTAGTCGCTCGCTGCTATTTCCAGTTTGGCAAGTGAGTTTCCGTAGGGTCTAAGGATCCTTACTTATTATACCGGCCCATGTATATAATCCTTAGCGACCACCAATTGCCATGCCTGTCGCAATTTGTTTCCCTCCTTTCACTAATTCCCTCTTAGTCTCCCCCCCCTCTTCTCATTTTGGCGTGTCTATGGTATTTGTTGCAAACAACGCATGAACTTGGGACAAGCCCGCAAAGCAAGGAAACAAGCAACCGTATCAGATCAACTATGGACGAAATATGGCGAAATCCAAATACGGAATCGGATCAAGTTAGAACATGCGTGTCTGTTGTGCTTCCTGTAATTCATTCGTTACGATAGGCAACTTGGCACATGCACACCGAATCGGTATATATTTTCTATACAAAATTAGTATACAACATACAAATTCCCTTTGCAGTCACGGAATTCGGTGCTCTCGGCGCCCACGCCACGGCTTTCTTGACGGAGCTAGCAAAGCAGGCAGCCGCCTCCAAAGGGATGCATGTGGGCAAGTTGCTGGCCTCCTGGCGTCGAAAGGTCTCTCTCGCCGTCAATGTTGCTCACGCGGATAACGTCTTGCGCGGTTTGTCAGCCGCCGCAGACGGCGTGGAGGCCGCTTCTTCTTCAGTTGGGATGCCTTCTCTTGCCACGGCGCTCTTCACCCGCGCCATGGGCCGCAAGCGTCCCCGTGCTTCCTCGAGTGGCGCGTGAAGCGCCGCTTGTCTCCTCCACGTGTTGCATTCTCGGCGTGGCCTAGGAGTTTCCTTAGTTTAATCTACTAGTTTTGTGCACAATGTTTTGCTTCCTTTTGTCGTGCTTTGGATTTCGTGATCTTTTTGTCACTCTTGCTGCCCTTTTGATTCCCCTCCCATTTTCCCTGCCCATGCTCATCTTGTTCTTCTTGTAACCATGCATGATTACATACAAAAAGCTATATTATACAAAAGCAGTAATATATGGCTTTTCTCGCTCGTTTTCACGCAATAATTGTTTTCAAGTAGTTTGTAATCAAACATAATGTTCCGCTAATTTGATGAACAGTAGAAACTACAGAATGACAAGAAAACCCCGTGAATCACATGGTAGGCAACCAAACTGGCGTGTCGACAGCGCATTGGCGCACAATTGATACCATTCCAATCGTTGGTCGCCAGATCAGCACGACGGGTTATTCAGAGGTCGTGGCCAAGCCTGGCCTACCATTCGAAAATACAAGGAAGGCGGTACGGGTGTCGCTAAGCTGTAGCGAGCGCGAAATGTGTATCAAAAAGCGCAAGGAATGGCTTAGTACATTTTGTGCGAACAGACATCAATTAGCAAAATCAGACCATCGTCAGATGACCGAGAACAGTATATATACTGCAGAATTAATTTCAAGATCCAATTTTCTGTATTTTAGCCAATAAGGTCTTTTTGTTTTTTAATGGGGAACCGAGAGTGACAGGCAGAGTGCAATGGAATCCAAGGCACGGCAAAGGGCGGAAGCACTACATTGTGCACAAATCTAACAGACAAAACATGATAATAAGATAACACAAGAAACTCCCACGAAACGATGAAAGAGCACCACACGACAAGCGGCGTCTCACGCGCCGCGCGAGGAAGCACGGTGACGCTTGCGGCCCATGGCGCGGGTGATGAACGCCGTGGCAAGAGAAGGTAGCTCAACCGAGGAAGAAGCGGCCTCCACATCGTCCGCGACGGCGGACAACCCGCGCAAGACGTTGTCCGCGTGAGCGACATGGATGGGAAGAGAAATCTTTCGGCGCCAAGAGGCCAACAACTTGCCCATATGCAAATCCCTTCAGAGGCGGCTTCCTAACTAGCCAACCTCGTCAACAAAGCCGTTGGCGTGGCCGCGGAGAGCAACAAATTCCGTGACCGCAAAGGGGGTGAAGCGGATGTCTTGGCGACTCCTCCCCCCCTCCGAGTACTTCTCAAACTAGGTATTCTCAACACGGTTTATAGCGAATTCACGAGACGGGGGGCTAGAAACGCCGAAAAAGGTATGATGCTTATATAAATCTAAAGGGAGTGTAGAGTGATAGCCAAATCAAAAACATCCTTGTTGATGGTGGATTGTGATCGATTACTAGAAGCACTACAGGAACGTAGACATAGAAAAGGGGGGGGGGGGGGGGGGAGGAAGAGAACAAGAGTGACAAGAGGGGAACGGAATCCAAGGCACGGCAAAGGGAAGCACTAGTGCATAAATCTAGCGGATAAAGCATAAGAGAACAAAAATAGTCACACGCAACGCTAAAAACATACAACACGTGGAGACGACAAGCGGCGTTTCACGCGGCGGGCGAGAAAGCACGGAGACGCTTGCGGCCCATGGCGCGGGTGATGAACGCCGTGGCATGAGAAGGCATCTCAGCCAAGGAAGAAGCGGCCTCCACATCACTCGCGACGGCGGACAACCCGCGCAAAACGTTGTCCGCGTGAGCGACATGGATGGGGAGAGAAATCTTTCGGCGCCAAGAGGCCAACAACTTGCCCACGTGCATCCCTTTCAATGCGATTGTTTGCCTGGCCAACTCAGTCAAAAAAGCCGTGGCGTGGCCGCCGAAAGCACCAAATTCTGTGACCGTAAAGGAGATGAAGCGGATGTCGGGGCGACTCCTTACCCCCTCCGAGTACTTCACGAACTTGGTCTTCTTGGCACGGCATAGAGCGACATTGGAGACGGGGGACTAGAAACGCCGAACAAACCGGAGATCACGGCATCAATTGCAAGTTTGAGTCTTGGATGCCGTGGTAGTGCAAGACATCCACATCCACGGGAGCATGCCGTTATTGCCGTTGGGGAGCTGAACTAACATCGTGGGGTCCGTTCGAACCTTTGCGCCAACCCTGAGGGCGCCACGAACCTCGGAGATGATCTCCGCAAGGGCCGTCACTAACCAAGAGTGAGTGGTGTGGACCGAAGCACCTCCTCCGCATCGAGCCAAGTGGTCAGCACATGCAGTAGCCCACGCGTCACCCGATATGTCGACACCCGCCGACTCGAATTCACGCTCCATAGCTTGAACCGAGAGATGGAAAAAATACAAGCGGTGGGAGCGCGTATTGAAAATGAAATTGTATTACGACAATGTTGGCAAACTGAATGGACTGTTACAACCAAGGTGTTAATCAGCACGTCACATGAAACGACCTTCCTAGGGTCGTGTGACGCTTCGAGACTGGAGGCGAGCTAGGCTTGGCTTCTTAAGCCAGCGCAGTGGCGAGAGGAGACAAGTCAGTTTTCACATTATTCTTTACTCTGAATTACATTCAGCTACATTGCAAAGCACTTACGCTCTCGCGCATTCTTTTCGCATTGGTGGTAATCAATTGTTGCGTAGATTGTTCTCAAGTCAAACTGCCACACTAGTTCTGGAGCGTTTTCGATCCACACGTTGACTAATGCGCGTTTTGCGATGTTTTTCTCTACGATCACTTCGACAGTGACTGATTTGGGACCTATTCATTACAAAGTCCAATTGGTTCCGATTGGAAGTGCTACAACGTGCAATAACGTTTAATTCGCCTTGCAATATGAAAGCTCATCCGGTAAACTATTGTTACTTAATTTCTTCCATATGTTATTTTCATGCTTGCAGCATTTCACCTAATGAAACACCACTAGCGGAAGTAGTACGAGTTTTGTTGCGCGAGACCGGTTTGACATTTTCGAACGACGATATAATGCTGGTGCGTAACGAAGTTGTGCAAATAACCGTACCGGACGGCAAGACGCATCAAATCTCGGTTGAATCGGTTGAGTACTCCTTCACATTTCATTGCCACGCATTTACGTACCGCTGCTAAAATCAAGGCAGCAATTGACATTGTGGCGTCCTAGTTAGCGGATAGTCACATCGTTCCTAAAAGTGTCACGGTCGACGGACATACCCTTACACCTACTCGGAGTTGTGACGCCAAGATAAGTAGGCTGTGGCACGAGCTCTCGCAATTTGGATTCGTTTCGTCTTGGCAAGTCTTTCGTGGTGCGGTTCAAGAATAATTCTTCTTTACGCATAAAAGACGACGATGTGCCTAATCACTTCGTGTTTGCACCTCGGACTACCATTGATATTTTTTGGCTCAATTCATATTTAGTGTGTTGGTTACTTTAACCAGTTGCTTAGTGAGGTCACCCTTCCACGAAACCCACTATCGAAAGCCTAGTAATCACCTCTACACTACCAACCCGTACCATTAATAGGGCCGAACTTGCAGTCGTCATAGACCTCGGACTCAAAGTAGGACATCATGCCCTCCTATCAAACAGCGCATGCTCCCTCCGCCTCATCCATAAGTAGATCCGTAGCCCCCACACCATGCAACAACACCCCCGCAGAGAAATACTCTCATTTATCCTATCTACACTCAAAACCCGCACCATTGCCGGTCTGACGACAAATCTCAGTATAATAAACGCACGCAACACATGTAAGGGCAATGACATTGCTAATCACTTAGCAAACAAAGTCGCAGACGGCCAGCCCCCTTATGTAATATACTTCCGAGGCCTCACACACATCTAGAGCAATGGACATGGCCGTACGCCACCCAACCTGACAAGCCTAACCCTCCCAAGACACTAGTATACACCAATCTCTAAATATATGCTCGAAAATACAGTCTCGCCTCCATCATCACGCCCCTTCACCACTCCACCAAACATGGCGACCTCCTCGCCGCAGCCAAAAGAGACGGCAGATTTTACCTACCATAGTCGACACCTTTTCATCACACCCGCTCAATTCATACACAAAATTGAATGTATGTGGGGCGTTCACAACACCCGCCTCCTCCCCCTCGCCCAAACCCTCATGAATACAACTGACTATCTCTCCCCTACCGACATCCAACAACAATGCCAAGCACGCATACGCCACCTACTGCGAACAACCACCACAGATATACTGAAGAAAATTAAAACGCGCGCCAATACTGCCTACGACGCATGCCCTAAATCCTCCCACCGCCGCTTGAAAATTAAAAGCGGCCCCCTCCCCCAGACCAACCTCGACTCTCCACCGCATTACCAACCCCGATAAAACCACCGCAACCTCTCCCTCCGCCATCCTAGAAGTTGTTCACTCTCACTTCGCCACCGAACTCAGTCGCGCCACCCCACCCGAACTACCCGCCCCCCACTTGGGAACACCCAGACAACCCCGATAACTATACCATCGAACCCCTCGGTGACCCCTCTCTCACCCTTGCCGACATGATTACCCGCGCTACATTCGATAAAACCCTCAACTCGCTAGGCACAAGCAAAGCCCCCGGCCCCGACGGTATCCCCAACGAAATACTCAAGTTCCTACCCCCAGAGACCCGCTCCGCCCTCTTTTCCCTCCTCGCCCGCAAACCTTACACCCCCCCTGAATGGTGCCACAGCACAAAATGCCTGCTACTTAAAAAAGGTGACCCCACCCTCCTTGACAACTACCGCCCCATCGCCCTCATGAATAACCTTCTTGAGCTATGGACCGCACTAATCAAAGACGCAGGCTCAAAATACGCCGAAACCCACGGCATTCTCAGTGACCAACAAGACGGCTTTCGACAACACCGCAGCATCCACGACGCACTTTCATCCATCATCATGACGATGGAGGACGCGAAACTCCACAAAAGAGACATATACGTCATGTACGCGGACTTCAAGGGCGCCTTCAACGCAGCATACCACCGCATCATGTTCAAATAAATGAGACAACTCGGTATGCCCTCCACATTTGTAGACACGTGCGAACACCTAAACGAGGTCTCATCCACATACTACATTACCCCATATGGTCCCACCCTCCCAATCGACATAATTCGGGGTACCCTTCAGGGCGACACTCTCTCCCCCTTCCTATTTATCCTCTTCCTTGAACCCTTTCTCCGCTGGCTCACTGTGGGCAGCCGGGGCTATCGCCCAGCCCCCCCCGCCACTAACGTGGACCCCACACGACCCACAGCTACATACCCCAGTCACGGATTCGCCGACGACCTCAGCCTCGCCACGGGCTCGACCCCCAATATGGCCATCCAACTCCGGAAACTCTCCCTCTTCAGCGCCTACACAGGTATGACCGTCAACATTCGAAAGTGCTGCATCACCGGAGTCCTTTGGCGTACATGCAACGCCCTCTCCCTTGCCAACATCACACTCCTCGCATCCCGCCTCCAATCACAATTCATCACCATCAACTCCACCCCGGTCCCCATCCTCTCCATAGGCCCCTCGGACACATACTGCGTCCTAGGGGTCGAACTCTACACCTCCCTCACCTTCACCAAACACTGGCACGAACTGAGACGCACTGCCGCATCCCATATCACCGCCCTCTCCACCTCCCTACTAACACAATCCCGCAGAATAAGAGTCATCCGCGGACTACTTATCGGCAAACACTTCACCCTCCAGCTCGGCCTCTTCAGCAACTCCCAACTCGACACCCTCGAAGGTCAAATATGCCGAGCACTCCGCTCCGCCGTCTCCTCGGTACGTAACCTTCCCCGCACTGCCCTCCACCGGCCCACCTCCGACCTCGGTTACGGCCTCCCCTCCCTCAAAGCCCATGCCGCGCAACTCACAGTCTGCCACCTCCACAAAATCATGAACTCCCCTGGTTATAGAGGCCACATGGCCCGAGCACACATACGCACCATATCCACCACATACTCCCACTGGCCCACTGAATCCATCATGTCAGGCAGATTCTCCCCACCCACACTCAGATGCCTAGTACGGGCCCAACGCGACGCTGGCACTATGTTCCACAACATTCCTCCACTCTCCCTCACCAACCCCATTGCCTCCACAATCCGCGCCCATTTCACCCGACAAGACAACACCCTCCTCGCCTCACTCAGAGACAGAGCCACACACATCAAAGACCCTCACACATACAAACAGGCATACTGCGAATTCTCCCCCCGCAAAACACACGCTTCTCTCCTCCCCCGTCTCACTCCCCTTTGGAAAAATAACATCACCACGTGGCCACAAGTCCTCCTCCGAGCCACCTCATCCTCATTCATCCTCAAATCTTGCAAATCCATCTCCACACTCACGGGGTCCACCACCCCCACTCTCAGTCCCCATTCGTCTTCTCGCCGCAATCCTCACTGAACCCATGGATACTATCCACAACCGCTTACCCACCACACACCTCACCCCCACACAAGCACCCCCCCACCACTATCCACCCCTCTTGGACCCCTCTCCTCTCCCCACACCTCCCCCGCTACCCCCCCACCCTCTCATCTAGCATCCACACCTCCCACAACAAATCCCCCCCCCCACGGCATCCACCACACACATAGACACAGAATACCTCACCCTCTCAGACCACCACTACCCCCCCTGCGACGTAACGCGCATCAGCTCCAAACACAAAGACACAGAATACGGCCAAACACAATACATGGTAGTATGGGCCCCGGAACACCTCACGGAATGGGACATCCAACTCCAACTCGACGACGTCTTCCGCCTCATCTCCTCCACCCGCAGCTCGGTATGGTTCCCCACCCCCTCCCCCACCACATGCTCCATCTGTCACGACTCATCACACACAGACATCACCTCCACATGCTGCACATGCCCGCACTTTGCCGTCCATTCCCAATATCGCCCCGCTCAAGAACCCGCCACATGGCAATGCGATTGGTGCGCTCGCGGACAACATCACGACCTCACCCGCCTTCACGAGGTCCAATGGGCGCCGTGCCTACAACTACACGACACCATCAGTGAGACCCCCTCCGGCCATGCCGCCCTCACTGCACTTAACTCCGGCTTTGTCCCCTCCACGACACCCATCCTACCCGAACCCGGACCCCCCCCCCCCCCCCCCCCATGGACACACCTCCTCATCACATTCAATCACGACCCTATCCACCCCGACCTCGACATGCTCCCTACCGGCAAATTCGCCATCCACGCACACCCATCACTACACGACACCACGATACTATTCACTCCCGATGGCCGCGCGCTCACCACCCTCAACGGCCCCCGCGTCCGCCACTTATATCAACTTCCGCCCCGACCTCTCGCAGCACACGTTCGAAGAGGAGGTCTACCACCTCCTCACTCGACTAGGCTCCCGTTCAGAAATCCACTCACCCACACCCGCCACAACCACCCGTAACAGATGGGCCACTAGAGAGGACCTACTCACCGCACTCCGCCACACATTCCACATCCAGACAGAACTCTATTGCGACCCCCCTCAACAAGTCACTCCACTCCCACACATACCACTCACTTTACCCCGAAGACATAGTTTTCTCATCCAGCGGCAGCAACGCCCCACACACATGGCAAGGCACAAACATCGCCAACCCGGAATACGATCACGAATCCATGCGACGCGCCATGGAACACGCAATCACCAGCGCCCACCTCAATGCCTCTCATACACCCAGCGCAACCCTCCTCATACTCCCCCGATGGGAACACACACCATACCGCCACTCCAAATACATCAACTCCCCATACACGCACCACCTCTACACCCTCCCCAATGACGCAAACACCTTCCTACCCCCCGACCAACACACATGACACCCCACCCCCACCCCATTCGGAACACGCTGGATGGTCGACATCTACCTCGTCGCCAACCCCCTAGCCCTCTCCACCCTACCCTCACACACAGCCATGACCGCACTCAACAACACACTCGAGTCCATCTATGACACACACCTCCCCAACCCCACCATCACCATCCCTCCTCCCCACCTCATAGACACCTACTCACCACACTCAGCACGCATCTACCATCTCTCCCCCAACCCCTTACACCCCCTTACCTACCCCCTCTAGGAACGCATGCAACAAACTTACTGACCCACTAGAGGAAATCTTGCTTGGAATTGGCATGACTTTGTATACACAAACGGCTCAAAAAAAGGAGGCTCCTCCCCCCTAGGAGCAGCCGCCACCCACCCCGCCTCGCATCAAAATTCTGGTGACCTCTACCCCTCCCTCTCACACCATAAATCGAACAGAACTTGCAGGCATAGACATAGGCCTCCAACTTGGCCACACACACCTCCTTACAGACAGTGCGTGCTCCCTCCGCCTCATACAAGGCTACTTAAACTGCCCATCCGCTTACAGACACAACATACACCGCGACACACTCCTTTCCATCACACACACCCTCAAAACCCGCTGCAGCGCGGGCATCCGCACACACCTCGGCAAAATTAAGGCACACAACCACTCACTAGGAAACGACCTCGCAGATGCACTAGCTAACCAAGTTGCATACGGCCAACCACCCGACACAACATACACCACATGTTAAGACGTGTCGATAGGCCACTGTACCTTGCCATACACCCTCACTCCACAAACCCCAGGGGAACCCATACCCTACAAATACACAAACCTCAAGACTGACGCTCACACCCACAGCACGAGACACACCCACACACCCCTCTCACAAACATCCAAACACGGTGCCCTCCTCGCGCGCGCCGCGTAAGACGGCGCAGACTTCACATTCCACAAAAAGCACACAACACTCACCAACATCTAGTTCACCCACAAGCAAGGATTCATGTGGGGAGTCCACAACCCCCGCCTTCTTACACGCAACCCCACCCTGCGCTGCCCCATGTGTGGCCAATTCACTAGCAACGGCCAAATGGCCATTAACTGCCCAACCATGTCTGGCCTAAGACAAGACCGCCACAACAGCGCGCTACAACTCCTACTCTCCCTAATGGAACGACACAACGGAGGACGATGGGAGACAATCACTGCATACTTCGGTAATAAACCCATAAAATCATTCATCACTTCCCCCACACCAACCCACACCCCTCTTGACTGCCATCCACCTCACCCCACCCACATGCCCACCCGCCTCATTGCTGCTGACG
>JAPMLY010000053.1:225000-230000 GCA_026401115.1 Tetraselmis chui | reverse complement strand
CACGGTATCGCTATTATCGAACACTTTACACGGTAACTATGGCAGGTAATCTACCAGAACACATGTACCCAACTGGGGACGACAGCGGAGCCATCAAGGCCCCACCATCTGCAACGTAGTTCGAAGACTTGTATAATCATGTCAACAAGCTGCTCTTGAAGGTAGACGGCGACCAGACGAAACCACCAACCCCTAGTAAGCAACATAACATTCCGTCATTACCGGCCGACGCAACATCTAAGGGTGTGAGCGTGGATCTGCACGCCACGCATGTATGTGCTAATTCGACTAAGACTGCGTACATTGACCCGCGCGATTGTATCGACTTGCTCCCACGAGCGTTTAGCGACATTTTACCGCCTGTGAACGCAAATACACCGGGCATATGGGCGCCCCGACACGACGAGAGAAACATGTTCCTCACAGAAGAAAATAAATTTCCTTCCGCGACGAATGTCGACACCTAGCGTGCTATGGCGTTTACTCAGGGGACGCGGACGCGGCGCTCGAAATAGCTATGGCAACGTTTCGTTAGACAACCGCTACCGAAGTTGAAAGAGCGTACGCATGGGCCGTCTACGACGCGGCCGTTCAGACACATAAGGCTGTCACGCAAGCCGCCGAGTCGCGACTTACCTATATTCACCACTTCAAGGGCAAGAAGACCCTCACTGGAGAGGAGCGAGTCGCAGCACGCCTCATGCACTCCCGCTTCTTCGACACATATGCTGCTGACCGCAGCACCAACGGCGTCGACGGACTCCTCGCAACCTTGAAAGACAAACGTTTCGAAGCCGCTCAATCCTTTAAGCAACCGACGCCAAGTAGGGGCGACGGAGGCAACCCCGACAGACCTACCGCGAGGCCGGACAAGAACCTCAAAGACAAGGAGCTCAAGGACAAGGAAAAACGTGAGAAGCGCGAGAAGGACAAGACACGCCAACACACAAAGCCCGAGCCCGAGGTAAAAGGCTGATGGTGTGCACCGCCGCGCCGATTCATCATGTAACCAAGCCTCCGACTACATCCGACATCGCGTGCGACGGAGCAGGCGCGAGAGGGAGAAAATCGGCGCGAGCGTGCAAACCATACAATTGATCCGGGAGGGAGTATTGATACAATTAAAAAACAATCGCATACCCCCACGATTCAACCAAGGAGTGTCGCTAGTGGACGCTACCCCTGCCCAACTCGATCTCGTCAACCGCGAGTTAGCGCGCTTTGAACAAGCCGGAGCATGGGAGCCCTCTACCTACAACGACTACGTTTCCATAGTCTTCCTAGTGCAAAAGCAGGGTAACAACCAGCGGCGGCTAATTTGCGACCTACGACCACTCAACAAGTATTGCGTGCGAAAGCGACTCAAGATGGAGACGCTAGTGGGGGTCACATACCTAACCCGAAAGGTTGACTACATGTTCAGCTTCGATCTACAAGACGGGCTCTACGCACTGCGCATCAACCCAGCGGACCGCGACTGCTTCACCGTAAAGGTACGCGGACAACTCTACGGACTAGCGTGTCAACCTATGGGGTGGTCCCTATCCCCCTTTTATTTTTGCGAGATGACGCTGACTTTCGTAAACTTCCTTCGCGCTATGGACCGCGAACACCCTATCGCACCACAAGAGAGTTGCACGAAGGCCTACCTCAGACGAACGCGTTGGCGCGGCGCCAAGATTCTACCCTACGTCGACGACTACCTGCTATTCGCATCGACAGAGGAGGAGGCCCTCACCTTACGCCAACGCCTCTCCAAGCTACTCTACCGTCTCGGTCTCCACCGCCACCCAACCAAGGGTTTTGGAACACTAGCGTAAGTCGGACACCACCTAGGCATCGACATCGACACATAGTCAAGATTCTTCTACGCGGCGGATGCAAAACTCACCGAGATCGCGCAACATGCCATGCGGCTCATCGGGCGAGCTACCCGGAACGTGCGTTGACTACCCATAAAGGACCTTCAATCAATTGCGGGCCAGGACGCACTCCACATATAAGACGAAAACTGGCGCCGGAAAACAACAAGTGCACCCCCTGTTGTCCTTCCTACCAAATCTCGTCCAAAAAATACGACATAGCTACGCAACGGCTACATTGGTCGCCCCCGATGGACAAGAAAAGTATGGTACCAAGCGCTTACCGAGATGGCTTCCAAAGAACTGACCGTCGCGCCCCGTCAAGACTTGTTCCAACCCGGGCGTCGGGAGCTACGCGATACAACATGCAGTCCTCATTGGGCAGCCACTGTACTCCGGGTTTCCTCCCGGCGTGGCTCTACCTAAGACGAGGAGCCGTGAGAGCTACGTTAGTACTTTTTACGGGACTACACTGCGAGCCAAGAATTCCGAACCAATAGGTCGGCCTTCAAACAAGTCCCAAGTACAGGGTAATTGTCACAGCCAACACCAACCCGTGGATCGAGACGATGAAACCGTACATGACCAGAATTCTCGGCTCGGGCGTACTCGGCGCGAAGACCCTAGCCCAACTCTCTGTAGCATGGGCACCCAACACGGTAGCAACGTACGGCAATACTATCCGCCGGTACTTCGACTTCTTTGAGGAGCATCAACTCGCGCCACTCGCTGCTACACCGGCAAACATGGCACGCTACGTCGCTTGGCTAGGACCATCAAGGCCTCGAGCCTACAACCTTACCTGTTGGCGGTCAACGGCTTCTTCAAGGACCACGGGCTCGAAGCAATTGCCCTCGGCGACCTAGTCGCTAAGGTGAGAAAAGGTCCTGCCGCCTCACATGTCGCGATTGATGACACCCTAGTACGGGTACACATGCCAGCATCCATCGTAGCCCAAGCCCCACGCATGGCCCTACGCCACCAACTCACGGATTCTACTACGCGTGCGGATCTTCAAACCATCCCATCACGCTACCAAATACGACTCCTACGGCATGCCTACTGTGATAATACTCAACTTATTCTTCAGTCGCGGGGGCTCTAGAATCGACTTCTTAACCGAGGATCTCGTCGTCTCCGAGGAAGACGGAATTCGCTTGTACCACAGTACAAGAAAAGGACAACGCGGAGTGTCAAAAGAGCGGAAACTAATGTGTCACCTTCCGCCCACTATTCACACCGAGGTGACTCAAAAGTTATCCTTCTATTCTATTCGACGCACTCTCTTGGGAGAAAAATACCCGACAACGCGCTATGCGATCGACGAGTCGGGAAAACACGACAAATAGACAACTAACACACTCACTGGGTGGCTCCACGAAGTCACATCAGCAATGCGGGAGCGTCCACATAAAGTTACAATTGGACCTCGCACTCCTTACGCATGGGAGCAGCGACAGCCGCCTACACCGTCGGCGTGGCGCTACATATAAGATAAAAGAACTTCGGCGGTTGGTCAACGAAGTCAAGCGTCGTCCTTGGCTACATCGACCCGACCGTCATCCTTGCATGCCGATCATAGTGGTTCTTCTTCGGCAGGCCCACACCGTGGGGTGGACAGCCGACGACGATCAACCCGCCCAATGGCGACAACATGGCATACGGAGTCTCATCTTGCTTTATGAATGGTCATATTGAAATTATAGAGGTTTAAATTACACCGGGGGCGAGAATAGTCGGGCGTTGCCACGACGTTACAAATTCTAACCGCTAGATTACGCAAGTCACAGTGGTAAAAACACAAACATGCGTTACCCCTTCATGACGCGCCGACACAAAGAGGTCGTCTATCTTCTGCCTTTATGCGAGCACAGCTCACGCAACCCTCCCTCCCGATTCCCTCAATTAGCGTACGTACCGGGCCCATGGCCCCTTGCGACGAAAAATGTAAGCGATAAACAGTTTTGGCAAACGAAGCCTCCCCTTGCTTTGCAAATCCACAAATCCCCTATTGCAGCTGTAAGTAAGTATGAGGAACTCTTCTCCCTTCGTCGTTCCCTGTAGTGCGGCGCTCTGCCCGCCTTGCTGATCACCTGGAGCGGCACGCTCTCCTCCCCGCCGCTCCCACTTTCCCGTTCTTAAGTAAGGCATAGTCGTAGGGCCAGCAGCTCCGCACAGACCGACACTGTTGCGCCGCTGCGGTCGTCGGATGCTCGCGTGCTCGAGCTATACTCGTCGTCTCTCAGGTATAGGTCGCTGAAAGTTCACTTCCATATAGAATATTCACGAAAACAAGTCTACCAGTGCCGGGGGTCCTCGCCACGGCATCAGTAGCAACCCAGGCGAAGGGGCGCGCCGGCAGCGTCGCTGCTAAGCTCCGATAAGGTATACGTTTTCCATCACTCGCGGGCTTGGCTCGTTGTATTCCACAGCGCACCAGCGCCCCCGGGCCATCGCGTTATCGCCCCCGTTGCTACGCACGCGCACTTGACTGCCTGTGAGGCACAGCCTCGTCCCCGGCCGGCCCGTGGCCATCATTTAATATTGCAGGCAGTGGCGGAGGCCGCAGTCCGCTGACCACCTCCCTCTCGCCCATCCTCCCATCAATAGGCTGTCGCTGCCCGGCGCTGCTCGCACGCAAGTATAATGAGCTCCGGAATATACAAGCAGGTTCGATACCCTCCTCGTTGAGCTCGTTATTTACCGCTAACAGCTGTGGCACCCATCAGCATATTCTCATAGCCCAAACTTACTCGCGCGGATAACCCAGCGCGCATCAGCCACTTCAAGTCGAGAGCTCCACGCGGTGTGAGTTGTGGGCGATTTGCTTGGGCAAGGCACTGCGGGATCATGCTGACCGCTGCTGCTCCCTTCTCAACCCGCTGCTCCTCCCAGTTGTTGCCGCCCACGGGCGTCTCGCACTGCTCTTCCGCCTTCTTCGATCATGCGGCCGCAAAGACGGGGCAGAACAGTATCCCCAACCTCGTTGTCGTCAAGTTCACGCAGCTGCAGGTCTACACCGCGAGGTGCGGTTTCTGTGTTGCCCTTGAGATTTCCAAATGTAACTATACTTTCCTACAGGCTCGTCTAGCTAGTGTTGGGCATAAGGGTGCGAAGGTGGAACGGGAGGGGCGCCTG
>JAPMLY010000053.1:202500-217500 GCA_026401115.1 Tetraselmis chui | reverse complement strand
CTTGAAGGTCACCACTTTCATCTGTACGAGCAAAGATTTTGTTTGTGCTATGGGCGACAGGTGCTGCCAGCTATCGCGTCCCGCTGCGACCCTGCCACAGCCGCTTTCAATCTCGAGCTGGACGGGGCAGTGGTGACGTGGCTGGACAAAGGGACCGCGCTGCTGGGGCTCAAAACGGGGCGCTTGGTGACCGCCAGCCTGAAATTCAGTGCGGGCGTGGTGCGCGACATTGCGATCCACGGCGTCGGCTCCGGCTCGGTGTGCAGTTGCGGCACCCGCATTTCGGACGACCTCCTCTTCCTCGGCTCCTGGTCTGGCGACTCCCTACTGGTCCGCTATCTCCCGGTGCTCGAAGGTGCGTAGTATCCTGTCTGACGTGTTTGGTTTAGCGCTCCATCTCACATGTCCGTTCGCGCGTTTGAACACGTCCACGATTGGTTCGCGTTTTGCTGTTGCGTTAATTTTCTTTAATATAATATGTTCTGTGGGTGCTCATGTTTGCGTAACTGCTGACAATCGATTCCATAGAGTCGACACTGAAAAATAATGTTCAGTCAGTCATTCATTCAAGGTTTCCGGTTGTCTGAGTTGTAGCTGGCACATTTACACGGCGGGGGCAGGATGGCAATCACTGGCGCGTGTCACATGCTACGCATGAGTGTGTTTAGGCAGCAGTCGTGTATTTTATGCTTTCCTTTTGATCCCTTCCCCTTTTGGCTGTGCATGCGCTGCTCCCCATCCCTATCAGATGAGGCGGCGGAGCGAGACATGATGGCGCCCAGCGCGCGCGACAGCAAGTTTGGCTCCGGCGCGGACGATGTTCGCATGCCAAAGCGGCAGAAGCTTGAGGCGGTGTCAGAGATCGAGGTGCTTCCGCGTCGCTGCACTCTGAAACAAATCCCCTTCAAAAATGACAAATATAACACGAAAATAGTTATGTTTAGAATCAGTAATGGGCGAGGGATGCCCATTATTTCACACATCCTGCTTTCGTCTCTGCTCGCTTCGGGTTTTGACTGACTTGAATTTTTGGAGCATCGGTGGTAGGGGGCGGCGGAGGAGGATGTTGAGGGAGAGGGTAAGGAGGAGGCGGTGGTGAAAGCAGAGGATGAGAACGACGACGCGGACGATCTGTACGGGGACGCCAGCGTAGGTGACGCCTCACCCAAGACTCCAGGGGGAACCAATAAGAGTCCGTTTGCGTCCGCCACACAGCCAAAGCGGTTCAATCTCAAGGTGACCACTCTCGCCGCACCAGAATGTTGGATTTTGACAAAATGTTGAGTTTCGGCGCTGAGACGCGCTTGTCCTATATTCCCCGCAGGTGTTGGACAGCCTGATGTGCCTTGGCCCCATTCGCGACCTGTGCGTGATGGAGGCCTCGCTTTCGCCGGAGTGCACCTCCGAGGAGCGCGCCCGTGCAGGGCTGCAGTGCGTGGTGGCGTCGGGCAATGGCAAGGTTAGCAGCACGCTTTGAAGCCGTCTCACGTCTACTGCCGCCAATTAACGCCCTCGCGGTGCCGTTGCGTGCCATGATCACAAGGCTGTTTGTCTACAGGGCGGAGCTTTGACTGTCCTCAGGCGCAGCATGCTTCCTGATCTGGCAACCGAAGTGCCCATTCCCGGTGCATCCGGCGTCTGGACGCTGCACTGCGCGGCCGTTGGCGTGGAAGACCCCTCCTGTCACGCTTATATGCTGCTGGGCGTGGAGCAGGAGACCAAGGTGTTTGCCTGCGGCGAGGAGCTGGAGGAGGTCACGGATGAGGGGTGCCAGTTTGTCACGACGGGCATCACAGTTGCAGCTGCCTCGGTGTTTGATGGCCGCGCAATTGTTCAGGTATGCTTGATGCCCGTTCTTGCGAGCACTCACTTCGTTGGTCGGTAGGAAACATCCCTGGACTAAACATTGCATCTATTTTAAAGTCGCGCCAACGACAGCACAATACCAATTTTACTTTCGTTACGCAGTTCATGTATTTCATCAATCTTTGCGAGACCGGCGCTGCTTCAATTGTGTTGAGTTCCATCTTGTAAGGCACAGAAAAATAAGTGACAATTTTGTCAGTGTTGACATAACAGTTCTGCGTTATTCATTTTAATATGCTTATCTATATTTCGGGACTTAACCCGCAGAGCCTAGACGCACCACCTGAGACTCATAGTTTGAAACAAGGTGTTTTTTATGGGACCTTCCTTGCAGTGGGCAACGTCTATCGTAACTACGTTGCACCTTGGATCCTGTTGCATTGAGCTGCTATAATTTGTCGGCGAGTCTGTAAATTTATGGGGGGTCCGAGGGGGCAAGGGAGGTGCTAGCACACAAACAACAGTGCAGAATGTCAATACGTCCATGACATCGGCGCCACTCGCTGGCTAAAAGTGGCAGCCGAGGATTAAACGGCACCAGCCACATCTAGACCCCGGACCCCGTGGTTTTGCCACTCATACTGGGAAGCCAATTAGTTCCTTTGCGTTACGCGAAATGGAATGAAAATAATTTACAACAATTACCAGTGTAAATGCCAACCCATCCTTATGGATTCATCGAGCTGACAAAACCATGACCATCGTGTGTGTTACAGTGTGAATATGTGAACATGTAATAGGCAGCCTCGAAGGTATCATATCATAGCTGCACAACACTACTGTGTAGCTAGTCGATTGTATTGGTTTTACATACGCCGCAGAATGAGCTATTGGGCCATGTCGGATGGCGAATGTAGCGCCCGGCTATGGGACTTGATAGACATTTTCCTCAGCTGCTTCGCACCATCGACGCTATGGCCACATCTGCCAAGGTTACGCGGCGGGTTGGCTAAAATTCTTGATTTGGAGTTGAATACATTTCAAATGCGAGGTACTTGTGATTGGGTCTCAGTTGTACAAATGTAAAAGCAACTGACGTGTTAGAACATGTGTTAAAAGGTTGCGTGCACACACTAGCGATAGTATAAGCTCCTGCCATCCCCAGTCACTGAGTGACCATATGAAAGTGATATTGTGTCCTGCGGTCTTGAAAGAAAAGCATATCGCTACGTACTTGCGTGAACAAATAAATGGGCTTCTAACTTTGTGCGTTTATAACGCACCAGCAGCAAGCTGCTGATTATTCATTTATTCCTAGTCCTTCTAATTTTGGAAACTCGATTTGTGGGTGTGGGTATTGAATTTATTTATTTATGCGAGGGTGGTGTATATGTGTCCTACTAATTCATTCGCTAAAATGTGTGTGTGTGTGTGTGTGTGTGTGTGTGTGCATGTGTGCGTGTGTGTATGTGTGTGCATGTGTGTGTGTGTGTGTGCGTGTGTGCGTGTGTGTGTGCGCGCGTGTGTATGTGTGTGTGTGTGCGTGTGTGTGCGTGAGTGCGCGAGTGTGTGTGTGTGTGTGTGTGTGTGTGTGTGTGTGTGTGTGTGTGTGTGTGTGTGTGTGTATGTGTGTGTATGTGTGCGTGCGTGTGTGTGCGTGTGTGTGTGCGTGTGTGTGTGTATGTGTGTGTGTGTGTGTGTATGTGTGTGTTTGTGTGTGTGTGTGTGTGTGTGTGTGTGTGTGTGTGTGTGTGTGTGTGTGTGTGTGTGTCTGTCGGTCGGTGTATCCCGTGTCATCAGCTCGATTGGATTCTCTACTACGAATGCAGTATGTTTGGGCTGGAAAAAACACACGGGTGGTGTATAGCGCACTTATTTTGTTAGAGATTTGGGATACGTTTTCAACTACTGCGCATCGCTACGATAGGTACATGACCTTTTTTATGATTGTTTTAGAATACAAAGTGAGAGAAACTGGGTGTGTATTTTATTACAAAAGGTACAAGGTGTGTGTGTGTGTGTGTGTGTGTGTGTGTGTGTGTGTGTGTGTGTGTGAGAGAGAGAGAGAGAGAGAGAGAGAGAGAGAGAGAGAGAGAGAGAGAGAGAGAGAGAGAGAGAGAGAGAGAGAGAGAGAGAGAGAGAGAGTGGGGAGAGTTTGGGATGCACAGTGAGAGGATGATTACAAAGACCCAAGGTGTGTGTGTGTGTGTGTGTGTGTGTGTGTGTGTGTGTGTGTGTGTGTGTGTGTGTGTGTGTGTGTGTGTGTGTGTGTGTGTGTGTGTTTGTGTGTGTGTGTGTGTGTGTGTGTGTGTGAACTAAGCAAAAGAGCATTACTTAGGCACAACTACGGGGTGCTCGTATATATATAATTTGAATGCAAAGCCATGTTGAACCCTCATATAGTAAATAAAAAATGTTTAACCCCCCCCCCCCCCCACACACACAAATGGAATGGAACTCAATCTATTCTTTTCATCGATAACAAATTACACAGGTTTTTAGTATCCCCCTTTTTTATTTCCCATTCTTTCTTGGTGATGTCCACTGCTTGCTTATTTAATTCATTGGAAAACATGTTTCGCAAATCGTAAGTTTACCCGCGCACTACTATCGCTTCCGCTAACTTGATTGTTTGTGGGTCGCAGCCCGATTCGTTATCTGAAGCTCATTCCATTTATCATTCGTCCTTTGATTGGTTTTCGCAGCTTCAATTAAATAGTGATGACAACTATCGATGATTATGCAAACGCACCAAAACATCACCGCCAGAAAAAAATAAAACGGACGGGCTGGGATGAACTTAACTCACATTCTTTTTCTGGCGATTAGCGATATGATCGTCGCTGTTCACACGGCTGTAGGTAATTTGAACACCATTTTTGTCCATCATTGCACTCATAGTTGTGTTCCGATTCTAGTTGCTGCTGTGTCTCTTTGATGAAAGCACACGCAGTACTAGAGACACGCAGAGGATTAAGTGAGATCGAAGATACTCTTAAGAGGGAAACTGTGACAAGAAGGTCATGAAGGCGAAGGACATGTAAATTGGGAGCATTTGAAATGTGCGTGATTTATCGCTTGTATCGCTAGCATGGCACAATAATGCACAAACAGCCAAATCTGTGATATGTTGTACGTTGTCATGTTTCACAATTGCAGCGAAATTTCTTCATCTGGCTCAGTTTATCTCTACGTTTTTATGCAAATTTACTTGCATTAGCTATCAGGAATCTATCATACCGGTAACAACTCTTCTCGGCCGTTCTGCATGACTGTCTCGGCTTTTCCTTATGTAGCGCTATGTTTTAGCGGGGCTGATGAACGGTGCTGTCTCTTCCCCGCGCCCTCGTTCGGCGCTGTTTGCTTTATGTTTTTTACGGTCTGAATTATCGTTTCCTTTTACTTAGCTGGTTTTTTCATCGATGTTTGGCACTCATGTTCTGACCTGTATTGATTTAATGAATGTAACTACGGCTCAGGCCTGTGGGTTCCTTTCCCTCCTTTTTCCTTTTTGGCTTGCTGGGTTCCACTTCCTTCTTTTGTAAAAAATTTAATGAATGTACAACTCACATAATTATCAACATAGAAAGGAATGGCGAACACTAGAGCAAAAAATAGGTCCTCGCGGGGCAGAGAGGCAACAGGCGCCGGCGCTTGGATCAATTTACTCGTATAGATAGTTTTGTCTCACTTTGGAAGTACCTGTACGGATATGATACGGGAACAACGGTACCACGACGATTAGTAATTGCTATATTGTTGTTATCCTTTGTCACTATCGCTACGGGTACCTGTACCTGTATCGCTAAACAAATGTCAAACGCGGCGAACAGGAACAATCTACAGGAACGCGTGCTCCAGCAAGGGATGTATTGGCCAACACCCGTCGAAGCGAGCATGAATTCTTTTCTTGCTTTAGAGGAACAAAGAAGTTGTGGAAGCTTCCTGTGTTTTCTTGTCACCACCAGCATTAAAATGCTCTCAGCCACTTACCTGGACAACGATCATATGGCACGCAGACAATTTTTGGAGTGTTGTCCACGCAGAGGTGTTAAGTATTCATAATAGAGGGTGAAATCTACGAAATGCATTTACCACTATGAGCTCATGATTCACGGGCTATACGATGGGGTGGATCAAGGAGGACGAAAGAAGCTACTAAAACAATCCATAACTTTTGCAGTTCAAGGCTAAACCATTCGTTGTCGGAATGCGGGATCAACGCGTAGTCATATTGGCTCAACCACCGTGTTCACAGCGTCGTTAGCTATGAACACAACAACGCCTCGCGTCCAACATCACCTCAAAAGTGAATGCATTGCACCTTTACAACTCATACAAACCATGTAACCATATCCTCAAATTATAGCTAAAGCAGTCATTCCGAGGTACAATGCAGCATTTAGATGTCAAGAACTGAAGAAAAAGCAATGCGTACCCATTCTCTAGGACGCATGCAACAAGACAATAGGCATTTCCCCCAAAAAATTACGGCCTTGTGCTAGAAACGAATGTTGACAGGTGCAGTGTTCGGGGTTGACCAGGATCAAGCAGATACCCTAGATTTTAAAGACTTTTTCTGGGGTTTTCTTGCTATTTTTCTTGCTTTTGATGCTTGATGGTACCGGTGCAGGTACCTGCCACTCCCAAATCCCAGAGGCGGAAAAAAAACTTGTGTTTCACTGCTTTCCTTATAATTAAAAGATAAACAATATCCTGCATACTTGCACTCCTCGGAACTCCGCATGAGTTTTCGCTGATTATTCATCTCCAGTATTTTTTCGCTTTTGCAGCATTGTAACACATATAAAAAATCATTACCTTTTGCCCAATATTATTTGCTGCGACTGTGATCGCTATGGATTGTTGTGACATCTGTTGATCATTTTGTAGGCTGATTTTGGCTGAATTAGCAGTTACCAACCGATACGTCGCTAGCGGATCTTTAATAACGTTGGATATTTGAAAAAAATCTTACAAGGAAAACCAGTGGATAACGCTCGATATTCGTTTTATAGCGCAGATTGTTGTTACAGAAGTAACTTTTATGTGCCGACTATATCCGCACTTTCTGTGCGGATATAGTCGGCACATAAAATGAAAAAATGCTGAAAACAAAATTAACTATTATTTGCCTGCCTTTCCTGTTGTAGTTAATGGCGATACCCCTCAGGCAGTTATTAGGTATACTTGTTTGCACATGTTTGCAACCGCGATTTTGGATGTGTTTAGAGGCTACTGCGGATCCTTTTTTCTTAGGACTATTCCTCTTCATTCTTTCATGCTTTTGCATATTTTCCTCTATTTATCTGACCCATAATAAATTCGTAAAAAAAATAGAGTGGAAATCACCAATCAAGAAAGATTAGGGACTAAAAACCCCTCCAGGCCTAAGCCCAGGGAGGGGGGAGACATTCCACAGCTTCGGCACTGCACTCCATTTATTAATTACGAGCTACGGGTACCTGTACCAGCCCTTGTTTTTTGAGTGGATATTTAACCAATGGTACAGTATTTTTGCATTTTTTTCTTGTCATTTGAGTGGGGGTACCTTGATCCGACACATAGGATAGTCCTTAGTAAAAGTATCAGCTACATTTAAGAGTGCCGATAAGGGCCGGATTGTGCCATGTGTTCCTCTGGCCCATGCTTGATACTCATACGTCACAGTACCAGTACACGGCATCTGTACCAGGTTACATGGACCTCTCATCTTATTTCGCGGATGGTGACAGAGACCTCCCTGGCGAGAAAGTGAATCTGACCTTCTCGCTGTGAATAATTATGGCAATTTCAAAATTTCAACAATCGGGTAGTACGGATTTGCAAATCTTAATTTTAAATGCATATAGGAGTTTAAGGGAAGTCCCATCTGTCCCATCTTCGCGACGCTTTACCGGGGGGCAGTGCTGATGCCGTGGCATGCCTTGCTGTTCCTCGGGCTTAGGCCTGTGGGGGTTTTGCCTCCTTACTCATTTTTGCTTGGTGGATTCCTGCCTTTTCTTCTAAGAGTATTTTTTACAATACTCATGGGAATTTTCTTTTCACTTTTTCATTGCTGCTGGATTCCACTTCTTTCTTTGTAATAATATACATTTACTGAACAATTTAGAATAAGGTAGCATTTTGATAAATATTATATTGGCCGCATGAGAAAGGTCGTGTACCCGGAAGCTTTATGAGAACGCTTTCCAGATGTACTACGCCACATTTAGTTAATATTGTACTCTGCCGTTTACCCTTCATGACTTGCTGGACACAGCTTTTTACTTATTATTAATTTGGTGGTTTGCTGTGCTTTCCCTTTGTAATCAATTCTTTACTGTAATATTTTTGCTCCAATGATTGACCTGTTGTAGCCTAGTACTTAACAAGGTCTACCGTCCGCCTGTACCATGTAAGTGATTGGAGTGCATAGATGTGACACTAACCTGACAACCAAGCAAGTCTCTGTCGAAGAATAAGATGCAAGAGCATCAAAAGGGTAGGAGAAGGCGAACGGCGCCTAAGCGCGCCAGAAAGCAGAAACTTGTGTAAAAAGCACGTTATGATGTTGTACTTGTGATACCAAATCCTGTTGAGCTGATTTTACGGAACAGACAAATTGAATGCCCGGCAGATAGACAAGCAAACAGACAGTCGGAAGGACGAATCATGTTGCAAATCGCAACTCGAAGACTTACAGTATCTTTTGCGGGGTTTTTGCGGAGTATCTTTTGCGGTGTCCTTTTTTCAGCTCAATATCGGATCTCCTCCCACCCCCTCCCAACCTTTGCAGGTTCATCGCACGGGTGTGCGCATTGTGGAGTCGGCAAGTGTGAGACTTCAAGATTTCCCCGTCAGCGACCTAGTTTCATCGGAGGAGGTTGCATCTGCAACAACTTTGGAGGTGTTGAGCGCAGAAATTAACGGGACATGGATACTACTTCACCTATCTACTGGGCAGGTATGTAAGCACAAGTATTTATGATAACTCGTCCACACCTTGTCAAAACATGCCATAACCCGTGTTTGAGTGCCATGTTTGTTTGGCATGCTACACATCTATTTCTTGACATTCATTTACCCCACGCAGGCTGCCTTGCTCCATGCTGATGAAGAAACGAAAACCTTTAGCCGCTTTGATGCAGCTGCTGACAGTTTACAAGCGCAACCTCTGAAGACCCCTGGGGCGGCAATCACTGCGTGCGCTTTGTACATTGACAGCGGCGGTTGGATGTGCAATGTGGTTTTCGCGAACGGGGAGGATCAAATCTCTCCCGATACCGGATCTGCGTTCTGCGTGGTTGTGCGCGCGAGCGGCATGATGGAAATTTTCGCGTTGCCTCTTTGGGAGCAAGTTTTCTTCAACTCCAGTCTGACTCAGGTGCACCGCAAGGCGCACTGTCCCAACAATACCATCAGTGCATTCCTCCATGTATTTTCCCATACCCGTACCGGCTTCCTCTGCGCCTAACCGGGCGTTACTGTTGCAGGGTTACCGAGTAATGGTGCCAGAAAGTAGCCTGGGGGCTGGCACTGATGTAGAGGTGCATGCAGTTGAGGCTCTGGATACCGATGATCAAGTGACTGAGGTAAGGAGTCCCCCAATGTCTACGTTACTAGCAAACGTCATATAGAAGACGGGATGATGAAGCTCAATAATTCTCCCCCCTCCCCCCTCCCCAACACACATCCACATGTATACACACGCACACACACACACACACACACACACACACACACACACACACACACACACACACACACACACACACACACACACACGCGCGCGCACACGCGCGCGCACGCACAATGCCGCCGTATTGTCCAGCTTCTCCTGTCTAGCTTCGTCACAAGCAATGCAGGGGATGTTGTGGCACAACACCCCCAGCCAGTGCTACTGGCACTCAATGCCCGCGGCGAGATGCTAGCGTACAACGCCTTCAGGCCTACAAATGCCGACATCCGCTTCAAGCGCATCCGTTTAGACTGGCTGCCTTATATGCAAGGACCGCCCCCAGTCTTTGGTGAGAAACCTCAGACTAGGCTTTTTGGGGCTGTGTTCTACGCGCCTTCTCTCTTTTTTACTTTTTCACCCGCCGCGTCATTCTCCTTCACAGGGAAGCGGCCAAAGCGAATGGTTCGATTCAACGGAATGGGGGAGAATGTGGGTATCAGCGGTGTATTTGTTGGAGGCATGCACCCCGTCGTGCTTGTCCTCAGTGGGGGGAACATACATGCCCACCCTTACCTGTGCGATGGTCCCATCACCGCCATGGCTCCCTTTCATACCGCCAGCTGTCAGGTAAGTGCCGGCCTCACAACGTGACCATCTCATGTCTCTGTGACGCTCGTCTAACTTGAAAATGTTGCTGACTGCTAGGAGTCGTAACCTGCCACGAGTGATTGAAGCGTTGTGGTTTCTTGTGGTCAGGGTCTGATAGCAGTCGCTGGCCTTGGTGATGAGAGCCAGCTGAAAATTTGCGACATGCCTTCCTCTCAAATCGGCGGCTCAAGGCCGTCTTTGCTGCGGATGGACCAAAACTGGATCACTCGAAAAGTCCCTTTGAAGTACGGCAAAACTAACGAGATGGTTGCACAATCGCCGCATTCATACCAATTGTCTACCGATTGCGATTTCTACCAAACAGCTGCTGTGTTACACTTCATTCGTAAAATACAAACGAACATTGATGTTGTCATGTGTTAGGGTTTGTCTGAAAACCTAAGCGTAATGTATTCACATTTTTTAGTTGAAACGTCTTGCTCCTAGCGCCATATAAGATTGATTTCCATGTGTTTTTGGAATTATTCTCTATACTTATGACGAGAGAGAAGCTGGCATTTGTTTCTGATGGTGGGTGGTTGATTGTTGTGATTTGTGTACAGAGTGACGCCTCACAAGGTGGTGTGTTTCCCGGAAGAGCATTTGTATGGCCTGCTGATCAGTGCCACGGTAAGTGCGCGAGGGACTCTCTTGAACTGCATTTATTCCCCGCCTGATTATTACGATTTAATCTGCATCTGCTCTTCCTATCGCTAATCTTGATTAAGAAGCTTGTCCAGAATAATATTATATTTGATAGTCGCAACGGGTAGCGAGTATTGTCACATTATCTGTAAAATTGATAAATTACAAATTGGGTTGCTAAGTAATTCGTAATCAGCGACTATGTACCGATACTTGTTATGAAATGAAAGCACGGAAGTGATTGCGATCGGGACTTGCGAAAGTGGGGCTATTTTTCATCACTTTTTTTTCCGCCTTTATTGGGATATGATTTGTGAGCTCAACTTTTGTACGGGTGCCGGTTCAGCACCCTCATTTTCGTATGTATGGCTTGCATCCCTTATCATCACCCTACATTCTCCGTAAGCCTATACATCACAGTGATTCTGTTTCCGCTGAATCATTTTTCTTGGTTTTGCTATGAGATATATATCTTCTTTTCTGAACCTTGCCAAAATCCACGGAATATGACCTTTATAGTTGCGCCGTCTGTCATGAGCTTCATTAGAATCGCTACGACTGTGAATGCAACATCGTGGTTAGGAAACATTAAATTTGAGTAATAAAATCTCCATGTCTTCCTTGATTTAGGGCTTGCCATTGATTTAGGTGCATGGAGATGGTATGACTCGTTACTCATGAGTACTTACGAGTACCGCGACGGTGGTATGTATTCAGATGTATCAGAACCCGTACTATTTCATGATTTGTGATTTTTTTTCAGGAAAAAAATATTACATTAGTGATGGGCAGAAAGCCATTTGTTTTTCCAAGAGGACCAGAAGATTGTCGCGGCAGAACGGCACGTGAATAGCCATACAGCTACGGCGCTCTCGTTTGCTGCAACTTACCTAATCGTGTCAATCCAGGAAAATTTATGATAGGGTTAAGGATTAACAGTATTACTATAAGATAAATTATACGAGTAGATTGGGTTAATAACGTATTATTATTCTCTATCAATAGAGATTTTCTTACAAGAAAAATCAGTGGAGGCCACCAAGCAAGAAGAAGAAAGAAAGGAAGAAAAAACCTAAGCCCGAGGAACAGGAAGGCATGCCACAGCACCAGCACTGCCCTCTTGAAAAGCGTCGCGGAGATAAGAACCCAGAGTGCCATGAAGAGCAGCAAAAAGACGTTGCATGAATTCTCGTCGCACATCCCCCCAAAAACGCCGAAACGGAAGAGAAGTAGATCGACGAACAAAATGTTGCATACGGACATAACTGTCATAGCGCAAGGAACGAGAGTCAGCGCCCCCCATGCCAGGGAAGCGACGTACAGCCACCAAAATAGCCAAGCGATCGACCAACTCAGCCGCCATCGGCGCCAACCGGCCCCCATCCTCCATGGCGAAGGGGTAGTAGTCATGGACCGACTGAACCGAAGGCGTGCCAAGCAAAGCGGAAGTGCTATTATTCTCTATCAATCAACGGGCATCCGCCTCGCCCGTATGTATTTTGTTATGGTCATATTGATACCATATAGCGGTTTGAATTACACTGGGGGCGAGAATAGTCGGGCGTTGCAACGACGTTACAAATTCTAACCGATAGATTACGCATGCCACAGTGGTATATACGCACAGGCGTTACCCCTACATATGACGCGCCAACACACATAGGTCGTCCACCTTTTGACTTAGCGCGAGCACAACTCACTCAACGGCATCCAAACTCTAGTACTCCAACAAGGTGAATGTCTCTAATAGTACACGGTGTAGCTACTATCGAACCAACTCACACATTTTTCATGGTAGTCAGTCTACAAAAACACGTGTACCCTATAGGGGCCGACAACGGCGACGTCATGTCATCTCCGTCTCCTACGTAGTTTAAATTCGTATAATCTCGTTAACTAGCTACTCGTGAAGGTAGACGCCGATCAGACAAAACTGCCCGCCCCGAACAAGCATCATAACACTCCGTCAATACCGGCCGACGCCATATGTGAGGGCGGGAACGTGGACGAGTACGCGACGCATGTATATGCCAACTTGACCAAGACCGCGTACATCGACCCGCAAGATTGGATTGATTTACTCACGAGAGCGTTCAACGACATTTTACCACCGGTAAGCGCATATGCTCCGGGACTCAAGACGCCTCGACACAAGGAGAAAGAGCGAATGTCCTCCCGCGACGAATATCGACATCTAGCGTGCTATGGCGTTTACTCTATAGCCGTGGACGCGGCGCTCGAAACGGCTATGCCGACGATTTGTTCGACGACCGCTACCGCAGCGGAAAAAGCGCATGCCCGGGATGTGCACGACGCGGCCGTTCGGGCACACAAGGTTGTCACGGAGGCTGTCGAGTCGCGACGTGCCTACGTACGACGCTCAAGGGCAAAAAGCCCCTCACTGGAGGAGCGAGTCGTATACTCCCGCTTCTTCGACACTCAAGCAGCCGACCGCAACACCAATGGCGTCGACGGACTCCTCGCAGCCCTAGAAGACAACCGCATCGAAGTTAGTCTCCACGCGGCCGCAAAAGCTCAAGCCGCTCAAAAAGAAAAGCTTGTCCTACAATTCGACGGCGACGAATAGAAGCTTGACCCGGTGCTCTTTGTAGAAGTCGACGAGAGGAAGACAATATATCGATCGCCTCGCGTCCGCGCTCAACAAACTACTCCCCCAATAAACGCTGGATGGAAGGACCCGACTTGCGACGCCGTGGACGCCCTACACCTATCGGACTCAAACTAGCGCGAAGAAAACGGCTGGTGTAGCCGTGCGTAGCCCCTTTTACCCAACCTCGTCCAAAAACTACGGCAAAGCGGAACAACAACCATTGTAATCGCCTCCATATGGAGGCGCAAGTTTTGGCAACATGCACTTAACGAGATGGCCTCAAAGTAATTAATCGTCGCGCCCCGTCCAAACTTGTTTCAACCCGGGCGTCGGGCGCTACGCGATACAAACATGCAATCCCGATTGGGCCGTCGCTATAGCCGAGTTCCCTCCCGGCCTGGCTCTGATTTAGACCATGAGCTTTAAGCGTTTCGTTGGCACTTTTGACGGGATAACACCGAGTCTCAAGTATTCCCAACCAGCGGCCCGGACGACCTACCAAAGCACGGAGTAAGCGCGTCACTGCCAACACCCAATTCGTGGATCGAGACGATGAAACCGTAATTGATCATAATTCTCGGTTCTAACGTATTCGGCGTGAAGGTCCTAGCCCTCCTATCCGCACCATGGGCGCCCAGCACAACACCGACGTACACCAATATTATTCGCCGCTACTTCGACTTTTGCGACGAGCACACGCTCGCGCCACGACATGCTATATTGGCACACGTGGCTAGGTGCGTCGCGTGGCTAGGTCAACTATGGGAGGCATCAAGCCTACAACCGTACCTATCGGGAGTCAACGGCTTCTTCAAAGACCACGGCTTCGAAGCAGCTTCAAAGAACAAATAGCGATCGACGACACTCCGGTACGCGTACACTTGCCATCTTCCATCGTCGTCCAAGCCATACGCCTCTAGCTCGTGGAATCCACAACGCGTGTTGGCCTTAAACACAAGCCGAGCACGCGATCAAGTACGCCTACTGCGGGCATGCACGTCAATTGTAATACTGCACTTGTTCTTCAACGGAGAGTCATATATCGGCTATCTAATCGAAGACCTCCTCGCTTCCAAGAACGACTGGATTCGCTTGTACCATCACAATAAGAAGGGACAACGCGAGTGTCAACAGAGCGTAAATTACTGTGCCTCCTACCGCATAAAACGGTACACACAGAGGTAATACACTTATTTTACTGTTTTTCGATTCATTTCGACGCACCATGTCGGGAGGAAAATTACCACCAGCGCGTTGGGCAATTGACTCGACAGAGAAGTACGACGGATGGACAGTTAACACGCGCACGGGTTGGCTTCACGAGGTTACGACAGCGGTACTGGAGCCCCCCCCCCCCCCCCCCCCCCCCCCGATGGATTCAATTTAACTTCGCACTCCTTACGAAAAGGAGCCGCGACAGTCGCCTATAGCGTTGGAGTGACGCTACAGAAGATTAAATGCTTCGGCGACTGGTCAACCGAGTCGAGCGTTGTCCGGGACTACGTCGACCCTACTCTTCTTTCATGACCATCATAGTGGTTCTTCTTCGGTTGCCTGACACCCATGGGTGGCCATCTTACGATCAACCCGCCCAATGGCGTTAACATGACAAACAGAGCCTCCACCTGCG
>JAPMLY010000053.1:120000-197500 GCA_026401115.1 Tetraselmis chui | reverse complement strand
GATCATGGGTATTTTCAGCACCGTCGCCGAACAGTGCAGCCGGATGAGCCTTGAAACGGGCGGCCCCTCCATGTTTTGGTGATTCTCACACCTAGGCTCGCCACCCCGCCTCGGCGGCACTCCCCATCAAGAGTGCTGCGGCCTCAGCGTCGCGCTAGCTTCACTGTAAATGAATCGTTTTTGCTTACAAACAAACCCTCTCACGCACGGCTCAGTACCCGCCTCCGCCAGAACATTAGGACAATTGACACTATTAGGGTGCCTGCCATGATGAGCTCGAAATGGCCCATGCCCATGCTCGTGGACTCCATGTTATCCCACGCCGCCTGAGGGCCGCGACGTAAGGAGAGCACAGCGATGTCGGAAGACTGATGATCTTGTCGCCCCCGAGACGAGATTTCTCTTCCTGAATTCGGTCCCCGCGAATATGCCCCGGACGGTCCCCGTACAAAACAGCCGATTTATTCTCGCAGTATTCTCGCAGCGGCTAGCGACTATGGTTCCCCAAGGCGAAGTTGGTATCTGATTTTTTTAATCCATCGATCTTACCAATGTTTAGGGTGCGCATGGGTGCTCCTCAGAACTGGCTGGTCATCAGAATGTCCCTTGCGCGCACCGTTCGTCCAGCAAAAACAGAGTTTACCCTACAGGCCTACAGGTACTACCGGTTTTTTCTGCATATGTAGTACCCGTGCCCGTACCTGCGGTAGTGAATCCACCGTCGGCAGCCGATATCCATCAGCGCGCATATGTTATCTGGTCATATTGGTAATAAGGAGGTTTGAATTACAGGGCTCTCAGGGTTCCTATCTAAAAACTTTCTTACACGAAAAAGCAGTGGAGGCCACCAAGCTCTCAGGGTTCCTATCTCCGCGACGCTTTTCAGGAGGGTAGTGCTGACGTTGTGGCTAGCCTGCCTTCATGTTCCTCGAATCGGGCTTAGTTTTTTTCCGCCTTTCTTCTTATTGCTTGGTGGCCTCCACTGATTTTTCTTGTAAGATTTTTTCTGTAATTACAGGGCTACGCAGTGACAGTATTACGGAGTATCAAGCGTTACCTCCGACGGTACATCACCCCTAACGGTTCACGCGCGCACATACGCACGGATGGCAAAATGTCCGCACACTTTATGACGCACAAGCATCGATTGTGTGTCCACCTTCTACCTTTTGCGGGAGCTATCACTCATGCAAACGGCATCGTGGCTCTGGCTAGCCACGCAAGGTGTTGATCACATAGTATCCTGCACGAAACACACACTCCACGACTTCAAGATGGCATACCGCCTGCCCTACGATCTCTACCCCGTTGCGCTTGGTGACGCGCCGGAGCAACAGCCAATCTATCTATATTTTCTGACAAACATTGTCTAGCAGTTAGCCGTTGAGGTCGAAATTCTCTCCCTCGCCGCCGCGCCTACAACAACTACTAACGCCGCCAACCCCACGGGCCACTGCAGAATTCGACCGAACTGCGGGTGGACGACACGAGCACGAAGCTCTACCACCTGACAATAACGACGACCCCCTACTAGAGTGTATCGACGACCCCATAGAGTGGACATACTACGCATCGCGAACGTTCGTTGAGTGCATGCCCCCCACCGGCACGACGGCCCCGTGCATGTGGAGCCCTTGACACGACGAGGCTGATAATTTTTTAAACGGGCAGTACTAGAATCTCATCGCTCAACGAATATCGACACATGCTTTGCTATGGTGTATTTACGTCCGCCGCTAACCCGACACTCGAATTTTTTTTTGAAACGATTCGCTCGATCACCCCTACCCCATACGAGAAGGCCTACGCCTACACCCTCGTCGACGCAATGACTTGTACTCATCAAGCAGTGGCCTCGGCGGGGGAAGCGCGACTCGCCTACATCATACACGCTTCAAGGCCAACAAGATGCTCACGGGAGAAGAGCGAGTTTCCGAGCGACTCGTCTACTCCATAATATGCTTCGACACCATCGCCTCCGAACGCGGCGGCAACATCGTCGACGGACTTACGTTCGCCATGAAAGACAAACGACTCGAAGCCATCATCATCGCAGTTGCAAAGGCGCAAGCATCGGCCCATGTCAAGGCTAACAAGCCTAAACCAGAAAGACGGGACAAACCCATCGACAAGCAAGACAAGCGGGTCACGAACAAGGCAAAGCTCAAGGACCACCGGTCCCTCCCCCCTACAGACAAGACACACAAGAAGATCTAGGCCGACAAGGAGGAATGACGGGGTGGCCCGCCGAGCCGATTATTGTACATCATATTCAAAGTACGTGGGCCATCGCGTGCGGCAAAACTGACAAACATGGAAGGATATCGGCGCGAGCGGACAAGTTTTGAAATGGATCCGGGAGCGAGGGCATAACTATACCCTTCCCAAATAATCGACCACCATTCCTATTCAACAAAGGCGCCCTCCTCCTAGACGCTACCCCCGAGCAACTCATCTCCGTCCAAGCCGATCTCTCGCGCTTCGTGACGACAAGAGCATTGGAACCCTCCACGTACTTCAGATACGTATCCATACTTTTTTTAGTTGCCAAGCCCGGAATCAATTATTGGGGATTTATCACTGACCTACGACGCATGACCAACTTCTGCGTCCGAAAACGTCGACGAATGGAGTCCATGCTAGGAGTTCGATACCTTACGAAAAAAGTAGACATCGTGTTCTCCTTCGACCTCAAGGATGGATTCTACGCGCTAAGAATCGTTCCTGAGCAACGCGACTTCCTAACATTAAACGTTCGCGGGCAACTCTACATACTAGCATGCCTACCTATATGGGTTGGTCCCTCAGCCCCTACCACTTTTGCTCTTTCATTGATACCTTCGTCCGCCACCCACGACAACCCGACCCCGGAGGATTCACTACGAAGGCCACACGCCCTAGACACTCCGACGGTAACGTCCCGAGCAAACGCTACCTACGTCGCATACGATGGAAAAGCACCAAAATCGCATCTTATGTAGACGACTTCCTTCTCTTATCTGCGACGTGGGACCTCGCGCTGGCGCTCCGCAACCTAGTCGACCACTTCTTCACTCGCTTAAAACTAGTCAGCCACCTTACCAAACGGGACACCACATGAGCATCGACATCGACCCAACGATCGGTTATTTTTTCGCCCGTGTTGCAAAGCTTCAAAAGCTCTCCAAGCAAGCCCGTCAACTATTGCAACGCACGTCACGAACAAGAAGGTGGCTATCCGTAAAAGAGCCACAAGCCTGCGCCGGTCAAGCGCAGTACTTTTTCTCGCTATCCCGGCCGCACGATTCTTACTCGGTGAGTTGCATTGCGTCCTTGGCGACAATCAAGAGGCAAGGTACGCCTCACCCATGAGTATCTCCACGACTTGCAATGGTGGACACGTGTGTCTAGTCACGCCAACCGCAAGAACACCCACCAACCAAACGAAACCACTTACATCCACTGCGACAATTCGGATAGTGGGTGGGGCGCCGTACTCAACGGAAAACGGGAGGCACGCGACTTACGTGGACAAGTAGACGAGACAAATCAATGAAATTGAATTAGCTTACATTGTTTACAACAAATCCGGGAGAAACCGGTTGCTGTCTCCGAGCCCTCCTTGCGATGCCAATTTAAGACTCATAAGATGGGGCTAGACCGTAAACCACTAATCCCAACCTCTCCAACAACATTAGCGATACCATCTAAAACATACACGTAAACAAGTATTGTATGTATACAAGAATAAAATATAAAATGTCGCTATTCTCCACGATGATACGCGGCATGCCCCGGCCGTGGCGGGGACGATGACTAGCCAAGTTGGTCAACATGTGCTTGTCGAGGGGGCCTACATGACCTCTGCTCTTGTGCGACTTTGGTCGTGCCGGAGCTGGGGGTGAAGGCATGCGAAAAAACCCCTCGTTGAGGTCGTCGATGGTCCCTTCTCGATCCACCCATACCCCCGTCCGAGATAATCATTGCTCCTGCCGTCGCAGCTAGCCACCTAGCCTAGTCTCCCTTCCTCCATATGGGGATGGGAAGTAGAAGTTCCTGATAAGCCTTCGATGATATCCGGCTGGCGCTCACGTCTCCGTACCAAAGTCTTTCTCATGTCCGTTGCCCTTCGTCGTCAGTTTTCCAACACGACTTGTATGATCGCGTTGTGGCTGACCGTACCCCCACCCGGTGGTTTACATTATTAAGGGGCCGATTATATGAGCATTGTGCCGTTACAATAACCCTAGGCACACTGCATGAGGCAGCCTATCGATAAATGGGTACCGACTAGGGAAGGGTTTGGTCAAGTAAATGGTGGGTACGGAAATATTTATTTGAAATCCCTCCGTACCGGGTTTTTCCGGCGGCGGTTGATAATGTGGACCTCCGCCGCTAGGTTGTGTCGCTCCTCCGGCTACGACCCTCCACCATCCTACGTAGGTTCTCGCCCGCGTAGTCTCTAAGTTCTCTACGTTGACGACTTCCTATTGAACACGTATATATTGGAGGAACCATTCACCTTTGGAAAGCGGTTGGCCATCCTCCATGACTGCCTCGGCTTCCTGCGGCACACAGCCAAAGGCTTTAGGACAACAACACAAGTCGGTCACCACCTCGGAATCGACATAGACACAACGCCAAGCTACTTCTACTACGCTACAAAGTCGAAATTCGCCAAGATCGCGCACCAAGCAAAACAACTAATCGGACGCGCTAGACGGGACTCACGGTGGCTGCCCGTTGAAGACATGTAGCCAATAGCGGGATAAGCCATGTGCCTTTTCATAGCGATTCCAGTGGCGTGCTTTTATCGCATGGAGCTTCACTCCGTCATCGGAGAGAAGTGGGGAGGCCTCGTCCGGCTCACACCACAGACACGTCGAGACCTAAAGTGGTAGACACGTGTCCATAGTAAGTCCAACGGCAAGCCAATTCACAAGCCCATCGAGACCGCGTACTTACACACGGACAGCTCATGCGAGACTTCTCACTCCTTAAGGAAAGGTGCAGCGACAGCCGCTTACAATATCAGCGTAACCATGTAGAAGATAATAAAGTACTCCGACGGTTGGCCAACCGAGTCGAGCGTACTACTGGACTACATCGACCCAACGGTGCTTCTATGACACGCGGAGTGGTCCTTCCGTTGGTTGACACGCGGAGTGGTCCTTCCGTTGGTTGACACCTTGGGGTGGCTAGCCTACGATCAACCCGCCCAATGGCGACAACATGGCAAACGGAGCCTCCTCTTGCTTTGTAAATTGCCATATTGGTGTTATAGAGGTTTTAATTACACTAGGGGCGAGATTAGTCGGTCGTTGCTACGACGTTGAAAATTCTAACCGCGAGATTTCGCATGTCACAATGGTAAAACATAGACATACGTAACCCCTATATGACGCGCCGACACGGAGAGGTCGTCCACCTTCTGCCTCTGAGCGAGCACAACTCACACAACCTTCCCTCCCGATTCCCTCAATTAGCGTATGTAATGCGCCATGTGACCACTGCGAGCAATAAAATGATAGATCGACACTTTTGGCAAACCGAGCTTCCCATGGCTTTGTAATACGAAAATTGCTTACAATAAAAAGCAGTGGAGGCCACCAAGCAAAAAGAAGAAAAGAAGAAAAAACCTAAGCCCGAGGAACATGAAGGCATGCCACAGCGTCAACACTGCCCTCTTGAAAAGCGTCGCGGAGATAGGAACCCAGAGTGCCATGAAGAGTTGCAGAGAGACGTTGCATGGATTCACGTCGCACATCCCCCCAAAATCGCCGACAAGGAACATAAGTAGATCGACGAACGAAATGTTGCATCCGGAAATAAATGTCAGAGCGCAAGGATTGAAAGTCAGCGCACCCATGCTAGGGAAGCGAAGAACAGCCACCAAAATAGCCAAGCGATCAACCAACTCAGCCGCCATGGCTTTGTTATCGTCACAAAAGGAACCTTGCAACACGGCACATAAAATGAGATAATTCTGAAAGCAAGTTCACCGATTTCTTGCCTACCTTCCATGTCGTAGTTTTTGGCGATACCCCTCCCGCACTTATTAGGTATACTTGCTTGCACATGTTTGCAACCGCGATTTTAGATGTGTTTAGAAGTTTTTGTGGATCTTTCTGCCTTAGCGCTTACATATTTTTGTTTTTATTGTGTTCCTCGGGCTCAGTTTTTTTCCTCCTTTCTTCTTTTTGCTTGTGGTCTCCACTGCTTTTTCTTGTAAGAGATTTCCTTTTTATGTCTTAGCGCCATTACTCATCTCTTAGTTCCTATGTCATGCTTTTGCACATTTTCCTCCTTTTTTTCAACCGAGACGAATTCCCTTGAAACAAAAAGCCGTGGAAACCACGACCAACAAACAAGGGGGGGAAAGGGGAAAAACCCCCATAGGCCTTAACCCGGGGAACCGGGAGATATGCCACAGCATCAACACTGCCAACCATTTATCAATTGCCAGCTTCAAGTACCCGTACTTGTTGTAAGTAATACCTTCTAGTTATTAGTTGCAAATAGCTACTGTCAGCTATTATAGATATAATTAGTAAATGCCTAGATCGGACATACCGATAACCGGTTTGATTCGGTACATAGCTGTCGTTGGGCTACGTCTCTAACACTTTTGTTGTCCCGACACCACGCCTCGGGCTGGTTGTCTATGTGACTGTCCCTTTTGCATGACTGTGATTGTAACTACGTGTGCGTTAGTTACCTTCCATATTGATCGTGTGTGCACGGTTTAACAGGTTATGGGCCCCCGCCTCACGTCACTCACGCGCGACAACCTTGTTCGGCGAGCTGCGATCGCCACCTCTCCGCCCGCAAAAGGCAAGTTCATATAAACACTTAGTACTTTCACCTTGTAGTCGGCGGTATCGCCAGTAGAAACAGCGCTTTAAATCCACCCTCCACCCCACCTAAGTGAGCTGCTCGAGGACGCCAGACAGCCACCCACACCGACGCACTCGTCGTGTGTGGACATGGTGCACACATGTCCAAGCTGGAGACGGGGAGGGGGGGCACTATCGGGTGAATACGCATACAGAGGGTGCACGACAGCCCTAGCTTAAATCATCTATATATTTTGCTTTGCGACTCAGCCGCAAGCGCATCTCTCCACATGCACTGGCCTTGGCCTCGACTTGTGCCCCACACTGGGTGGAGGATACCGAAAAAGTACTTTGAGACACCCCGGGGCAACATGCCGAAGGGTCGGCGGGCATCATGCCGTCTCTCTGAAACCGTTGTTAGGCACAAGTCTGGCTAGCGGTTCTTACCGCTGCATGTCGTCCAGTTTATCCTTTCCTCTGCCGCGATGGCACCGAAAATCGCTATGCCAACTCTCAACATGTTTCGCCTCCTGATTCCCCTGACCCCGGCTCTCAATAGAGCTCGATCGTTCCGACCCATGATACGCTCGCGCTAGTCCTGGAGGAAATGGCGCGCATCAACGCACGCATGGACGCGCAGTCGGCCGACGCTGCTGATGATGTTGCAACGGTTGCTGCCGACCCCCTGTCGCTCAACGCCGCCGCGATGCGCAGCTCGAACCCCCCGCGACGGCCACTCCGTGGACACCCTCCCACCACCTCCACCACACCCCCATCTTGGCTACGCCCCTCCCACTCAAGAACCCCTCTTTTCAGACGCACGGCCGCACCACGCCTCCACCTCCCGTGGACCCGCTCACCCGTACGGTCCACCGCCAGCCATGCCCGGCCACTTCCCATTCCTTGGTGGCCCGCCTCGTCACTTCCATGGCCAACATTCCTCTCCAGCCGCGAGTGGTGCCCTCAGCAGCCGTGGAGGACGCCGCCCCACCATTGACCCCGTGGTCGTCGGGCGTGCCGCCCACGAATCGCCCGGCATCGACAAGGACGCCCTCAACCGGTCCATGAAGATGTCGGTTCCCACCATGGGACCCGGTTCTGACTTCAAACAGTGGAAGAGGAACTTTCTAATCTTCCTCTCCATCAAGGCAGCGTACCTTATCCCGCAGCTGGCCATCCGCGAGTCATGTGCCTGGCAGGATGAGCAGGCGCAGCACTACGCATACACCCTCCTGCTTCATGCAGCCAGCGCCAACAAGCGCTATGACAAGGCTTTGAAGTGCGTTTCTCCCGCACGTCCCGACCGCGCCACTGCAGCCTGGGACATCATGTGTGAACGGCTTGACTGCAAGTCCTTCGCGCGCTCTCTCTCCCTCTTGAACAACCTCATGCTCCGGCAGCGCCCTGGTCGGTCCCTGACTGACTACGTCCACTTCCTCGGGCTGACATTCGATGTGTACAATGAAACATGCTAGCTCGTAGATAAGTATGCAGCCATCCACCCACACAACCTTGGCCTCCTCATGCTGCGCGGCATTTCTAATTCCGGCCCCTTCGGCCAAGCCAAGCCGTGTGTGACTAATGCCTTCGACATAAACTACCTTTTGTTTGCCGATGAGGTGATGGCCAACATTCTCCACCTAGCACAAAATATGGACGAGGACGCCGGTGCTCCGAGCATGCCAGCCCCTAGCACATTGCCCCCCCTCCCATCTGTGCGTTTGTCGTTGCTGGTGGCGGTTCGCACAACGGCCGAGGACACAACCCACGTGGACCCCGTGGCGGCCGTGGCCTCCCGAACAAGTGCAGAGCATGTGGCAGTATGGACCACATCTTGTCCTCCTGCACTGCCCGAGATAACGCCCTTCTGAAGTGGACATTGGCCAAACAGAAGATGATCGTCCAGAAGTACGGTACCCTTGGTGGCTCCGCATATGCGCACGCCGCTCTACTGAGCGACGTGCCCACCGACGAGACTGACAGTCTGCCCACCCTTGAGGACTGCACGGATGACTACGATGACACCGAGGTGAGTGTCCCCTTCAGCTTTGTCGCTTTCTCATCGTCCATCACCCCTAGTCGTGACCTTTCACAGTACTGGGTAGTACAATAGTTGACTCCGCGTGTTCGATCAACTTGACTGCATTTCGAAGTGTTTTCTCCACGTTCACCCCGCCCTCCACGCGCTCTCGCGTGGGTGGAGTTTGTGCCGATGTCAAACGCAGTGGTTCCGTGCGCATGTCCATCTAGTTGGCCATTGGCCAGATCATCTACCGCACGATTCACGCGTTGTACACACCCGACCTCTCATCTCGCTATGCTAAGCGCATCGGCAAACTACTTAGTGTCAATTGGTTACATTCCCACTGTGGCTGTGAATTTCTTTTCCCCACTGACCCCGACACTGGTTTGCTCGTGGTCCCCACAGTAATGGGGGTGCTAGAGCCCTCCGGCAACGGCCTCTTCCTCCTGCCCCACCAACCAGAGCTTCCCCCAAGACCCTCCGCGGAGAAAACGCGTGATCCATGTTCTCGTGTTGCCCTTAATGCCTATTGCGACCCTGAACAGTGGCACCGCCGGTTCGGACACCTTAACATGCAAAGCTTGCAAGCCCAACATACCCACGGTGTTCCAACTAGCCCAACATTAGCTAGCTATGTAAAAAATGTTTCTTGCGATTCATGCTTGCTCCACAAGGCCAATGCTGCACTACGCAACACCGTTGCTTGCGCGTAATCATCCCGCTCACTTTTCAACCTATCCTCCGACCTTTGGCGTCATGTTAATGCCCCCTCCCCACATGGCCTCCGCTACTGCCTGCTCGTCATCGACCACCATACCCATTACATGTGGGTGCGGTTCCTCAAGTCCAAAGACGACGCATGCGCTGAGCCGGAAACCATTATGCTGGACATCAAACACTTGCATGCACGCCATCACTCCCAATGAGGCGCGTTCGCACCGGTCCTAAAATTCGACTCGGACTATGTGTTTGAAGCTGCTGTCACCCGCCAGATGTGCGCCCACCTCGGCATCATGGTACAGTTCTCTGCCCCATATGCCCATCACATGCTCGGCAAAGCCGAACGCCCATGGCGCACTATCCGGGACAATTCTTCTGCGATGCTCCACATCATGGCCGTCCCCAATTCCATGTGGTCATGCGCTGTCAGCACGGTTGTTTTCCTTCGCAACCGCACGTACAACCGTTCAGTCGGCCTTACTGGTGGCATTCCCCTCACTCTCCTTACGTCGTCGGTGTCTGACGCATCCAAGTTCCGCGTCTTCGGGTGCGTTGTCTTCGCCAAAGTGCCCGACAAGTTGCGTCGGAAACTCGGTGAGAAAGCGATTCCCTGACGCACCCGGGTACCGCGTGTACAACCCCGAGACTCGCCGCATTACCACTTCACTTCATGGTGTCTTCCAAGAAAACACTCCGGGCTTCGGCGCACGCCTCCCCGTCGACTCGGTCATCACCGACCGTTCGGATGACGATCCTCCGCAGGACATCTCACCCCGCTCCCACCTTATCGATACCTCCTTACCCGACCCCTAACCCCCTCCTCATGCACCTCGCCAGGCTCGACTCCGGTCTCACCCCCATCGCTACGGCGAACTTGATGCCCACATGTCCGACTACCCGCCGACACTTGTCACGGCGTGTTGTGACCCTGAACATGGCAAGGCCAAGGAGGACATCTTCGAGCAACCTCACGTGCCCGACCTTATCACTAGCCCCCCTCACACACATGCCGGCACATCGCCTACTGCCGTCGCTTTCCTTTCCGGGCGAGAGTGTGTGGAACCCAAATCGTACCGGGTGCGTTGGACATCGCCGAGGCCCCCTATTGGCAAGGCGCTATGCATCATGAGTATTCCTCCCTCATAGACAAGGGCACGGCGGAACTCGTCGACCTTCCCCCCGACCGCGTGGTCGTTAACAACATGTGGATCTACAAAGTCAAGTCCGACACCGTTGGCGATGTCTCTCGCTTCAAGGCACAGTTCGTCGCCAAAGGGTGCAGCCAACGTGCTGGCCTAGACTATACGGAGACGTGCTCCCCTGTCATCCGCATGGCCAACATGATACTCTTCCTTGCCATCGCCCGCGACCTTGAGCTGTGCCAATTTGACATCGACACTTCGTTTCTCTACGCCCCTATTAAGGAGGACGTGTACATCCGCCAGCCCCTCGGCTACAGTGATGGCACGTTCAAAGTGTGTCACCTCAAGCGCTGCCTCTACGGACTTAAGCAGTCCCCTCGCGAGTTCAACATGCTGCTCCGTGCATGGCTCGTCGACAACGGGTGGCAACAATGCGTCTCCGACCCGTGCATGTTCTACATCTTCCGCACCGGTCACGTCTTCGCCATGATCGCAATGTACGTCGATGACATTCCCGCAGCATGCAATGATACCACATGGCTTGCATCTTTCAAGGCCCTGCTTGGTGCCCGGTTCAAAATTAAGGACCCGGCGGGCGCCCTCTCCCAACTCCTCGGCATGCACATCACCCGCAATCGATCGGCCCGAACCATCTCGCTGGACCAATCCAAATACCTACGCGACATCCTCGCAAAATACGGCATGACCGACGCGAAGCCATCGTCCCTCCCTTTGGACCCC
Source organism: Tetraselmis chui (assembly GCA_026401115.1). Lineage (NCBI taxonomy): Eukaryota > Viridiplantae > Chlorophyta > Chlorodendrophyceae > Chlorodendrales > Chlorodendraceae > Tetraselmis > Tetraselmis chui. The sequence goes on along the minus strand of JAPMLY010000053.1, from coordinate 186,059 downwards.
GGCTTCCTCGCCGGCCTCGCGCACATGACATCACCACCCCTCACCGGGGTGGCCAAGGACGTCTACCCTAGTCTCCTAGGTAGTCTCTAGTACGCGGCCGTATGCACGCGTCCCGATGTCTCCACGGCATTGAGCATCCTTGGCTCTGCCCAAGCACACCCCCACGGACGCACAGATGCAGGCTCTCAAAAAGGTCCTTCAATACCTCCATGGCACCATCGACATGCGCGTGACGTTGGGGGGGGGGGGGGGGGGGGGGGGGGGGGGGGAAGGGGGCACGGACCATAGTCTCCAACTCACACGCTTTGCCGACGCTGACTGGGCAAACGACAGTAGCACCCGCAAGTCGCGTTCGGGCTATCTCTTCACTCTCGGACGCGGGCCCATCAGCTACAAGTCCAAACAACATACTTGTGTGGCCCAATCCACTTGTGAAGCCGAGTACTACTATGCGTGTGACGCCACCAAGGAGGGACTCCACCTCCGGCAACTTATGTGGGGGATCGTCAACGCCCCCCTCACCGAAACCACCACCATATGGGAGGACAACCAAAGCTCCATCATTTACTCCCAGAATGCCTTGGTCAGCGAGAAGACCAGACACATCGGTCTAAAGTGGCACTTCCTCAAGGACCACGTGGAGCAGGGAACCATCAAGTTGAGGCACCTTCCCACTTACCAGATGGTGGCCGACATGTTCACCAAGCCTCTCCGAGGACCCGCACTGACAAGACACCGAAGTGCAATCCTTATAGGAGAAGACCCAATGCAACGCTTCATCCCGTAGCTACCTTCAGGGGGAGTGTTGTAAGTAATACCTTCTAGTTATTCGTTGGAAATAGCTAATGTAAGCTATTCTAGATATGAATAGTACATGTCTAGATCGGACATACCGATAACCGGTTTGATTCGGTACAGAGTTTTCGTTAGGCTACAACTCTAACACTTATGTTGTCCCGACACCACGCCTCGGGTTGGTTGTCTTTGTGACTGTCCCTTTTGCGTGACTGTGATTGTAACTACGTGTGCGTTAGTTCCTTCCATATTGATCGTTTGTGCACGGTTTAACAACACTACCTCTACAGGTAGCCCTAATTTGTGGGTGTTTTTATTTGTCGATGTATGACCAAATAATGAGCCCTATTTTGTAAACCAAAGGACCCTATTTCCCAGGGGAGGTTTTTATTTTATATTTATTATTTGAGGACGGGTACTTGGATCTGAATCGTTAAATAAAATATCACTCTACCCCTCTTGTTTCCCCTCCCACTTTCCCTGTCCGTGCTCATCTGGTTCTTCTTGTAAGCAAGTTTATACTCTACCCGTTTTGTATCCTCTTTTCTTCTTTTTTGCTTGGTGGCCTCCACTGCTTTTTCTTGTAAGAAAAAACTATTTTCGTTTTGGGACGTAACCCCCATTTCATGGTCAGATTGGGTAAATCTAGAGGTTTGCTACCCTACCCTCCATGTGTACGGGATAGTAGCCCATGCGGTTAGTATCACCGTTATTAGCGACGCGTCACCCCTCCAGCACAACGATATTGTACGGGCAGGGTGGCGCGACCAACCAACTAAACAACCTTCACCAACGGACAGCTCTAGCTGGGCACTAGCTAGCAGCAACCCTTAAGCCGGTGCGTTTCCCGAGTACCATCACTCCCTGCTTTCGCGCTCAGCCCATCTAGGCCTCGCGCGAACGCAGTCTCGACTCTCGTAGTCGATCAGAGTGTAAGTACTTGTTCTTTTCGTTTTGATACGCAACCGTGCGTCACAAGACACTTCCATATGGTTCTTGTTACACCGCATTCCGATATGCAGCCCGTGGTTACCACACCTCGACACATCGCCGAGAACACTCTCGCTCAACTACACGTAACAGAACTAATCCAAACGGCATGCGAGGCTTTTGAACTCCGAATTTCTGCGCAAATCAAGGCGAATTCGTTCGCCTTACTGGCCCAGATTCAGTTGCTCAGAAACCAATCTACACGTTTGCACCAGCAGTTGATTCCCGCTGTCGCAACCAGTGCGGCAGAGGGTGGAATGGAGGCCCTTGCGCCACCTTTCGACTCGCTGCCCGACGACCACGACCTACTCGCGTCCAACGTCGTCGACTTCACCCCCGTTCGTGAAGTACTAGTCTTCGAACCTAGTTCCAAGACTTGACCTGACGCAATCGCTACCCGGAGCGTCTCCCTCCTAAAGCCACCCGTCCACGGTGACTCTTTCAGCGATAACTCAACCGCCCATGCCGCCGTCGCGGTTCTAGGTGTGCGTCAGTTTACTACCACTCCGCCTCGCGCGAGTCATACCGTTCTTTGGCATCGACTCCAACCTTACTCCACTCCAAGGCTACCGCAAGCCGCCTACCGCTAGTGGCGCACCCGCGTGCGCCTTAGCATCCCCTTGCCCCCGCCGGCCGACCCTGACCCTTACACACGCCCGGCAGTCCCGACGCCGTTGGTAGCTTCGCTGCCGGCATTTCAAGTCCCCTTTGAGGTCGCACGCCCACGCTTCTACACCGGCAGGCACCACAGTGCCCTTCCGCGACCACCACCGGACCCGGACCCGGACAATCCCTTGTCCACCCTCACTTCGTCGGCATTTCCACCGCATAACGTGCAGTGTAAGCAAGCTGATATCTTTGGCCATTATGTAAGCAAACTAAAATATTTGGCAAACTTTCCCTCGGGTAAATTGCGATAATAAATATTCGCGCTGCGTATGCGCTTGACGATAGTCGTCACACGTACAGGTAAGGTACCCGGCAGCTGTCAGGATTTGTCTGCTGCTTGTTTACATGGACCTCCCTGGCCTCACGACGGGATACTATCTGTGCTGCATCAATTTTTCATGCAGGTACAGGTACCTACATCCTATCCCTTCTGTAAGTAATCTTTATTGTGCATTCAATTTTTTTATATAAGGGTCCGAATATCTATAGTTACTATTATTTATAAAACTTAATTTGGCAGAATGAATATAAATAATCAAAACTGCTTACAAGAAAAAGCAGTGGAGGCCACCAAATAAATCGAATGAATATAAATTAAGTAGAACAATATTCTTATATTGGTAAAATATTGGGGTTTAACGGTTAGTAAACGTACCATGTTGAGTCCGCCTAAGGCAACGCGCGGAGACAAAGCGTCACAAGCGCAGTAAATTGTCCGCGGCGGACGCCCACCTGCTTTACCTATAAAGCAGCTCCTCTAGCTGGTAGCAGCCACCTTCTGCCTTTGCGCTCGCCCATTCGGCTCGCGCAACAGGCATCGTAGCTCTCGTAGCTGCGCAAGGTGACAGCTTACCCTCGACCGCGTCTACCACGGCCGAGACTCTTTACCCTGCTCGAATATACGATGGCTACAGACAGACAAGTCGACGACGAAATTCGCGACGCGCCGGAATTTGTTACATCATTAGAATTCAAAGAACAGGAGCAACGCTTACTCGCTAACGCGGCCGCTTCAGAGGAGCGACTAAATGGCCGTTTTCAGCAAGCCTTTACCGAACTAACGGCTACGCTTAGCTCGACCATCATCACTCAACTAGCAGCAGCTAAGCAAGTCAGCACACAGCTAGCCAGTCCCGTCGGCGTATTCGACACGCCGAAGGGTGGAATTGCGGAGCACGACGCCCGCAGCGCCCAGCTGCCGACCGAGCTACCCTCGATCGACCCCACCGTGCGACCCCTGGCCCCAGCCCCAGCGACGACGGTAACCCCAGCAGCCCTGCCAGATGAGGACTACCACATCGACACAGAGCTATGGGGACCCTACATTGCCCCCGGCCTCGAGCTACCCCCCCGACATCTCAACGGCCCACAAATCTGGAAGTTCACCTGTGACACCTACCGCCACCTCTCCGCCCGCCGGCACAACGCCACGCTCGAAGAATACCGCGCCACGGCATGTCACGCCGCCTACGCCGCCTGCGCTAACACGGCGAGCTTATCAGCTCTGGAAGACATTCAAAATTATCCCAAGGACTCACCGGAATTCGCGGCGGCGGTCGTCACCCTGCGTCAAAGCAACCACACCCACAACGCGCTCGAGGAGGCCGCCCGTGTGCGGATATCCCACATCCGACACACCAAGGGCGGAGGGGAGACGAGCGATTCGGACCGCGTTTTCGCGGAACTCGCCTACGAGCGGTTCCTCAAACCGCGACCGGACGTTGCCTCCTCCGAGTACGACAACCTACACCGAGCGTTCATCGACAAGACCCTCGAGTGTTCATTACTCGCTAGCGCCAAAGCCGCCGCGGGAGCTACCTTCGCGCGCAAGACTCCCGACCGACCCCCCCCCGACCGGCCTACACCGACACCGAACCCCCGACCCCAACCCAAGCCCAAGCCGCCACCGAGAGACAACGCCGACCCCAAAGACACGAAGACCAAGAACCCGGACAAGAACGCCTGACGGTGTGACCCGCCGCGCCACGTCCTGCAACGACCGTTCCAACTTCATGCGACACCGCGTGCGGAAAAGAGCGTCCGAGTGGAAGCGATTAGGCGCGAGCGAACAAGTTCTGGGTTGGATTCGTCACGGGGTTCGCATACCTTTCATTGGCGGCCGGCGACCCCCACCTTTCAACAGCGGCACCTCCATGCTGAACGCAACAAAACAGCAACTCGACTTCATGGACTCCGAGCTTCCCCGATTCCTGCAGTCAGGCGCCTGGGAGCCAGGCCAGCGCAGCAGATGGGTTTCCAGAATGTTTTTAGTCCCGAAACCGGGCGAAAACAAATGGCGACTAATTATCGACTTACGCCCCCTGAACAAGTACTGCAAGGACCACAAGCTAACTTTCGAGACACTCAAGCACCTCAAGAATTTGACACGGGCCGGCGACTGGATGGTGTCTTTCGACCTAGCGGACGGCTACTACACCCTGGGCATACGGGAGGAGGACAGAGACTTCTTCACGGTAAATTATCGCGGAACACTGTACAGACTCGCCGGGCTTCCGATGGGCTGGAAATGCAGCAGTTACTATTTTTGCCGGCTTACCGAAGTTTTTATCCGGCACTTACGCGAACCACTGCTCAACCCCACCGTACGCAACCCCCGTCTAGCTACGCAACACCAGCCCACACGACCTACACCGTCCCGACGCTATCTGCGCAACTCTCGATGGCGGGGTGTCCGATTACTCCCGTACATGGACGACTTCCTATTTTTTGCCGACAGCAGAGACGCAGCGTTACAACTCCGAGACCGCGTCGCGTGCCTACTCGACCGCCTCGGGCTAGGACGCAACCCCAAGAAAGGCCACTGGGAGCCGACGCAAATCTGCGAACACCTCGGCCTCCAAATCGACACCACAACCTCTACGTTCCGAGCCCCTGTTTCGAAACTACAGGCCATCGCTACCTTAGCCCGGACCCTCCTACAACGCTCTACGCGCGACGCACGATGGCTCCCTGCCCGGCAGCTCGCGGTGCTCGCCGGAAAAGCACAGTACATGTACCTCGCCATTCCAGCAGCCCGATTCTACCTACGCGAACTACACGACGTCCTCGCTACGCGCACGGGATGGGGTGGCCGGGTGAAACTCACCTACCAGTTGCGACGAGACCTCCAATGGTGGACGCAAGTCCCCTCCGCCAACAACGGCCGCTCCATATTCGCCCCCATCGAGACCGCCTACCTGCACTACGACAGCTCAGGTTACGGCTGGGGAGCTGTATTAAACGAACAGTTGGAAGCCCGTGGTTTCTGGGGAGCGACAGACCAGCAGCAGCACATCACCTGGAAGGAATTAAAGGCCGTGCGACTCGCCGTCCTGTCGTTCTTGCCCCTCCTGCGCGGCCGCAAAGTCCTCCTGCACGAGGACAACCAAGCAGTGGTGGCAGTCCTCAGTCATCTAACTTCGAGGTCCCCAGCTATGATGGACGAACTACGAAAACTGTGGGAACTCATCGACACCAACGACATCAGCATCCGCGCGCGGTATATTCGCTCCGCAGCCAACGTCTGGGCCGACCGACTGAGCCGCGAAACCGACAGGGACGACTGGCAACTCAACCCCCGCATATTCACTTACCTGAATTCCCTGTGGGGCCCCCACTCCATCGACAGGTTTGCCACGCAGGGCAATACGCAGCTTCCCCGCTACAACGCCCGCTGGCGAGACCCCACCTCCGAAGCCGTGGACTGCCTTCATCTACCCGACAACCGCTGGACAGCAGAGACGAACTGGTGCAACCCACCGTGGACGCTACTCCCAGACCTCGTCCAGAAGTTACGCCAATCAGGGGCCGAAGCAACAGTCATCGCGCCTTACTGGCCCGCCAAACAGTGGTACAAACTACTAAGCGAAATTTCCGACGAACAGATCCTGTACCCCCCCTCCCGAGATTTATTCTTTCCGGGCAAGCGCGGAGCGTACGAGGGCGTCGGACCGCCCGGCTGGAGCGTCACGGCTTTCCACGTACCGCCCCGTCCTGGCTCTACCGAACACGTGGTACACTCCACCCAACACCGACCACCCGGACGTCCTCGACAAGACCGCGGCACGACCGGACATCCGCGGACACCGACTGCCCAGCCGCACTCGTAAAGTACCGACTAGTCGAACCTGCGGCCCACGCACCGTGGCACGCCTCGATGCGCAACCATGTCGGCACACTCGTCGGCACGGACGACTTGGGCGACCTCGTGCTCGACCTTCTCACCGGCTCCCTCGCCCCCTCCACCTACAACAACTATGGCACCGGTATGCGCCGTTTTACTGTTTTCTGCAACGAGGAAGGAATCACACCCCTCGAGGCGACCGCGGCCGACATGCTTCGATTTACAGCGTGGCTCGCCCGATCCGGAACCATCGCAGCCAACAGCCTCCAGCCCTACTTCTCGGCCATAAATAAGTTCTTTCGCGACCACCTGAAGGAGCCCGTGGCGCTAGGACCCCTTCTCACGGACGCACGTCGGGGGCTCGCCATGCAGCAGCAGCCCATCACCGCCCCCGACATTCGCGTACCGCTCCCAGCCCCAATCGTACAACAGATGCTACTCTTCGCCCATCGACACTACCGCGCGCTCACCTGGCAGCCGGACAACCTCGTACATATCAAGACGTTCCGCGCGATGCTCGCAGTCTGCACCAACTACTGCTATTTTTGCCGCGCAGAAACCGGCGTACGTTGCCACATGGACGACATCGCGGTCGACCGAACGGGCGGTAACATACTGTTATTTGTACGAAAATCAAAGGGAGACCAGCGTAGGACCGCGGCCGATAAACCGCTCCTGCAACTCCCTATTACTGCAGTACCGCTACTCGCGGACCTCCTGGAGGCGTTTACCGCTGGACGCACCAGTTACTGCAACATCCTCGGCACTGGGTCCGGACCAACTGCTTTTTGGGCCGTCACGCCCGAGGAACAGCCACACACGTGGACGGCCGGGACCATCACCGAGTGGATTCGTGAGGCGTGCAACACCATCGACGCTGCCCCCCCCACGCAATTCAAGTGGACATCGCATAGCCTACGTAAAGGCGCGGCGTCCGCAGCCGCATGCATCGGCGCACCCCTTACCAAAATCCGCTACATGGGTGGTTGGTCGAAAACCAGCGACGTCGTCACCGGCAAGTACATCGACCCCACCATGAGCGAAACCCCGGCGGCCTGGCTATTTTTCGGCTGGCTCGTCGCCAAACCCCCGGATTAGTAGCCTATGCAGACCTTCAGTCTATCTCAATGGCATAATCTGACTCCCAGTCGCTAAATTCTTATATTGGTAAAATATTGGGGTTTAACGGTTAGTAAACGTACCATGTTGAGTCCGCCTAAGGCAACGCGCGGAGACAAAGCGTCACAAGCGCAGTAAATTGTCCGCGGCGGACGCCCACCTGCTTTACCTATAAAGCAGCTCCTCTAGCTGGTAGCAGCCACCTTCTGCCTTTGCGCTCGCCCATTCGGCTCGCGCAACCCACCCACCCTTCCCTGATCAAGCGCTGAATAGAAATAACACCTCTGAATAGGTGTTTTAGTGCCTGTTTATCCAAAATGTAAGCAAGCTGTCATCTTTGGCATAATCTGACTCCCAGTCGCTAAATATCAGGTACCTTACTATGTAAATATCAGCTGAAGAAAAGTCGGGTACCCGTACCACCAGCGCTTTCCAAGCAGGCCTACGCCTCATGTACAGGTAGTGATATTAATGTTGTACGGGTACTTGTCCCCGCACGATGGCTCATGATGGCTTGGGAAAACCTTATTAGTTGGTATTAATTTAAAACGAATAAATAACAGATTTTTAAAAGAAATCGCATTAAAAACCACAAACCAATAAGGAGAACGGAGGAAAAGACCTCACAGGCCTGTGCCCGATGAGGAACTAATTATCAATTGTTTATGGTTTGGTGTGCTTTCTGCTCCTTGTAATCAAATAACTTTTTTTGTAATTTCATCCAATCATTTATTGCCTATTGGAGCAGTCCCTAGTACTTAGGTAAGTATACCACCCGCCTGTACCATGCAAGAACCCGTATGGGATTGAACTGAATAGATCTGACGCTAACCTGACAACCAAGCAAGTCAGTTTCCGAAAATATGTTGCAAAATTAGAAAAGGCATGAATGAAAGCGAACGGCGCCTAAGCGAGACATAAAGCAAAAACTTGTGTGAAAATCTTACATGCTATTCCCAACATGATGTTGCATTTGCGATACCGAATATTCTTATTGAGCTGATTTTACGGGACAAACAGTCGGAATGCCCGGCAGATAGGCAAGCAAATAGACAGCCGAAGGACGAATCATGTTGCAAATTAGAGTGTCCTATGCGTAGGTAGTTTTTTTTCAGCTCAATATCTAATAATCATCCCCCATCCCCTCCCAACCTCAGCCAGTTCATCGCACGAATGTGCGCATTGTGGAGTCAGCGGGTGTGAGACTTCAAGATTTCATTATCTTCAACCTAGTTTCATTGGAGGAGGATGTATTTGCAACAATTTTGGAGATGATGAGCGCAGAAATTAACGGGTCATGGATACTACTTCACCTATCTACAGGACATGTATGTAGGCACAAGTACTTATGATGACTCGTCCACACCTTGTCGAAACATTTCATACCCTGAGTTTGAATGCGATGTTTCTTTGGACATGCTACACATTTATTTATTGACATGCACTTACCCCACGCAGGTTGCCTTGCTCCATGCTGATGAAGAAACGAAAACCTTTATCCGCTTTGATGCAGTTGCAACCACTTAACAAGCGCAACCTTCAGGAGACCCTTGGGGCGGCAATTGATGCGTGCGATTTGTACATTGACAGCGGCGGTTGGATGTGCAATGTGGTTTCCGCAAACGGGGCGTATCAAACCTCTCCCGATACCGGATCTTCGGTTTGCGTGATTGTACGCGCGAGCAGCATAATGCAAATTTTCGCGTTGCCTCTTTGGGACCAAGTTTTCATCTATTCCAATCTGACTCATGTGCACAGCAAGGCGCAATGTCCCAACAATACCAACCACTGCATTGCCCCATTGCCCCGTACCGACTTTCTTTGCGCCTAACTGGACGTGCATGTTTCGGGGTTACCGAGTGATGGTGCCAGAATAAAGTATCATGGGGGTGGCATTGATGTAGAGGCACATGTAGTTGAGGCTCAGGATGTTGATGATCAAGTGAATGGGGTAAGGAGTCCCCCAATATCTACGTTACTAACAAACATCACATAGAATACGGGATGATGAAGCTCAATAGTTCTCCCCCCTCCCCCATCCCCAACACACATCCACATCCACATCCACACACATACGCAAGCTCACGCACGCACAATGCCGCCGTCTTGTCCAGCTTCGTCACAAGAAATATATGAGATTTTGTGGCACAACACCCCCAGCCAATACTACTGGCACTCGATGTCCGCGGCGAGATGCTAGCGTACAACGCTTTCATGCCCACAAATGCCGACATCCACTTCAAGCGCATCCATTGAGACTGGCTGCCTTACATGCAAGCACCGCTTCCAATCCTCGGTAAGAAATCTCATCGTTTTTTGTTGGGCGGTGTGTTACGCTCCTTAGCAATACTTAAGCTTTCCACTTGCGTGGCCATTCTCCTAAAGGGAAGCGGCCAAAGCGAATGGTTCCATTCAACGGAATGGGGAGAATGTAGGTATCAGCGGTGTGTTTGTTGGAGGCATGCACCCCGTTGTGCTTCTCCTCAGTGGGGGGAACATACATGCCCACCCTTACATGTGCGATGGTCCCATCACCGCCATGGCACCCTTTCCTACCGCTAGCTACCACGTATGGACCGGGCTTAAAATGTTACCATCTCATATGTCCTTGTGACGCACGTCTAACTTGAAAATGTTGCTGTCTGCTAGGTGTCGTAACCTGCCACGCGTGATTGAAGCATTCCGGGTTTTGCATTCGTGGGCTTATATTAGTTGCTGGCCTTGGTGATGAGAGCCAGCTGAAATTTGCGACGTGCCCTTCTCTCAAATTGGCGGCTCAAAGTAGCAATACCCACATGAAAAACTATTGTAAAAGAAACCGATTGAAGATGGAGACCCTATAAGGCGTTCGACACCTCACACGCCAAGGCGAGTATATGTTCAACTTCGAGCCGCAAGACGGGTTCTGCGCTATGTGAGTCGCCCTTTAGTTTAGAGATTATTTTCGGTGAACAGTTCGCATGCAACCCTTCCGCTTAGTTTGCCTACCGATGGGTTGGTCGCTCTCGTCTTTCCATTTTTGCCAACTCACGGAGACCATCGTGCGCCATCCCACCGGCGCGCTTCTTCCTGCCCGAGCTTCACTCGGTTATCGGCGACAAATGGGTTGGAAAAGTCCGGATGACACCACAATTGAGGCGACACTTCTAGTTTAGACACGTGTGCCGGATCAATCCAACGGGAAACCAATCCAGGGACTAGTCGAGACCGCCTACCTTCACACCGACAGTTTAGGCCACGGACGGGGGCCGGTGCTCAAAAGCCACAAAGAAGCGCGTGGGCTTTAGAGCGAGCGCGACAAAGCAACACGTGGAAGCAGAGCAACACGTGGAAATAGCTAAAAGCCGCTATATTTGCGGTTCGAACGTTTCTACCATAGCGAGAGGGGAAATGTGTATTGCTACACGAAGACAACCAAATCGCATGCTGCATTTTGGCAGGTCTAACGTCGCGCTCACCGAGTATGATTACCGAACTACGAAGGTTGTGGCAATCGCTAGTGCGTCGGGGATATGTGTATGAGAAGTACTACAATTGTATGACTAATCATACACCTGAGTCACGTCAAAAAGGGATCAGCCCCACGCGAGGAAAAGTTAGTACGTAGTCAAAATTCAGGGGCGTGTATAAAAAGTGTCCTTAGCTTAACTCCGTCGGCTCATAACACAGGAGGGGGCGGAAGCTGTTCGAATGACGGATTTGGTCTGATCGCTTGTCGGCATACATCAGCCACAACCGCCACGAAAACGATTGTGACGCAAAAGGCATGTTTCTCTACTTGCATATGCCCCCTTTAACGTCTGAACGATGGTGCGTGACGACAAGAACGTGACCAAAGCTATGGGACGGCCGGCGCGTCCGTCGGCTACTGTGTGTGGGGGTAAACTGCGTCGACATGCCGCTAGAACACGATGCCGCACGCAACTTAAACGCCGAACTAGACATACATGGCAATTCAACTCCCAAACCCACACACATCATCAACACAAAACGCGTTTCAGTGCAAATGCCCTTTCAACCCCCCCGACTAGCTATGCAAATTCCATGTGCACTTACGGACAATGCGTTACTCGTATTATTTATTACAGAGGGTCGGTAGTGAGTAATACCGGTCCGCGGACTATGGCCATAGTCCGTGGAACTCACACTACCGAACTACCTTACATGGTGGGGTTCTTTCGCTAGCTATAATTCGAACTTAATATCACCGCCTACAAACGCAGACATCATACCCGACCACACCAGCGACGATCTCTATCGTTATGGAGGGTGAGTCTTCCGAAGAGGAGAGCGACCACGCTCCAAAAAACACCGTATCGGATTTCCGAGACGGCTATCTCCTTGACGCAGCGATGCTCCCACATGTGCTTAAAGTCACCGTTGCAGTATGCAAGCCAAACATATTAGCGATGTGGGAGGTGTTAAAAATGATTATTGTGCCGATAATGCCTAATTGAAATGCGTGCTACTCTATATATAATACTGAGGGGGGGGGGGGGGGGGGGCATGCTTACATGTGACACACGGACGAGTAGACATCTTGAAGCTGTGTATCATGCTTTCCCATGAGAACATACACGTCGACTTGCGTGCTTAACAATTCTTCATCACCTACAATGACCGCAAAACCTAGCCCTCGGGGATAGATTGAATGTTGCTTATTGGTCTTCATAGAAGTGCAAATGGATAAGCCATGCATGGAGAAAAACATGTTGCTCAACATGGTGTGTGCACCGAATGGCGAATGAGTTCAGAGATATACGCATGACTATGTTGCGAAATGCTTGGTTCGGGCGTGTTTAAGGAAAAGAAGTTGAGACGAAAAGTAAGCATCGTTTAGTTTCTTTTGAATGTGGGATAAGCACTTACCTTCTTGGTGCACATCCCTCAATGTAGCCACTCGCAAAATAAAGAGCTACTTCACCGAAATTGTGAAGCACGCGCAACTACTTCCCCAAAGCCTTCCATAAGAAATATACAGCAAAAGCAAAGGTCATGGTTTACCTTGGCACAAGCGGACAAGTGACAACATGATAAGCGACAGCAATAAGATTAGTGACAGCAGGCAAGTTCAAACGGCGCATAATAAGAGTTAGGTTTTGTTACACCCACCATAAGCTCGGGAGGCCTGGCGGCCTTGGCGTGGACTACGTCAACCCCTATCTCTAACTTTGAGGTGCCATGCTATATCGATATCTATGCTATATCTCAAAAGTGTTGTCTATTTGTTTCGAAGAAAATCCGTGAATAGGTACCGTTAATGACTAATGCGATGGAGGAAGCTTCAATGTTTGTGCTCGGCGACTACAACATATGCGTCACCTGTTGTTAGAGCTTATGAAGTTTTACATTCATACAACCGAGCCCTATTCGGCCCGAAGTATATAGGAACCTAATTAGATTGCACACCAGTCTCCAACGTGTGACAGGATCACGATGTGTCAGCCCAACGTCGGGATACGTGACTAATATCCGGACCGTTATTCGGCCGAACCGAAAGATCCCAAGAAGAACACGTCCACACCCTATACATCAATGCACGCTCCGAAAACGGTCACAACAAACAAATCATCTACCTCCATTGCAACCTCGACGAGGGTATCTTGCAGTAGACTTCCTTTCTGTGCGTTGAGTGTGGGACTTTGCAATGAATACCCCGCTCACGGCACGACAGCGATTGACTACGAACGCCAAGTGCCAAGATTGACTACGAACGCCAAGTGCGACTCGACCTCCTAATTGAAATTGAAATTGAAATATTTTACTCCAATACCAGTAAAACCGGCTCGAGTCTCTGGGCCCCCCCTTTTGCTATGCTCAACTTGTTGTTGGACTTCTAAGCGTGAGGTAGACCGTGAACCACTAATCCCAACCTCTCCAACGGCAGGAACGATACCGTCTAAAACATACCCGTATCCATGTATTTATTATTTTCTGATCTATACGTTTTTTTTTGGATACAGTATGAAAGAAAAAATGTCGCTAGTCTCCACGATACGCAGCCTGCTCCAGCCGCGGCGGGGTTGCCGATCAGCAAGGCTGGTCAGCATGAGCTGGTCGAGTCGAACCTGCCTGACCTCGGCTCATGTGCGACTCCGGTCGTGCCGGAGGTAGGGGGAAAGGCAGGTGAAAACCCCCCCTCGCTCATGTCGTCGTCGGACTCGTCTCGATCCGTGCTCGACCCCGTCCGAGATATCGGAGATAGTAGTCGCTCTGCTCGGCGCGACTCTCCACCTAGTCTAGCCTTCTCCCCCCCCGCGGGGGCTGGGAGAAAAAAATAGCAAGGCTGCAGACGGTGTCCGGCTGGCTCTCCTGCCTCCGAGCCAAATCTCTCCTGTCCCCTGTCCGTTTGCCGTCTATTTCCACCACCCATCTGATCGCGCTGTGCTGGCCGCACTTGTCTCCCCCGGTGATTTACGATGTTAAGGGGCCGCCTATACGAGCAGTATGCCGTTGCGATAACCCGAGGCACACTACTTGAGGGAGCCTGTCGATAACCGGGTACCGACTAGGGGAGGGGGGACGGATAATGCCCAGGGATCGGCTATCCTCAAAAGATGGTGGGTACGGGAATATTTAACCGAAAACCCCCCGTACCGGGTTTTTCCTGCGGCGAATGATCCTCCCGACCTCCGCCGCTAGACCGTGCCGCTCCTCCGGCTGCGACCCGCCTCCGTCCTGCGTATCTTCGGGCCTCTCCCCCAAGGGAGACAAGAAGGTTTCGCAGGGCTGGCGGGTGCTAGCGAGCGCCGTGCCCTAGCGCTGCTTCCCAGCTGTCCGCCGCCAGCTCCAACACCCTCGTCCCACCGCTGATCCGTCCGTACCCTTCCTTGCCAAAAACCATTCCGCAGTCCTCGTTCCCGTCAGGGCGGGAGAGTATCTGTGAGTATTTAGTCGCTGAAAGAACAAATCGGACATTCGACCTCCTAGCTTTTGGTGACATAACAAGGCGAATCCGCAGGGAATAAATACGTCCCACGGCCGCGCCTCTACTATCTTGAACCCTTCCCTTCCCCAATGTTCAGCGGGCGTGGTGCACCATACCTTGTGATAGGGATGGTCGTTCGCTATGTTGCCGAAGTCGATGGTGACAACGATAATGAGCCTAGGCGTGTGTGCTGCTACTTTAGATATTCACTTACTGTATATAGGGTATTTAACAAAAAAAGTACAAATTATGAAAATGCGTAATCATACATGCCGGTGTATGATAAATAATGTCATACATATATCCCCGAGGCACTAGACGAAAACATAATCAACATACGATCCCGCTACATCCGTTCCGCAGCCAACGTATGGGCTGACCGGCTAAGCAGACACCTCAAAAGCGCCGAATGGCGTTCGACCCGGTGCTATTTGCGGAGCTCAACTCCCGCTTCGGGCCCCATAATATCGATCGCTCCGCTTCAACGCTCAACTGACTCCTACCCCGCAACAACTCATGATGGCTAGACACTACATGCGAGGCGGTCGACGCTCTACACCTCATAGACCTACAATGTACCCTCGAAAACAATTGGTGCATCCCCCGTGGCCTCTACTACACAACCTCCTCCTCAATTTGCGACGTAGCGGAGTAGTTGCTACCATGATCGCCCCATGGTGGAATGGAACGGTTTGGCACCAAGTTGTCCGTGAAGGAACTAGTCATCTCTTTGATGAGTTGGAGTTTTGCGAAGACCATAATCTAGTTCCCCTTGCCGATAATCCCGCCACGAAGGCATGATTCATCATATGGCTAGGAACGATCAAAGTATCAAGTCTACAACCGTATATATCATCAGCGGTCAACAACTTCTACAAGGACCATGGCCGAGACCCGGTCGCGTTGAGGGACCTCGTCGCGCGAGTGCGAAAAGGATTAGCCGCGTCACAATTGACACTCACACTATGATATGAGCTATCAGAATTGACAGCGAAAACATATACAACAATTTATTACAAAGAAAGCAATGATCCACTATAGCACCGAAGGGGAAGAAAGGGGAACTAGATAAGCTTGAGTCATCGGAGCAAGGAGGCAGGTAAAATTAGCTGCACCATCCTCCGGCAAGGCGATTACAGTCATAATTTCAAGAATCCGTGTTTTGTCTTTACGTGCGTGTGTTCTGGTTTTTCATTGTCCCGTATCACAAACTCCATCAGAATCGGAACTATCAATGCGACATCATGGTTTGGGAATATCATGTAAGTGAAGTATCGAAGACTTCTTTGTTTGAGAGCTTGCCATTGATTCTTTTTCTTCATTCAAGTATTGATGCGTGGATGATGTCCGTCATTCAGCAGTACCTGTACTTACGGCTACCCTACCGCTCGGATGGTACATATGTGTGTTCAGGTGCATCAGTCCCCGTAACATTTAGTATTTATTTGTGTAAATCAGAGGGAATTTCACTTGATTTTCGTATCAAAATACATGATAGTCTATCAATTGCTTTTTGATTCATTCCTACCTGTACCTTTATTTCTATTCCTAATGGCAGAGAATTTTCACGTTAAACATACACATTTGGCTTTTTCCAGCGATAGCGGCTCCGTAAATAAGATAGATTACCTTCCTGTTCCTCTGGCATAGGTTTTTCCCTCTCTCCTTCTTTTTGATTGGTGGCCTCCACTGCTTTTTCTTGTAACATTTTTTATAAATATATAAATAAGTAGAAAGATTGCTCGCCATCTATCCTACTGTACATAATACGGGATGGATTGCTGTATCTGTACTATCGCTAAATGGTACAGATACCTGTTGCACACAGTGTGTGCGTGCTCGTCCAATAGAACCTACTATCCTTACAATTCTGTATGTACTACAGCACTACACCAGCGCTAATAACGGGTACCCTCTGATTGGAGCGAAGATTCCAGTTGCTTCCGCACACAATATTATAGTACATCATTATCAGTACACGTACGTTCACCACAGTTATTGTGAACGCTATCAGTGAATAATACGTGTAGTTGACCTAGTACAGAAAAACAAGATAGAAGCAGCAGCAGTGCGCGCTCGTTTCGTCGCTATACTCGTCATATTCTTATATTGGTAAAATATTGGGGTTTAACGGTTAGTAAACGTACCATGTTGAGTCCGCCTAAGGCAACGCGCGGAGACAAAGCGTCACAAGCGCAGTAAATTGTCCGCGGCGGACGCCCACCTGCTTTACCTATAAAGCAGCTCCTCTAGCTGGTAGCAGCCACCTTCTGCCTTTGCGCTCGCCCATTCGGCTCGCGCAACAGGCATCGTAGCTCTCGTAGCTGCGCAAGGTGACAGCTTACCCTCGACCGCGTCTACCACGGCCGAGACTCTTTACCCTGCTCGAATATACGATGGCTACAGACAGACAAGTCGACGACGAAATTCGCGACGCGCCGGAATTTGTTACATCATTAGAATTCAAAGAACAGGAGCAACGCTTACTCGCTAACGCGGCCGCTTCAGAGGAGCGACTAAATGGCCGTTTTCAGCAAGCCTTTACCGAACTAACGGCTACGCTTAGCTCGACCATCATCACTCAACTAGCAGCAGCTAAGCAAGTCAGCACACAGCTAGCCAGTCCCGTCGGCGTATTCGACACGCCGAAGGGTGGAATTGCGGAGCACGACGCCCGCAGCGCCCAGCTGCCGACCGAGCTACCCTCGATCGACCCCACCGTGCGACCCCTGGCCCCAGCCCCAGCGACGACGGTAACCCCAGCAGCCCTGCCAGATGAGGACTACCACATCGACACAGAGCTATGGGGACCCTACATTGCCCCCGGCCTCGAGCTACCCCCCCGACATCTCAACGGCCCACAAATCTGGAAGCTCACCTGTGACACCTACCGCCACCTCTCCGCCCGCCGGCACAACGCCACGCTCGAAGAATACCGCGCCACGGCCTGTCACGCCGCCTACGCCGCCTGCGCTAACACGGCGAGCTTATCAGCTCTGGAAGACATTCAAAATTATCCCAAGGACTCACCGGAATTCGCGGCGGCGGTCGTCACCCTGCGTCAAAGCAACCACACCCACAGCGCGCTCGAGGAGGCCGCCCGTGTGCGGATATCCCACATCCGACACACCAAGGGCGGAGGGGAGACGAGCGATTCGGACCGCGTTTTCGCGGAACTCGCCTACGAGCGGTTCCTCAAACCGCGACCGGACGTTGCCTCCTCCGAGTACGACAACCTACACCGAGCGTTCATCGACAAGACCCTCGAGT
Source organism: Tetraselmis chui (assembly GCA_026401115.1). Taxonomy (NCBI): domain Eukaryota; kingdom Viridiplantae; phylum Chlorophyta; class Chlorodendrophyceae; order Chlorodendrales; family Chlorodendraceae; genus Tetraselmis; species Tetraselmis chui. The sequence goes on along the minus strand of JAPMLY010000053.1, from coordinate 168,165 downwards.
GTTCATTACTCGCTAGCGCCAAAGCCGCCGCGGGAGCTACCTTCGCGCGCAAGACTCCCGACCGACCCCCCCCCGACCGGCCTACACCGACACCGAACCCCCGACCCCAACCCAAGCCCAAGCCGCCACCGAGAGACAACGCCGACCCCAAAGACACGAAGACCAAGAACCCGGACAAGAACGCCTGACGGTGTGACCCGCCGCGCCACGTCCTGCAACGACCGTTCCAACTTCATGCGACACCGCGTGCGGAAAAGAGCGTCCGAGTGGAAGCGATTAGGCGCGAGCGAACAAGTTCTGGGTTGGATTCGTCACGGGGTTCGCATACCTTTCATTGGCGGCCGGCGACCCCCACCTTTCAACAGCGGCACCTCCATGCTGAACGCAACAAAACAGCAACTCGACTTCATGGACTCCGAGCTTCCCCGATTCCTGCAGTCAGGCGCCTGGGAGCCAGGCCAGCGCAGCAGATGGGTTTCCAGAATGTTTTTAGTCCCGAAACCGGGCGAAAACAAATGGCGACTAATTATCGACTTACGCCCCCTGAACAAGTACTGCAAGGACCACAAGCTCACTTTCGAGACACTCAAGCACCTCAAGAATTTGACACGGGCCGGCGACTGGATGGTGTCTTTCGACCTAGCGGACGGCTACTACACCCTGGGCATACGGGAGGAGGACAGAGACTTCTTCACGGTAAATTATCGCGGAACACTGTACAGACTCGCCGGGCTTCCGATGGGCTGGAAATGCAGCAGTTACTATTTTTGCCGGCTTACCGAAGTTTTTATCCGGCACTTACGCGAACCACTGCTCAACCCCACCGTACGCAACCCCCGTCTAGCTACGCAACACCAGCCCACACGACCTACACCGTCCCGACGCTATCTGCGCAACTCTCGATGGCGGGGTGTCCGATTACTCCCGTACATGGACGACTTCCTATTTTTTGCCGACAGCAGAGACGCAGCGTTACAACTCCGAGACCGCGTCGCGTGCCTACTCGACCGCCTCGGGCTAGGACGCAACCCCAAGAAAGGCCACTGGGAGCCGACGCAAATCTGCGAACACCTCGGCCTCCAAATCGACACCACAACCTCTACGTTCCGAGCCCCTGTTTCGAAACTACAGGCCATCGCTACCTTAGCCCGGACCCTCCTACAACGCTCTACGCGCGACGCACGATGGCTCCCTGCCCGGCAGCTCGCGGTGCTCGCCGGAAAAGCACAGTACCTGTACCTCGCCATTCCAGCAGCCCGATTCTACCTACGCGAACTACACGACGTCCTCGCTACGCGCACGGGATGGGGTGGCCGGGTGAAACTCACCTACCAGTTGCGACGAGACCTCCAATGGTGGACGCAAGTCCCCTCCGCCAACAACGGCCGCTCCATATTCGCCCCCATCGAGACCGCCTACCTGCACTGCGACAGCTCAGGTTACGGCTGGGGAGCTGTATTAAACGAACAGTTGGAAGCCCGTGGTTTCTGGGGAGCGACAGACCAGCAGCAGCACATCACCTGGAAGGAATTAAAGGCCGTGCGACTCGCCGTCCTGTCGTTCTTGCCCCTCCTGCGCGGCCGCAAAGTCCTCCTGCACGAGGACAACCAAGCAGTGGTGGCAGTCCTCAGTCATCTAACTTCGAGGTCCCCAGCTATGATGGACGAACTACGAAAACTGTGGGAACTCATCGACACCAACGACATCAGCATCCGCGCGCGGTATATTCGCTCCGCAGCCAACGTCTGGGCCGACCGACTGAGCCGCGAAACCGACAGGGACGACTGGCAACTCAACCCCCGCATATTCACTTACCTGAATTCCCTGTGGGGCCCCCACTCCATCGACAGGTTTGCCACGCAGGGCAATACGCAGCTTCCCCGCTACAACGCCCGCTGGCGAGACCCCACCTCCGAAGCCGTGGACTGCCTTCATCTACCCGACAACCGCTGGACAGCAGAGACGAACTGGTGCAACCCACCGTGGACGCTACTCCCAGACCTCGTCCAGAAGTTACGCCAATCAGGGGCCGAAGCAACAGTCATCGCGCCTTACTGGCCCGCCAAACAGTGGTACCAACTACTAAGCGAAATTTCCGACGAACAGATCCTGTACCCCCCCTCCCGAGATTTATTCTTTCCGGGCAAGCGCGGAGCGTACGAGGGCGTCGGACCGCCCGGCTGGAGCGTCACGGCTTTCCACGTACCGCCCCGTCCTGGCTCTACCGAACACGTGGTACACTCCACCCAACACCGACCACCCGGACGTCCTCGACAAGACCGCGGCACGACCGGACATCCGCGGACACCGACTGCCCAGCCGCACCCGTAAAGTACCGACTAGTCGAACCTGCGGCCCACGCACCGTGGCACGCCTCGATGCGCAACCATGTCGGCACACTCGTCGGCACGGACGACTTGGGCGACCTCGTGCTCGACCTTCTCACCGGCTCCCTCGCCCCCTCCACCTACAACAACTATGGCACCGGTATGCGCCGTTTTACTGTTTTCTGCAACGAGGAAGGAATCACACCCCTCGAGGCGACCGCGGCCGACATGCTTCGATTTACAGCGTGGCTCGCCCGATCCGGAACCATCGCAGCCAACAGCCTCCAGCCCTACTTCTCGGCCATAAATAAGTTCTTTCGCGACCACCTGAAGGAGCCCGTGGCGCTAGGACCCCTTCTCACGGACGCACGTCGGGGGCTCGCCATGCAGCAGCAGCCCATCACCGCCCCCGACATTCGCGTACCGCTCCCAGCCCCAATCGTACAACAGATGCTACTCTTCGCCCATCGACACTACCGCGCGCTCACCTGGCAGCCGGACAACCTCGTACATATCAAGACGTTCCGCGCGATGCTCGCAGTCTGCACCAACTACTGCTATTTTTGCCGCGCAGAAACCGGCGTACGTTGCCACACGGACGACATCGCGGTCGACCGAACGGGCGGTAACATACTGTTATTTGTACGAAAATCAAAGGGAGACCAGCGTAGGACCGCGGCCGATAAACCGCTCCTGCAACTCCCTATTACTGCAGTACCGCTACTCGCGGACCTCCTGGAGGCGTTTACCGCTGGACGCACCAGTTACTGCAACATCCTCGGCACTGGGTCCGGACCAACTGCTTTTTGGGCCGTCACGCCCGAGGAACAGCCACACACGTGGACGGCCGGGACCATCACCGAGTGGATTCGTGAGGCGTGCAACACCATCGACGCTGCCCCCCCCACGCAATTCAAGTGGACATCGCATAGCCTACGTAAAGGCGCGGCGTCCGCAGCCGCATGCATCGGCGCACCCCTTACCAAAATCCGCTACATGGGTGGTTGGTCGAAAACCAGCGACGTCGTCACCGGCAAGTACATCGACCCCACCATGAGCGAAACCCCGGCGGCCTGGCTATTTTTCGGCTGGCTCGTCGCCAAACCCCCGGATTAGTAGCCTATGCAGACCTTCAGTCTATCTCAATGGCATAATCTGACTCCCAGTCGCTAAATTCTTATATTGGTAAAATATTGGGGTTTAACGGTTAGTAAACGTACCATGTTGAGTCCGCCTAAGGCAACGCGCGGAGACAAAGCGTCACAAGCGCAGTAAATTGTCCGCGGCGGACGCCCACCTGCTTTACCTATAAAGCAGCTCCTCTAGCTGGTAGCAGCCACCTTCTGCCTTTGCGCTCGCCCATTCGGCTCGCGCAACCCACCCACCCTTCCCTGATCAAGCGCTGAATAGAAATAACACCTCTGAATAGGTGTTTTAGTGCCTGTTTATCCAAAATGTAAGCAAGCTGTCATCTTTGGCATAATCTGACTCCCAGTCGCTAAACGACCCTAATGACGAGTATTCGCAGATATTACTCGCTAATACTGTAATCTTCCAGCGTCATCGTCGTAGACTATGCCAGGCTTAATCGGCTACTACACACCATGACGAGGATGATTCGGTGAAAGCTATTTACAAGCGACGGAGTCCAACTAATGGTGGGCCCTCTGTGGTGACGCGCAATAGGGTGGTGGACAACCGCTTGGCCATTCCGTACAACCCATAATACCTTGTTTCTCTTATGCGCCAACTCTCATACGCCGCAATGTTTATCCTTGTGATTTGTTATTGACAATGGCATATGCCGAGCGAACGCGAAACTGACGACGGCGTAATAGAAAAGGAACTTCGCATCCTTTGGCTTCAAGTCGATGCGTGGGATAAGAACTACCCTATCTAGTTTGGCAAAGACAGTTTGCAACAGTCGACTGTTGATGGCAATCTCTACGACTAGGCGAGTGTTGTTGCATACACCATGCGCGGGACCTAAGTTTCGTAGCATAATTATCGGTGATCCCGTCTTCACGCGTAGCTCGTGAGGTGGCAAGCCATGCGCCAATATGTTGAGAAACTCCACAGGCACGTGATGTTGCCCTTTTCTCGAGCGATTCCCTCATCGAAGCTATACAACACGTGCTTGTCACTTGGCATTTTACTAAGGACGATGTCATTCAATTTTGTTGGAGTTTCATTGACGGCGTTGGATACCCCACTCCGATATCCAGGCCGCGGCAAAGTGGTTTCTCTTCAAATCAGAGAAGGTGTAGTCGCTCAATGCTTCATAGGACCGGGGTTCCGTTTGACATAGTCGAGTCGGCAACTCAACGGGGTCATAAAGTGGGAGATCATCACCTTGTATTTCCAGCCTTCCAATACATGACAATGGGAGCGTGCCATTTTCCGATTTCAAAAACTAGTCGCCATAGCGCTCAACATACCCGTTGTCGCCACCTCCCAAACGTACCCGCATATTGTCGGTGAGAAAGTAGGCATAGAAATACCGCCATATAGGAGAGCGTGGACGTGTAGCGCCAACAACCTACATCGGATTTGCTTTCGGGATAAATACGGGCAACGTTTGTTTATAATCCTTGCTATGACGATAACTTTACCTACGAAAGGCTCGTCGGGCACCATATTAGTGTCCCGCAAGGTCGGTCCAAAAGGTGGCAAATAGCCATGGGCGCTTCATTCCGAACAATAACCCGGGCTTGAAAGATAAGATTCGCGGTTTCGCCTTGTGCAGAGATCATACACGTACTATTCGATTCGGTGTCGATTGAGAACTAGTCACGGGAATGGGTTGTCTTACCCCCATATCCATATGCGTTGCGCCAATTCCTAACGATTCCAACGCCTCTTCCGCGAACAACCTTAAGTATCGTGTTAAGTATCTAATATACATATGTAGTATATCTATATACAATTTCATTGATTTTTCCGCATTGAACATTTTCTCTGCGACCCTCACCAACCTGACATGACTAAGTTAGGTAATATATACGATCTTATGATTCAAGAACTACTGCATGTTGCAAGTGCTAATTTACCTAGGCCGGTCCACTTGTGCAGTTCGTATGATACGGTCTCCAATATTGACGAATTTTTGAAATCGGATCTCGCGGTGTTAACTAACACACTAAATCAATACCTTTCTTAGTATGATGGCCCCGATGTCAAGTTGGCGGTGTCTCCGGTTGACAATGCGTCCGCTACCCTGTCGACTTGCTGACAACTTCCGACTCCCGACGCTCTCACTCGCTTGGGAGATTTTGGAGGCCACATTCAGGGGGTATTTTGTGTATTCTTCGTGCATGTGCCTACCTTAACCTCTTGGCATTTTGCAGACCTTCCCCACTGGACTATATGCGGGTGATTTCGGGTACGAGTCGCGGTGCTTTGGCTATCTTTTTCGCTCCACATGAGTCCAATTCCAAGGTGACGTTCGATCGCCATACGATAGCAGCGAACCGTGTGCTGGGCCTTATTGTGGAGCGCGCCTTTCATGTTCGGAAGTTACCACCGGGCATTGAGGCTCCCCTAGAGTCTCGTGGGTCTATATCGTCGTCGACGGTACCGGGTACCTCGATGTCGGGTGAACGCTCGACATTTGCTATGATTATGGACCGCATCCCCCGGTGCACGTGCTCTTGGTATGTCATTCGGCTCCTCGATCTGGCTGTCCACGTGTTTGAAGAATGCATGCTTGCAGCGGGGGTATGAGGGGCGGGACTTGCGGTTGGGGGTCCGCCACATTCGGTCGGGAGCTTCTCGAGGTCGACCTCATGACGTGGTGTGGTTGGACTTAAGGGCTCCACACCGTCATTTTGTTGTTGAAGTACTCGCACGAGCACCAATGTTCCTCAGACAAGTGCTCACCTCCCACTCCCGGGCAGTCTTGTATTGGGAGCTTAGCAAGGCAAACTCGATGCGGACCTCCACACTTCCGCGGTGCTCGGCACGCCTTTTGTTGGTTGATCGCTTGGCTATTTTCGTATCATTTCGTCGCTTTCTTGGCATGGGTGTTGTGGACTGTCGTTCATTGCGTTTTAACAGTTATGTCCGCATGCATCATTTCGTTCGTTGATATACTTATTTTCCTTTTCGACGGTTTTGGGGGGGTGTGCGGCGAGAATTCGTGCAACGTATTTTTGTTGCCTTGCATAGTACTTTAGGTTGCTATCTTCGCGATGCTTTCCAGGAGGGCAGTGCCGATGCTGCGGCATGCCTCCCTGTTCCTCGGGTTTAGGCCTGTGTGGTTTTTCCCTCCTCCCCCCCCCCCCCCCCCCCCCCCCCCTCTGATATGTGGTTTGCACTGCTTTTTCTTGTAAGGAAGAGTAGCTCTCTGTACCCGTCCTATCGCTTATGCTTTAGCTCTGTACAGGTAGCTTTTATTTTATTCGAATACGCGTTTACTCAAACCCGTACCGGAGTCGTATCTCTTCGGCTAGCATATTATTGGAGGCTGCGCCCGCTGAAATGATTTATTACTTACTGTACATGGTTCGGGTACCCCACCATCATTTCTTGCTCGTCCTCACCCGAAAAAAACAAGAACACCATAATATTGAGTGGCATTCTGCCGCCCTCACTGGCCCTCTCACTGGCTTTCGACACCACCGACCTCTCACAGACTGTCTACACGCACTGTAGAGTTGAATCCGTTGGACACTTGAATCGAATTAGGCAGGCCGTCAAATACTTGCTTCAGCGCGCTTCTCATTGGCGTGTGCTTAAACAGAGCAAGTGTATCCGACCATCTGCGGCTGGAGGATGAACACCGTACAGCTAATAACCTACATCGAACGCAACCAGCAAGGACCATGTTCGGAACGGGGCGCTACATTTCCGGGTGGTGAAGGTACCCTCGTTTTCGGAAGCTCGGAGTTCTGTGCTCAGGATTCGTCCCAACTATGGTCTCGCTCATGTTTTGAAGAGATACCCCAACAGGATGTCCCCGGGCCGTCGTTCATTTGGCCCGAGCAGGTATTTGAGAGGCTTGTACCGCAGCGGCGTATCCAAGTCGCTGATTTCGCAGGGAGTGAGATGTCAGGCTACATGAACTTTCCTCGCAGCTACGACGATTTGATAAGCACTACGCCCCAATGTGATATCGAGGTTCAGAATTGGGGAAGCGACGACGTTCATTTCTTTTCTGATATAGGAAACACTTACCTAGGTTTCACTGACACTGACGAATGTCGCTGGGGAGCTAACTTTACAAAATATAGGAGCGACATAACTACCAGCGACACCTTCAGTTCGGACCTCCTCCATTCCATCCTCCCACAAGGTTTAAATTCGATGCCTGAGCTTGAAAGTTCTGAGAAAGAGCTCACCAAGTCCGCACACCCCTACTGTGACGTAGCCTCGGGTTGTTTTTCCGTCAGTCAGCAAGACGATATGAGTACTACTTGTATCGGCCGCGCTACAAGGCGCTTGAAACCGCTAGGCGATGAGTACCACCCCTCGGAGGCTATTCCAGTGACCAAGAACTTGATGGTGGACCGAAATTTCTTGACCTGCGGAGTTAAGTGCTGTGCTAATGATGACGGCGTGTACTCAACCGGCATCGGGATGAAAATTGAGGGGAGACCGCCACAGCATTCACTTCTGGTGCAAGGTCATCAGCAGACCACTGTGGCATCTAATACCTCACCGTCCCTGACAATATTCGCCAAGGACGTGACAGTAGCAGCGGCCTCTGAAACTGATACCAAGCAGCGACCACCTATCTTTCGTATCAAGCGCGAGAGCCTCGGCGAGAACACGGTCATTCTTACCCCTGGAGATATTATGATGACGGAAGCGTCCCGTTTAAAGCCTGCTGAAGCATTCGCAGCAGGAAGTGTTCATCCGTCATCTGCTGAAGACTCTGCTGCCAGTCGCGCGGGCTTCGTGAGCGAGAATAAGGTCGATACACTACCGACAGCTGGAGATGCGAGCTCCCAGCCGACCCGCTCACGTGAAGACATTCTTTTCCGCTACCGCGAGAAACGGCGCCGTCGCCAGTTTGGACGCAGTGTGCGGTATGATTTGCGGAAAGCCAATGCGGACCGCAGACCTCGCGTGAAGGGGCGCTTCGTGGGGCGCGCGAAGGCCGCAGCCATGGCTACTGAAGCAGCAGCATCAGCTCAGCAACTAGTTACCGCCCGAGGGCTCTCGGCATTAATTGAATACAGCACAACGGCGTTGGTGTCTCGTGTCAGCACAATTATTCCGTAGTCTGGGGTATAGCGATTCCGTAGAATTATTATATAATCTATTATCTAATACAAGTACCTGTAAGCCTGCTGCTGCGCATGATAACTGGCGAACTGCCGTCTCCTAACATTTTTTTCCATGCATGGGCTCTCAAAGAAGCGGAGTAGGTAGCGCCCGGAGCAACACATCCAGGCTTCGACCGTATCAGTCAGTGACATTGGCGCTCGGCTTTTATAGTAGGATGACGGCGGACTTTGGGCTAACAGTGTAATATAATTGTAAGCAATGTCTAAAGTACTTTATCACGCGATGACCTCGTCTGAAAAATAAAGTCCGGCTATAGCTCGATACGGGTACTCCATAATCGAGGTACCTCTTCATCATCAGAATTTAATAAGCAGTGCGCTATACGCGTAATGTTCTTTTTACCCCCCACCTTGATCAAATAAAGTAAGTTTTCTTACACGAATAAAAAGCAGTAGATGCCACCAAGCAAAAAGAAGAAAAGAGGAAAAAACCGCTTCAGCCCGAGGAACAGGAAGGCATGCCACAGCATCAAGACTGCCCTCCTGCAAAGCATCGCGGTGATAGGAGCCCAAAGTACCATGAAGAGCAGCAGAAAGACTTTGCATGAACTCTCGCCGCATATCCCCCCCAAAATGCCGAAAAGGAACATTAGTAGTTCAACGAACGAAATATTGCATACGGACATAACTGCCATAGCGCAAAGAACAAGAGTAAGCAGCTACCATGCCAGGTCGCGACGAATTGCCACCAAAATATCTAGGCGATCAACCAATTCAGCCGCCATCGGCGCCAACCGGCCCTTATCCTCTAGAGCGAAGGGATAGTAATCATGGACCGACTGAACCGAAGGCGTGCCAAGCAAAGCTAAGTGCGGAGGTCCGCATCAAGTTTGCCATGCTGAGCTCCCAATGCAAGGCTGCCCGGGAGTGGGAGACGATACCTCCTCTCTTTGACCGAAATAAAGATAACGAACTCGTTTTTTTCTTTCATTTTTGCGCCCCGGGACATGGGACCGGCGGGTCAGCCCGCACCGGTACCCTCTGCATGCGGTGTCTTATTGCAAGCACGACTGAGAGCAAAAGTTCAAAACAAACCGCAAACTCATCATCGATCATGCTCCCGGATAGGCGACGCTCGTGTGAGTACATTACTTACCATTGTACTATAACCGTACCGTATTGCGCTAACCCCATACGAGGCAAGTGTTGGAGTTTCCCTAACAACCTTCCAAAACTAACCTTCCGAGAGCATGCAAACAAACATGAATGCATTCCCGGCACTGACCAAGAAAGGTTTGCTCTACCCGTCCGGGCGTCGGTCCATTCTAGTTATGCGAAAAGGAGCAAGGCCCATCTCACGGAGCAAAAAATTTCGGGAGTGCGATTTCGGGAGTGCGATAAATATTTCGGGAGTGCGAACGACAATGAAAGCACTATTATGAGGGAGGGCTTGGCGCCATAACTGAAAAAATCCCATTTCATGTAAAATGAATGGCGCCATGGAGGGAAGGGGGGACTGTTGAGCCGTGCAAACACGATTAGTATGGAAGATAACTAACGCACACGTAGTTACAATCGGAGTCACGCAAATAGAATAGTCACATAGACAACTAGCCCGAGGCGTGGTGTCGGAACAAGTGAGTGAGAGAGTTGTAGCCTAGCGACAGCTCTGTACCGAATCAAACAGGTTATCGGTATGTCCGATCTAGACATGTAATATTAATATCTAGAATAGCTTACATTAGCTATCTGCAACTAATAACTAGAAGGTATTACTTACAACACTCCCGCTGAAGATAGCTACGGGATGAAGCGTTGCATTGGGTCTTCTCCTCCAAGGATTGCTCTTAGGTGTCTTGTCAGTGCAGGTTACGGTAAAGGCTTGGTGAACATGTCGGCCCCCATTACGTCAGTGGGGCGGTACCTCAACTTGATGGTTCCCTGCTCCACGCGGTCCTTGAGGAAGTGCCACTTCAGACCGATGTGTTCGTTTAGTCTTCTCGCTGACCAAGGCATCCCGGGAGTACGCGATGGCGCTTTGGTTGTCCTCCGAGATGGTGGTGGTTTCGGTGATAGGGGCGTTGAAGATCTCCCCCATAAGTTGGCGGAGGTGGAGTCCTTGGTGGCGTCAGCCGCAAAGTAGTACTCGGCTTCACAAGTGGATTGGGCCAAACACGTCGGTTGTTTGAACTTGTAGCTGATGGGCCCGCGTCCGAGAGTGAAGAGATAGCCCAAACAAGACTTGCGGGTGTTGCTGTCGTTTGCCCCGTCAGCGTCGGCAAATCCTCTAAGTTGGAGAGTGTGGTCCGTGCCCCCCCCCCCCCCCCCCAACGTCAGGCGCATGTCGATGGTGCCCTGGAGGTATCGAAGGACCTTTTTCAGAGCATGCAAGTGTGCGTCCGTGGGGGATGCTTGGGCGGGGCCAAAAATGCTCAACGCCGTGGGAACATCGGGACGCGTGCAAGCTGCCGCGTACTTGAGACTGCCGAGTAGACTTGGGTAGACGTCCTTGGCCACCCCGGTAAGGGGGGGGGGGGGGGGGGGGGGGGGGGGGGGGGGAGTCATGTGCGCGAGGCCGGCAAATAAGCCGGGGTCCATTGGAAGAGATGAGGGCATAGAGTCGGTCATGCCGTACTTTGCAAGGATGTCGCGTAGGTATTTGGACTGATCCAACGAGATGGTGCGGGCCGAGCGATTGCGGGTGATGTGCATGCCGAGGAGTTGGGAGAGGTCGCCCGGGTCCTTAATTTTGAATCGGGCACCGAGCTGAGCCTTGAACGATGCAAGCTATGTGGCATCATTGCAGGCCGCGGGAATGTCATCCACGTACATTGCGATCATGGCGAACACGTGACCGGTGCGGAAAATATAGATGCGCGGGTCGGAGACGCATTGTTGCCACCCGTGGTCGACAAGCCATGCACGAAGCAGCATGTTGAACTCGCGAGGGGACTGTTTAAGTCCGTAGAGGCATCGCTTGAGGTGACACACTTTGGACGTGCCATCAGTGAAGGTGAGGGGCTGGCGAATGTACACGTCCTCCTTAATAGGGGCGTAGAGAAATGCAGTGTCGATGTCAAGTTGACACAAATCAAGGTCGCGGGCGGCTGCGACAAGGAAGAGGCGAAGGCTGGCCATGCGGATGACAGGGGAGAACGTCTCCGTATAGTCGAGGCCATCGCGTTTGCTGCACCCTTTGGCGACGAACCGTGCTTTGAAGCGGGAGACATCGCCGGCGGTGTCGGATTTGACTTTGTAAATCCACAAGTTGTTAACGACCACGCGGCCAGGGGGAAGGTCGACGAGTTCCCACGTGCCGTTGTCCATGAGGGAGGAATACTCATGTTGTATAGCGGCTTGCCACTGGGGGGCCTGTGCGATGTCCAACGCAGCCCGGTACGATTTCGGTCCCACACACTTTCGGGCGGAAAGGAGAGCGACGGCAGTAGGTGATGTGCCGGCATGAGTGTGGGAAGGGCCATTGATCAAGTCGGGCACGTGGGGTTGCTCGAAGGTGTCCTCTTTGGCTTTGCCCTGTTCAGGGTCACAACACACCGTGACAAGTGTCGGCGGGTAGTCGGACATGTGGGCCACAAGTTCCCCGTAGCGAAGGGGATATGACAGGAGTCGAGCATGACGAGGACCTATAAGAGGGGGTTGGGGGTCGGACAAGGGAGTGTCAATAGGGTGGGAATGAGGTGAAATGTCTTGCGGAGACTCGTCATCCGAACGGTCGGTGATGGCCGAGTCGATCGGGAGGCGCGTGCCGAAGCCCGGAGTGTTTTCTTGGAAGACAACATGGACGGAAGTGGTAATACGGCGAGTTTCGGGGTTGTACACGCGGTACCCCGGGGCGTCAGGCGGGTAGCCAACCATGACGCCGCGAAACGTTTTTCACCGAGTTTCCGACGCAGCTTGTCTGGCATTTTGGCGCAGATAGCGCACCCGAAGACGCGGAACTTGGATGCGTCAGGTACCGTCGACACACGGAGCGTGAGAGGGATGCCGCCAATGAGGCCAACATAGCGGTTGTACATGCGGTTGCGGAGGTACACAACAGTCCTGACAGCGCACGACCACATGGAATTGGGGACGGCCATGCTATGGAGCATTGGATAAGCATTGTCCCGGATAGTGCGCCATGGGCGTTCGGCTTTGCCGAGTATGTGATGGGCATATGGGGCAAAGAACTGCACCCCAACGCCGAGGCGGGGGCACATCTGGCGGGTGACATCAGCTTCAGTCACTGAGTCCGAATCGAATTTGATGACTGGTGCGAACGCGCCGGATTGGGCTTGATGGCGTGCATGCAAGTTTTGAATGTCAAGCATGATGGTTTCCAGCTCAGAGCATGCGTCGTCCTTGCACTTCATGAGCCGCACCCACGTGTAATGGGTAGTGTGGTCGATGACAAACAAGCAGTAGCGGAGGCCATGTGGGGAGCCGACATTAAATGGACCCCAAAGATTAGAGGACAAGCTGAGAACGGGACGGGAGGGTTTTGCGCAAGCATCAATGTTGCGTGGTGCAACAGTGGCCTTGTGGAGCAAGCATGAATCGCAAGAATTTGTTTTTTACAGAGATGGCTAATGCTGGGCTAGTTGGGACACCGTGAGTATGTTGAGCATGCATGCTTTGCATGTTGAGGTGTCCAAACCGGCGGTGCCACAATAGGGGGTCGCATTGGGCAGTGAGGGCAACGCGAGAAAAGGGATCACGCGCTTTCTCCGCTGAGGGGCTTGGGGTAGCTCTGGTTTGTGGGGTAGGAGGTAGAGTCCGTTTCCGGGCGGTTCTAACACTCTCATTCATGTGGGCACCACGAGAAGGCCAGTGTCATAGTCAATAGGGAAAATAAATTCACAGCCACTGTGGGATTGCATCCAACTGGCACTAAGGAGTCTCCCGATGCGCTAAGCATAGCGAGATGACATGTTGGGGGTGTACAGTGCATGGACCGTGCGGTGGATGATCTGGCCATATGCCAGCCGAACAGAAATCCGCAATGAGCCACTGCCCATAACGTCGACGCCGATCCCACCCACGCGAGAGGGAGCGGAGGGGGGGGTGAATGTAGTGAAATCACCTCGAAACGCGGTCAGGTTGATCGAGCGGGCTGAATCGACTACCAATAACTGTGAGAGGTCACGACCCGGTGTGAGGGAAGATGAGAATGCGCGACAGAGCTTAAGGGGACACTCACCTCGGTGTCATCGTCTTCATCCGTGCAGTCCTCGAGAGTGGGCAGACTGTCAGTGTCGTCGGCGGTGACGCCGCTTAGCAGGGCTGCGTGCGCAGAGGCAGAGCCACTAAGGGTGCCGAACTTCTGGATGATCATCTTCCGAATGGCAAGAGTCCACCTCAAGAGGGCGGCATATGGGGCATTGCAAGAGGACAATGTGTGGTCCATGCTGCCACATGCGCTGCACTTGTTGGGGAGGCCACGACTACCACGAGGGCCACGTGGGTTGTGTCCTCGACCGTTGTGTGAACCGCGACCAGCAGCGACAAACGCAGACATGAGAGGGGGTGATGTGTCGGGGGCTTGCGCGCCCGGAGCACTGGCTTTCTCGTCCATGTCGTGTGCTAGGTGGAGGATGATGGCCATTACCTCATCAGCAGACGACAAGTGGTCGGTGTCGAAGGCGTTAATGACACATTGTTTTGCCTGGCCGAAAGGGCCGGTGCTGGATATGCCACGCGACATGAGGAGAGCGAGGTTGTGGGGTTGGATGGCCGCGGAACCATCAATCATCTAACACGTCTCGTTGTAGTCATCGAACGTATGTATTATGAAGTGGACATAGTCAATAAGGGACTGACCATGGCGCTGCTTGAGTATGAGGTTGTCTAGCAAGGAGAGAGAGCGAGCAAAGGACCGTCAGTCTAGGCGTTCACACATGATATCCCAGGTTGCAGTGGCGCAGTCGGGACGTGCAAGTGAGACACACTTCATTGCCTGGTCGGCGCCCGCCGGCGGCGCAGCGGCGGCGGCCTTGGAGGGGGGTGCGCTCGCAGGCATGTTGGCACCTACCTCTACCTCCACGCGGTGGGCGATGGTAATCTCGTAGCCGTGCCCGGGGGTTTAGGGTAGGGGGCTGAACGAGGTACCGAAAGCTGTGATCCGCGGGATCAGCAGCTGTCGGGAAGCGTTGTACGGAGGGTTTTGGAAAAGCATAATATCCGTACACCATCACATGGATCTCCCGCTCGGCCAGTCCGATATGTTTTTTCAGCAACTAAATACTCACAGATACTCTCCCGTCACGGCGGGAACGATGTCTGCGGATTGTTAATTGGCGAGGAAGGGTATGGACGAATCAGCGGTGGGACGAGGGTGTTGGAGCAGGCTGCGGACAGCTGGGAAGCAGCGCTATGGCACGGCGCTCGCTAGCAGCCGCCAACCTTGCGAAAGTTTTAAGTCTACCATGGGGGCGAGGCATGGAGCTACGCAGGACGGAGATGGGTCGCGGTCGGAGGAGCGGCACGGTCTGGCGGCGGCGATCCTTAGGATCGACCGCCGTCGGAAAACCCCGGTACGGGGGGCTTTTGGGGTTCGAAAAAAATATTCCCGTACCCCACCTCTTTTGTGGTTCGGCGACTCGATCCCTATGTCCGACCCACCCCACCCCGAGTCGGTACCCGTTTATAGACAGGGTGCCTCATGCACTGTGCCTAGGGTTATCGTAACGGCACATTGCTCGTAAAGGCGCCCCCCCTAAAAACGCAAACCACCGGGGGAGGGTACGGCCGGCCACAACGCGATCAGATGGGTGTTGGAAATAGACGGAACAAGGACAAGGGACATGAGAACATCTGTCACGGGGGCAAGAGAGCCAACCGGACACCGTTTGCAACTTAGTTATTTTCTCTTCTCAGCCCCGGAAGGAGAAGGAGAAGGGAAGACTCGGCTAGGTGGCGAAGTGCGTCGGGAGGAGCAACTACTACCTCGGGCGGGGAAGAGCACGGATCGAGACGGGACCGACGAAGATCTGAGCGAGGGGGTTTTTCACATGCCTTTCCCCCTAGCTCCGGCACGACCGGAGTCGCACGGTACCCGAGGTGAGGCACGTTTGCCTTGACTAGCTCAAGCTTACCAGCCTCGCTGATTAGCATCCTCGCAACGGCTGGAGCAGGCCGCGTATCGTGGAGACTAGCGACACTTTTTATTTCATACTGTATCCAAAAAAATACGTATAGATCGAAAAATAATAAATACCATGTTACGTGTATGTTTTAGACGGTATCGTCACTGCCAATGGAGAGGTTGGGATTAGTGGTTCACGGTCTAGCTTCTGTTGATATAAGACCACTAACGGCACATACAAAGAACGCATCCTACCGTCACTAAAGACAATAAAAAGATCCACAGTACTACTAAAGTACTAATGACCTACAAAACGGGAATGGGTCGGTAGCTCGAATGAGCCACGCCGATCGTCTTCGCTATGGGCGTAGACTCCCATAGAGCGACATACTGGTGGACATAGGGCCCGTTGAACAACAGGCACCGTCCACCTCTTCCCACCCGAGCCTAGCTCACCGAGGTTAGTGGATCCGTAGCGACATCATACGGTACACACAGCAAGGCGCAGCTTTCAGAGTTTTGAATTTCGTCTCCCCGACAGCTCTCGCGTCACCCACTTCGAATTTCGACCATGTACCCGCCCCAGTACTACGAATGAACAATCACACCCCTCGATTACAAAAAACCCCCCTCCCGGGGAGCGGCGCACCACACCGCGCCCCACCGAGCGTCCGGACGTTCCCGTCCGCCGCCAACATCTAACAAACCCAGGTCCCATCGGGCATGGTCGTGTGCCGCCAACACACGCAATCCACTCGAAATCCAACTCGAAACCGCTCATCAAACCCTCGTGACTCTTTCCCCTACTCGGAATCACGCTCGGTCATATATGTCCTCGACCTCTAACCCCCCCCCCCCCCACTTACATGCAGGCACTCCTGAGGGACCCCCCGGAGCACGCGCGGTATACGGATCTCTGCGAACCCAGAAACCAACTCACGGGCCACCCGCTAGCCCCTTTCCTCACTGTACCGCAACTGCCACCAGTCAAACAGAACATGGGCACCGCTATGGACCCCTTCCCCATTCGTCGTGGACTCTAGACACCCCTGGTCCTCGCGCCCCCCCGGTCAACCACGGACCTTGGGTCGGCCGACGACTTCTCTTCCCGTGTGATCGACTCACACCTCCTCACATGCCAGTACTCCACCACCCCCTCCCACCTTGCTCGCTTCTGGATACACGGTATCTTCCTCCCGGAATCGACTCACTCCTCGACCCCGATACCCTTGGCCTGCTCGGTTGCCCGCCGCTGGCTGCTCGAAAGCCTTAACCAACTCGACGACCTTACCAACCGCGTCAAAATATAATCAGACGAGAACTCGCTCACCACTCACGATGGACAACGAACGCCACCCGCACTCACCACCCGACAGCTCCAACGAGCCACGACACCACTCCCCTGCCTGCCGACCTCACTTCGGGCTTTCAAGAAATTCGTCTAGATATCCCCACGTCATGCGTCGCGGTCGGCCTCATGTACCAACTCGCTTCAAGCTAGCGTGAACTCCGATAGGCCGGTCCTCCGCCGCCTCCTCCCCCTCCCTACGGGCAAAACTGCAATAGCAGAAAATCGTACACCTATGCATGCGGGCTAGACGACGGGCTATGGAAAAATACACGCGTACGAAATTGTATCATAATGTGTAGCCCTGCAACGGCCCCCACGGAATGCCCGTCCCGTATTGTGGCAATGGACTCCCAACATATGAAGCATGGAAATAGATACTCCACGTATAAGCACATGCCGACGATGATGTCTCGAATCGACCCCATACCGCTGCTCTAACTAGGTTAGAGGTAACGCGTGGGTGCCAAGACCTCCAGTCGGTGGGACGCGTACGTTTCGGCCTATTTCCGCGCTTGCCCTAGTAAAACGATCCATCCTACGCACGGTCTCCTACGTCCAAGTATTTGGGCGTAGGCGACTAGGTTGGCCCACCGAATCGCTTATGCATGTATTTAGGGTGGACGCTTGAAGGAACGCCCTAGACCTAGCCGTTGCTGCCGTTGCTTCCATGGGCGCTATTCCTAGCTCCCGTAGTAGCGGCGTATTGGCCACCCCATGGACCTTCGAACCTACCCCAACTAGGCTCTTCAAACGTTGATTAAATAAAATTTGTAGTTTATTGACGCCGCTAGTCGAATCCTTTCCCCATACTTTACACCCGTTAGTAAGGATCGGCAATATGGAAGTCTTAAGCACCGAGGCACGTACATTCATGGGGATATCCCGCCCTTATAACACCGAGTCGAGCGTTTAAACGGCGCGTCTATTTTTCTTTTACCCTATGAATTCGCTATATCCTCGTATGCTTTCAATTCCAACGTTTGTACTTTATTTACTCGTACAATCGCGGTACGTGGTGTCGCGACAGAATAATAAGTCAAAAATTTATAACAATAAAAAAGCAGCATAAGCCACCAAGCAAAAAGAAGAAAAGAGGAAAAAAACCTAAGCCCGAGGAATACGAAGGCATGCCACAGCATCAACACTGCCCTAATGAAAAGCGTCGCGGAGATAGGAACCCATAGTACCATGAAGAGCAGCAGAAAGACGTTGCATGAATTTACGTCGCACATCCCCCCCAAAAACGCCGAAAAGGAAAAAAAGTAGTTCGACGAACGAAATGTTGCATGCGGACATAACTGTCCGAGCGCAAGGAGCGAGAGTCAACATCACCCATGCCAGGGAAGCGTCAAATTGCCACCAAAATAGCCAAGCGATTAAGCAACTCAGCCGCCATCGGCGCCAACCGGCCCCCATCCTCCATGGCGAAGGGATAGCAGTGAGCAGTCATGGATCGACTGAACCGAAGGCGTGCCAAGCGAAGCAAAAGTGCGGAGGTCCGCATCAAGTTTGCCATGCTGAGCTCCCAATGCAAGACTGCCCGGGAGTGGGAGACGAGCACCTAGCCACCTATACGAGGAACATTGGTGTTCGTGTGAGCACTTGTAACCGTCACATCAACAACAAGATGACGGTGCGGAGCCATGAAGTATAACCAAACCACATCCCCAAGGCGATCTCGAGAAGCTCCCAACCGAATACGGCGGACCTCCAACCGCAAGTCCCGCCCCTTAGTAGCCCCCGCTTCAAGTATGAACGCTTCAAGCACGTGGACAATCCGGTCGTGGAGCTGAATGATATACCAAGAGCACGGGCACCGGGGGCATATGGTCCATAAGCATAGCAACTGTGGAGCGCTCACCCGACATAGAGGTGCCCGCTACCGTCGACGAAAATCCAGACCCACGAGACTCTGAAGGAGCCTCATTGCACCGAGGGCACTTTCGAACATGAGAGGCGCGCTGCGCAATCAAGCCAAGTACCCGGTGAGCTGCCATCGTATAGCAATCGGATGGCACTCATGTGAAGCGAATAATAACAATATATATGATAAATAACCAAAAATAATTAATATAATTAGTATTCGCCCTATGGCACGTCTTTGCAAATATTTCAGCTTGCTTACAATTTGATAAAAATACACCTACAAGCAAGGCATGGGGGACTATTAGCGCATAATTATAGGGATGGGAGGGTGGGTTCGCGCGAAGCCTAGATTGGATGAGCGCGAAAGTAGAGAGTGCCAGTCTCTTGGCTTGTTTTGGCTTATGAGGCAAGGGATAGTTAGAGCTGACAGTTGGGGAAGTTATCTTGTCTTTGGTTGCGCCCTATTGCTAGTGTAAGTTGGTTATCCGGGAGGTACGATGCGTTGTTACTAACGGTAACAATAACCGCGGGGGGCACTATCCCGTGCACATGGCAGTCGGATATGCAAACCTCTAGATTCAAAACAACCTAACCATTCGCCCTATGGCACGTTTTGCCATTAACCTAAAGCCAAAGGCTTGCATATCCTAGTCTTAGTGCTGATGGGCGGACGGACAGAGCCAACCGGAGAAACGTTATGCAGTAGGTGACGAGACCATGGTAGAGTCGATGTATTTGCCTTTGGTCATTGAGCTATTCTTGGCCCAACCACCCATATTTTGACGACGGAGAGGGGAGCGCCGATGCAACTAGCGGCGGAAGCCGTGCCTTTGCGGAGGGTGTGCGATGTGCAATTGAAGCCGGCAGGAGGGGCTGGTTTTTATCAAGGGAGGGCGAGGTCCAGCCATGCCGAAACTGATGTTGCGGCCTCCCACTCTGCGGAGGGTTGCAAAGGTGACATGCCGCATATGCAATAGAGGGAGGGCGGTCAAAGTAGGTCGCGCAGAAGGCGGTGCGATGGCGGAGGTGGTAGTCCAGGAGGTCGGCAAGCACGGGATTGGCCGGAGTCGGGATGGCCAGAAGAAGGAGCGTGTGTCGCAGCGCAATTCCCCTTTGGACTTGCGCACGAATAGACAGACTTATTGCGAGGGACGGTCCCCTTCGAGGTCTCCGGTGAGGCAGCGGACGCTTGTTCCGCCGCGACGGAAAAAATGTGTAGTTGACGCAAAGCGCTAGCGAGGCACGGAAAAGTTTGATAAGATTGAGGGACGCGGGTGTCCAAGCCAATGTGTCACGAAGTTTGGCCGCGGACAGTAAAATGTCGAGGGTGACCGGGTCTGGGAGCGATAATCTCGTGTCGGACGGGACGAGGCGTTCCTGTTGCATTTCGAGCCCATGCTAGCGTCGGCTAGGAGTTCAATGACGGCGATGGGGGGTAGCTTGTGGTCACGGAAGTACTGGTTGACCGATGAAAAGTAAGGTTGCATGGAACTCGCGGCCACTGTGCCGAGCATGCTAGCTATGCGGTGTAACAGACCATAGAAGCAAGGGTGGCGCTTAATGGAGGCAAGCCCTCCGTAGCGCAGAAAGATAAGAAATGGCGAAGGTCGCTGGTCGTAGTTGCCCGTAGGCAGACTACGCGAGGAGCTGCTGAGTAGGCTGATCACCGTGGTACCCAAGTGGTCGGTGCCGAGTAGGGGCATAGAACTTAGCATACATAGGAAGTTGACCAAGGGGCTTGGGGTGTGTTCGGAGATCAAGCGGTAGCGTTGTGTGCATGTGCGGGTCCGTACGGAAACGGGCGGGGGCGTGTCGTGGGGCAGTTGAGCGGCGCGTAGGGACTTGCCTACTGCGCCACGGCGGGTGTAGAGCCACGGTGGGGGTGCTTGTCGAAAGACCATGGTGCTCTAGTCCGGTAGTCCGACCCCACGTGCTTGCCGAGTCTGCCGGGGAAGAACAAATCGCGCGAAGAGGGGAAGTGTAGCGTTTCGGCTGCCCCGTGGTGGGGCGGCTTGTACTACGGCTTGTTGGGCCAATAGGGGGGCACGACGGTAGTAGCTACGCCTGATTTGTCGGAGCATGCGCCGAGTATGGGGAGAGCGGTCTAGGGCGGGTAGCAATAGTTGTTCTCGCTTTGCCAGGCTTCGTCGGGTAGGTGAGATCGAGAGCGAGAGCGAGGAGCTGAGAGCGAGGAGAGCGAGAGAGAGAGAGAGAGAGAGAGAGAGAGAGAGAGAGGAGAGAGAGAGAGAGAGAGAGAGAGAGAGAGAGAGAGAGAGTAGAGAGAGGAGAGAGAGAGAGAGAGGAGAGAGAGAGAGAGAGAGAGAAGAGAGAGAGAGAGAGAGAGAGAGAGAGAGGAGAGAGAGAGAGAGAGAGAGAGAGAGAGAGAGAGAGAGAGAGAGAGAGAGAGAGAGAGAGAGAGAGAGAGAGAGAGAGAGAGAGAGAAGAGAGAGAGAGAGAGAGAGAGAGAGAGAGAGAGGAGAGAGAGAGAGATGAGAGAGAGAGAGAGTGAGAGAAGAGAGAGAGAGAGAGAGAGAGAGAGAGAGAGAGAGACGAGAGAGAGAGAGAGAGAGAGAGAGAGAGAGAGAGAGAGAGAGAGAGAGAGAGAGAGAGAGAGAGAGAGAGAGAGAGAGAGAGAGAGAGAGAGAGAGAGAGAGATAGTGGCAGAGAGAGAGAGAGTGGCAGAGAGAGAGAGAGTGAGAGAGAGGGAGGGAGATAGAGAAAGATGAGTCGAGGACGACTGGACGAGAGAGAGGGAGGGAAATTGTGAGAACAAAGGGGCGGGGGGCGCCACCCGGGGGGGGGGGGCGACTTAGAGGTGTTTTGGGACGACGACATACGGAAAGAAACAAAAGGTGGCGGGTAGCAATATGGAAAATAAAGGGTTGATATGCGCTAGTGCTATGTTGTTTACCCGACGACAATGCCGAGTTTATTATGCCGCAAAATCATGCTGGCGGGATTCAACGATGTATAGATATGAAATTGAAGTGCACAGAATTTTTAAAAGAGCATGCATAGGTTGCGACAACATCTTATGTAGTCACAACGACTGATAGAAAGCAAAGACTTGGCAGAGGCGGGGGTAAGCGAGGTGGGCGGAATCTAAATAAACGCGAGCAAGTGGTGTTGCTCCGAATATGTCGTTACGATAATAGTGATAAACTAGCCTTTGCTGATAGTTAGATAATATGCACTCCATCTATGAAAGTAAGCCGCCCACGCAAGACATGTATTGTGGACAACATATATAGAGCACGTAGAGGAATAAAGACAAATGCAAGAGACAAAAATTATATATTCAGACATGCTCGCAACATAGTGGACGGGACATTAACAGAGGTTCGCGAGTCACGATGACTCGTAGTCATGACCCACGACTACCAAAAGCTGCAAACTAATTTACTAACCACCAACACCCAACAAACTGTCGCTACCACGTATAGCAATAACTTTAAGAAGCAGCGGGATCTTTTTGCGGCAAGTCTTGCCCAAGTAACATCCACGTCAGTGTTGCACGTCCGCGAGTCGTTGAAACTGCTCGCCCTCAAACTTCATTGCATCTTTGTCTCGGCTTGACCGGAGAGGCTGGAGTTACACTAGTGGAGAAGGGGGCGGTTGAAAATACGGATAAAATTTTTATATTTTTATATGTTTGTATGTCATTTCCCGGTTCGGAACGGTCGGAAACGGTACTAATATGTACTATCGAATTGTGTACATGTACGTAATGATGCACTATAAACAATGGAGGATTTCACGACTGCGCGCTGCGTGCCCCGCGTGTGAACTTTAAAACAAATTTGATACTGTCTTGCTCATAATTGCGAATAATTATGGACTTTGTATTCTTTGTGGAAATGCGATTTAAGATTCCTAGCATCGCTCACCACACCAACCTCAGTCGCTATCGCTACCACTCGCTATATCGCCATTTTGTATCGATGCAATATTTTGAAAAGTACAACGCGGTACAAGATTAGCGAAGCGACATCGGGAAATAGCATATCATGGGGTACGAGTGCGTTGTGCTAGTGTTGGTGGTGTGAGTGGTGTTGGGGGTGTGCGTATGGCTGTTGTTGTTGCTGATCCGGGAGGTGCTAGTGGTATATACCTAGGTGATGATGTTATTGTTGGAGGTGATGTTGGTGTGCGCGGTGCTTTTGGGGCTCGTGCGAGTAGCGTTGGTACTGTTGGTTTGCGTGATGCTTTTGTTGGGGGTACGCGTATGGTTGCCGTTGCTGCTCCGGAAGGTGATGGTGGTGTATGTTCAACAATTGTTGTCGTTAGACTGCTGGAGACGTGCGTGGCTCTGGAGATGTGCGTATGACTAGTGTTGGCGCTTATAGTGTGCGTGGTGTTGGTGCTAGTGGTGTGCGTGGCGTTGGTAGTGTTGCGTGGGGCTTTTGTTGTGCGAGACGCAACGCCGCCAGTCCGGGTGCTTGACGCGAGTGCATCGGCGCTAGGGGAGCCCTCCCCATGTGTATGGTCGGAAGACGGTGCAAGACGAGTGGGCGACGTGTGTGCATGATGATAGTCTGCTTTCCCCGTCTAAGAGCAAATGTTACGCCTGCCAACCATGCGACTTACGCTTTGCAAGCCGCAAATGGTGTTCTAATTTAGCTCACCACACTAATCTATACATGGATGGAAATTGCCCCTCTACACATGCTCACCGCTGCCAAGCCCTTCAGCTAGTGATATCCTACCCGTCTTCTTTCTCCCTTTGCTCTAATGGCACCCATCCCATGTCGACTACCCGCGCCCGTCCTCGCTCAGCTCCTCGTCCACATTGTGTGCCCTCCCCGCCTCTTGTCTGTCACCCGGCTACCTCTCAACGTGCAAGCAACATCCGCCTCTTGATTCCTCCATATTTCCCATGTGCGCCCGGGGTAGTCAATCCCCCTCCATAATCTTCCTCCGCCTTGGGGCCTCCTCCACCCCCTCCCCCTTCAAACGGTCTGCTGACCAGCCATCTTCCCGCTGAGATCACCCCTCCTCCCCTAGAGATCCTCAACCCCTCCTCCCGCTTCCCATTCGGCCTCGACCCCCCATGTCCCGGCCCCATATGTTGCGCCGTCCGCACCTTTGAGGCGGGCGTTTATGCCCTCCCACAGCGCAGAAAACGGGCCTTTTTTCAGACATTTTAACCTATGCGCACGATGTACCACACTGCACATTGCTTTTGACACCCCCGAACGCCCCACAAACCCCACCATGCCTAGTTTAGGTCTTTCGTAGACCGTACGGACTGTGTGCGCCCTCTTGGTGGCCGTACTTGTCAGAGGTAGTGCTTGATAGGCGGCCTAGTAGTGGGGCTAGCGATGGTTACCGTATTGCGGCATGTCGACTTACCATCGGTAAAACATACCATTTCTCAGCAGCAACACGTCGAAACCCGCAGACAGTATGCCTTTTCAGTCCAAGAGGCAGCGAGCGGCAATAAGACGGCAGGCGAGGGAGCAGGCCGTGGCTGCGGAAGTATCCATTGCAGGTAGCCGCCCGAGTGTCGGAGTGGGGCAAGGACGAGGCGGCGTCGGCATCATCGTCAACAAAAACAACAACGACTCACCATCCCGCGCTGACACTGCCCGCGCGAGAATCCGTGAAACAACAACCGTGCAGAATTTGCAGTCACGCGTCCGCGACCTCCGCCGAAAGGTAGTTAGTTCGAATGAGGCGGAGAGATATTGGAGGGCGAAGGTTGACAACCATAAGGATAGTGAGAAAATTCTGCGGTCGCAAGTATCGGAACTGGAAAGGCAAATTGTCGAGGGAGAGATTAAGCGCAAGTAGATTTAGCAAGAAGCGGCACGGCTGAAACGTCAAATACTGCTGAAGCATAGCGCCGATCGAGGAGGCGCACCGGGAAATACTGCCAACAACAGTGGGAGTAGCAGCGACGTGGAGGACAGCGGTAGTAGTGACGACGCCGAGGCCGAGCCTCACCGCTGCCGGCGGTCGCATCATCAGCGGCAAAGACCGAGCGGGCTGTCGTACAAACTTCGAGATACCGCTTCACGCGCGACAGTGCAAAGATACATCGGACGCGAAGCTGAACAGTTAGAGAATTGGTTTACTCAAGCTGTCGGTAACGACGACAGTTGGCAACGTGTTGTAAGTAATACCGTATACGTATTAGTTGCAGATAGCTACTGTAAGCTACTCTAGATATGATTAGTACATGTCTAGATCGGACATACCGATAAACTGTTTGACTCGGTACAGAGCTGTCGCTAGGCTACAGCTCTCTCACTTCTGTTGTCCCGACACCACGCATGTAGGCTGGTTGTCGCCGTAACTGTTCCGTTTGCGGGACTGTGACTGTAACTACGTTTGCGTAAGTTATCTTCCACACTAACTGTGTTTGCATGGTTCAATAGGTTATGGGCCCTCGCCTCACGTCACTCACGCGCGACAACCTGGTTCGGCGAGCTGCGATCGACAGCTCTCCCGCAAAAGGCAAGTTTATCTAGACACCTAGTACTTTCAACTTGTAGTCGGCGGTATCGCCAGTATAAACTGCAATTTAAAAACCCGCCACCACCCCTCTTAAGTCAGCCACTCGACGGAGATAGCCAGCCACCCACACTGACGCACTCGTCGTTTGTGGACAAGGTGCACACATGTCCAAGCTGGAGAACGGGGGGGCGCACCATCGGGTGAATACGCATCCACAGGTTGCACGCCAGCCGTAGCTTACCTTTTTATTTTTATATTATCCTAGCGACTTAGCCACCATCGCAGCGCTCCACCTGTCCTGGCCTTGGCCTCGACTTGTGCCCCACACTGGGTGGAGGATAAAGAGAAGGTGCACTGAGACACCCCGGGGCTACATGCCGAGGGGTCGGCGGGCATCATGCCGTCTCTTTGCAAACCGCTGTTAGGCACGAGTCCGGCTAGCGGTTTTTACCGCTGCCTGTTTTTTATCCATCTCTTTCTTTTTCGCCCTCTGTCGAAATGGCGCCGAAAACTCCGCCTGTTTCACCTCCTGACTCCCCTGACTCGGGCTCTCGACAGAGCAACCTCGATCACCCCCCGGATACTCTCGCGCTGCTCGTTGCGCAAGTGGCGCGCTTAACAGATCGTCTCGACTCGCAGTCGGCCGAGACTGCTGCAGTTGCTGCTGCGGGTGCTAATCCGCACCCCCCTGTAGCTCAGCGCCGCCAAGATGCTCAGCTCGAACCCGTCCGGGACAGCCACGACGTGCACACCCTCCCCATGCTTGCACATCCCCAGCATGGATACGTCCCCCCGGACGCAGAAACAGTCTTCGCTGCTGCTACTCTTGCAGCTCCTGTTGGCGACCCCACAGTCGCACAGCGCCGTCCCGATGCGCCCCGCGAGCCCCCGCGTGCCGATGCGCACCACGACCCCTCGCGTCACGCCCTCCAGGTTGGTCACCTCCCACCACCTCCTCCCTTCCCCCCCGCTGGATATGCCTTTCACCACCCCAACCCTCACATCCCGGAGGTGCCCTCTAACCTCGTCCCCCCTACCGTGACCACCTGCCCTCGTACGGCCCGCCGCGTCCCATGGCCGGCCGCTCTCCCTTTCCCGGTGGCACACCTCCTCCCTTTCATGGCCGGCACTCTCCCCCAGTCCAACATGGCGACCCCGCCACCCGTGGCCGTCGTCGCCCCACTATTGACCCGGTGGTCATCGGCCGGGCGGCACACGAAGCCCCCGGCTTCGACAAGGACGCCCTCAACCGGTCCATGAAGATGTCGGTCCCCGTCATGGGCCCGACCACGGACTTTAAGCAATGGAAGAGGACCTTCCTTAATTTCCTCTCCATCAAGGCCGCATACCTCATTCCACAGCTGGCCATCCGCGACTCCGGCGTTTGGCTCGACGAACCAGCACAGTACTACGCCTACACGCTGCTTCTCCATGCAGCCAACGCGAATCAGCGCGCTGACCAAGCGATGAAATGCGTTTCTAAAGCCCGCCCTGACTGCGCCGCTGCCGCGTGGGACATCCTGTGTGAACGCCTCGACTGCCGGCCATTTGCTCGCTCCTTGTCCCTCCTGGACAACCTGACGGTCATACAGCGCCCTGGTCAGTCACTTAGTGACTATGTCCACTAGATGCGCCAGACCTTTGACGACTACAACGACACATGCCAATTAGTTGATGGCTCCGTTGCCATCCACCCCCACCACCTCGGTCTCCTCATGCTGCGCGGTATTTCCAACAGCGGCCCACACGGTTAGGCGAAGCAATGCGTCATCAACGCCTTTGACACGGACTACATCATGTCGGCTGATGAAGTGATGGCTAGCATTCTCCACCTCGCGCACAACATGAACGACGACCCTGCCCCGGACACACCCGCTCCGGCCATATCACCCCCTCCCATCTCCGCGTTCGTCGCTGCGGGCCGCGGCTCGCACAACGGTCAAGGCCCATCACACTGTAACCCTCGCGGCCATCGACCCAACAAGTGTGGCGTTTGTGGCAGCCTCAACCATGGTCGTTAACCGCATGTGGATATTTAAAGTCAAATCGGATACAGCCGGCGACGTCTCCCGCATCAAAGCGCGGTTCGTCGCCAAGGGGTGCAGTCAACGCGCTGGACAGGACTACACGGAGACCTTCTCCCCGGTCATTTGCATGGCCAGCCTGCGTCTCTTCCTAACCATCGCAGCCGCCCGCGACCTTGAACTCTGCCAGCTTGACAGCGACACAGCGTTTCTCTACGCCCCCATCCGGGAGGATGTGTACATCCGCCAGCCCCTCGGCTTCACCGATGGAACGTCCAAGGTTTGTCACCTCAAGCGTTACCTCTACGGCCTTAAGCAGTCCCCCCGCGAGTTCAACATGCTACTTCGTGCGTGGCTCGTCGACCATGGATGGCAACAATGCGTCTCCGACCCGTGCATCTACATCTTTCGCACCGGCCACGTCTTCGCCATGATCGCCATGTACGTCGATGACATTCCCGCGGCCTGCAATGATGCCACCTGGCTCGCATCGTTCAAAGCCCAACTCGGAGCACGGTTCAAGATCAAGGACCTAGGCGACCTCTCCCAACTCCTCGGCATGCACATTACCCGCGATCGCTCCACGCACACAATCTCGCTGGACCAGTCCAAGTACCTGCGCGACATCCTCGCCAAGTACGGCATGTCCGACTCTAAGCCGTCGTCCCTTCCGATGGACCCGGGCTGCCTCGCCGGCCTTGCACACTTGAACTCGCCTTCTCTCAGAGGAGTGGCCAAGGACGTCTACCCTAGCCTCCTGGGCAGCCTCCAGTACGCCGCCGTTTGTACACGCCCCGATGTCTCCACGGCGTTGAGCATCCTCGGCTCTGCCCAAGCCTCGCCCACCGAGGCACACTTGCAGGCTCTGAAAAAGGTCCTCCGCTACCTCCATGGCACCATCGACATGCGCCTGACGTTGGGGGGGGGCCTGGACCATAGCCTCCAACTCACAGGCTTTGCCGACGCTGATTGGGCCAACGACAGCAGCACCCGCAAGTCTCGCTCCGGCTATCTCTTCACCCTCGGACGCGGGCCAGTCAGTTACAAGTCCAAACAACAGACTTGTGTGGCTCAATCCACGTGTGAAGCCGAGTACTACTCTGCGGCCGACGCCACCAAGGAGGGACTCCACCTTTGACAACTCCTGGGGGAAATCTTCAACTCCCCCATCACCGAAACCACTACCATCTGGGAGGACAACCAAAGCGCCATTGCATACTCCCGGAATGCCTTGGTCAACGAGAAGACTAAGCACATCGGTCTGAAGTGGCACTTCCTCAAAGACCACGTGGAGCAGGGAACCATCAAGTTGAGGTACCTCCCCACTGACCAGATGGTGGCTGACATGCTCACCAAACCCCTCCCAGGACCTGCACTAGCAAGACACCGAAGTGCGATCCTTGGAGGACAAGACCCAATGCAACGCTTCATCCCGTAGCTACCTTAAGGGGGAGTGTTGTAAGTAATACCGTATACGTATTAGTTGCAGATAGCTACTGTAAGCTACTCTAGATATGATTAGTACATGTCTAGATCGGACATACCGATAAACTGTTTGACTCGGTACAGAGCTGTCGCTAGGCTACAGCTCTCTCACTTCTGTTGTCCCGACACCACGCATGTAGGCTGGTTGTCGCCGTAAATGTTCCGTTTGCGGGACTGTGACTGTAACTACGTTTGCGTAAGTTATCTTCCACACTAACTGTGTTTGCATGGTTCAATAGGGGACGGCGAGGAGGAACCGGGTGATCGCAGCGTGGATAGAGAGCACAGACGCGGCGAGGAATTGCGTGAGGCGGGGGACCTAGCTGGACATCCCTCGGATGTTCGAGTAGCACACACACCCCGTTTCATTTTGGGTGCTTTGCTAGCGAACTACCCAGAGCTTCTTAGTGCTATTTTGCAGTCCAAGCAATTTAAGCATGTGTTCAAAGCAGCCGAGGAACGTGCACTGCATGCGATAAGAGACCTGTGGGAGCGAAATGGGTTGCAGGTTTACACCGATCTGAGGCTGTCACAAGATGCATATCAACGTCTTATCAACCTGACAACGCACAAATGGGATGAGGACATGGAAGAGATGGTGAGATTGGTGTTGCCAGGAGGAGCTCAGATGTGCAAATGGCCAGCCGTACCTACAGTGCTACAAACCCAAGAGCATGAATTGAGCGCAGTAGGGTTGCAATCGTCCACAGACTTAGTGTCGACAACATTGGATCTATCACTAGTGTTGTAACAACGTGCACGGAGGCTGTTGAAGGAAGGACTGATCAAGCCTGGTGAGGAATTACGGGTGCAAGTGATTGCCGATGCATCCGGAATTTTCAACTCCACTAGAACAAATGGGACTGTGGTGGTGCTGGAGGTGAGTTCTTTGCGTATTATTGATGCTATTAGCATAGTTAGATTACCAGTCGATACTGAAAATGTATTTTACGTGCACAATGATGTGCACAGATTGTATATGACGACAGCTCAGTGGTAGGTGTGAAGGGAAAGGAAGGTTTTCTCGTCAATTCAGTGGAGAACAACCTGCCATGCTCCTTCTATCTTCGTGATGATTGCTACGAGGACATCATGCGGAGCTGCCCGGGAATTCCAGAGGTGATGCAAAACCTGGTTGCTGAGGGTCTTATTGTGAACGGGAGGCACCACAGTGTGCAGTGATGTATGGGTGGAGACCTCAAGCTGCTTAACGGATGGCTGGGGCTGTGTGGGTGCTCGTCGAAGTACCCGTGCATTTACTGCAAGGCAAAAAAAGAGCACCTATTCAGGACAAAGTCAGCTTGGAATCCCTTGGGTGGACTGCCTCTACGAACGATTCAGGAAATGTCGCAGATGGCGCACGTAGTTTTAGACTATGATTATGTTTGCCCTGCTCCCGGTGCGTTTCAATTTCATTCGATTGCAATTTACATGTGTGTGTGTGTGTGTGTGTGTGTGTGTGTGTGTGTGTGTGTGTGTGTGTGTGTGTGTGTGTGTGTGTGTGTGTGTGTGTGACTTCCTGATATGTGTAATTGTTTTGGCAGATTGTGCTTCCTCTGTCACTGCGGCCAGTGAGACCCCATCGACGGAGGGCATGACTACGAGCAAGCGCCAAGCCTTGCAGCAACAACACTTCGGCCAATGCAGAGGTCGCCAACCCTTTATGCCCATGCCTAGCGTGATGTACTACATCGCGGACATCCTGCACAACCTATTGAGGGTGGTGCCACAGATTTTTCTTTATACCGTACAAGAAAATTGTGATGAAGAGCAGCTCAAGCAGGTAGGGCAGTGGTGCTACGAGAATTTATCCTTGATTATCAGTGACCATATCTATCTTCAGACCGAAAAGGGTGTGAAGAAGCTGAACGTTTCTGCAGAGAGTTGGCCGGGGTCGACATGCCGTCTGCTCCTTGACAACTACGATACTATCCTGAAGATCGCCATTAAAGACCACGGCAGTGGCGAGCTGAATGAGGATGTCTACGCGGAAGCACTGGCAGTTTGGGAGGCGTTCTTCCTTTTCAACGATGCTGTCACGAGAGGATGCGATAACACCGAACCAGTGGCTGTGGAAGCGCATGCGCAGGAATTGGACAATCTGGGCGCCCAATCTATGGCTGCATATTTGGAGGTGGCCGCTGACTCTCACGTGACTGTCTACATGCACATTATGGCGTGTCACATGGGCGACCTTGTGAGACAATGGGGTGGCTTAATGAAATGGTGTAGTCAAGGAGCCGAGGCCATGCACCAGATGACAAAGTTCTTTGCCCGAAAGCGCTCAGCAAGGAGGGGGAATGTGTCGAAGGTGGTGCTCACCCGAGTGCATATGACGATGAAGATGCGAGCCCAACCATCACGCAGGCAGCGGCTTCGGCATACTAGAGTGCATGTCACATGCACTGGCCACGTGTCGAAGGCCAAGAGGGAGGCTCACGAGCAAACCCAAAACAAACTCAAAACCAAGTACCCTACCCACAACTTTAATGAATCTCGTGCAGTGAAAAAGGCAAGGGGCGAGTGACAAAAATGTAACAACAGAAATGATTACATATGATTGCCTACCGCCGGCGGCGCTTGCTAGATGCTGCACGATATGCCCCAAAAAAGTTTGTTATCCATGCGTCATATTGATAAATGTTTGTTGCTGGGGCTGGCACCTCCGACAGCTCCATGGCATGCTTTACACCCGCTGCCTTGTCTTGGCCGTTGAACATGGGGTCCCGGCTGGGCGAGTATTGCATGTTTTGCTTGAGGCGCTCCCGCCCCTCAGGTACGACCATCAACCGCAGCCGCTCGTTCCTCTTCTGTAGGTACTCTCCTTCCTCCTTCAATTTCTTCTCCCGTGCCGTGCGCCTAGCGTCCGCAGCATTCCACGCCTCGACCACTCGCAGGTGGTGAGCATAGGTCGCGAAGCCAGCCTTGCTCTTCGTTAGGCGCGGGTGTTGATATGGTTTTGCTGTGACTGGGAAGGCTAGTGAATACTTTATCTTCCCCCACGGTGGGCGCAAGGTGGGCTCAGGAAACGTCCGGCTCGCTGCCCGTTGCTGCAGGTGCTCAAAATCAGGCAGCTGAAGTTTGCTGCTGTAAATCTCCGGCTCGTCCCTAGCAGACTGCATAAATTTGAACTGCGCATACTCGCGCTGATTGCAGTCCCATGGGGGGAGGTGGGGGTACCTTGACAAATCGGCGTCCTCGGCCCCCGTCGAAAGAGGATGAGAGGCTCATAGCTTGGGTCGGCAGGTGCTCGGAGGATCTACCGTGACCACAACCTTGGCCGTGCTGAACTTGAAGGTAACCTCCGACGTAACGATACCGTTAGGCTGTTTTCTCAGCGTCTCCGTCACCGTGCCAGGTGGGACGATTATCTTCAGCGTGCTATTCCTCCTCCGGATGTTCCCGTACGCGACGTCCGCGCCTGCTTGTCGCGTTAGATGCATCCCAGCCAATTGCTCCATCGCGTACCAAGTATGAAAAACCCACCCGCGAACCCTGCAGCCGACTCCCGACTTCTTGCAGCTCCCACGGTCACAAAACTGCACGGAGCGAAACTCGCGGTCCCAAAAATGACATGCTGACTTCCCCGTCCTCGTAGTCGTGGCTATGTCCTTCATCCAACTACTCAGTAGGTCGGGAGGGAAGCCGACCAACTTCACAACCTTGGACGCGTTGGATATTTTGAAGTCCCGGCCGAGCTCATCGAATGTTGCTGCATGAAACAAAGTCTCCCACGTCTCGCGCTCCACGACCACCATAGGAGTCAATAGCGGGCCTAGGCATATCGTGCATGCGCTATCTCGGTATCGGGCCGGTTCGGAACGGTACTTTTCGTCGAATTCTTCCGCGAAACAGTCCAAGCACTCGCCGTCCAGGGTGCGTATTCGCCGTTTCTGAGCCGCCATGGCACTCTCCTGCAAAATACACACCAAAGATAGACTTAGACTTCATCGTGATACTTCGTCGATACAACAAAACTCAAAAAATCCCCACATGGTTGCCTGTGTTTGGTCTCTAGCTGGTCATTTCGCAAAAAATCCGGCGGGCATCGGGGATGTTGGTGTCGGCGGTTGCTTTACGGCGGGGGCGAGTGAGCGGGCTAGTGGGTGGTTGCATGTGCCGACAGTGCATACGTGCCGTGGCGACCTATCCGCGTAAGGAGAATATGCAACCGCACGCCTTCAGCTTCCGTATTTGATAAAGTTGTGGTCTTAGCAACACTTGTTCGGAGTTTCAGCGTGGATGGCGCCGTATCGACAGTGTTAGGAACGCATAAGCAACAATGGCTATGAGCGAATGGTACAAGTGCGTTGGCGGCGTGTTTCGACGCGATTCTCGCGTCTGAAAAAACGCGTGTACGATATTAAAATGTCCATTGTACAATACCGGTAAATGTGTTGTGTCCTCCGCGGCTGGGCTCCGACGTGAGGCCGCTCTCCGTGACACTCCCTCCCGTGCTCCTACTCATGCGGCGTGGTACTGTTCCAATGATGTTGTGGATTGCCTTCTTACCTACCGGCCGGTCACGTTAGCCCGGGAGATTGCGCGACGACGCGTGAGGAAATTCGTGCGGCTCTTTCTGAAACCCTCGACTATGCTACCTCCCTTCCATCCCGCGATCCCCGTGGTGGTGGCTCCTTTCTGCGTGTTTTTTTTCGTGGTTTCCTCCTCTGCCCTTTCCCATCCGCGTCATTTGCCCATGTAAGCTCCCTTGTTCAACGTCGAGTCCGACTTCGGTTCTCGGATGACGGTGAAGACGGCCTCTCTAGGGTAGACACCCTCCTTCGTGACATAAAGGATGCCAGTGAGCTCCGTCGCGCGTGTCTTAATGCTCCTTTGTCGCGACGTTTTGATGGTCGTGGTCGTGACCGCAGTGGTTCCCGACGCCGGCGAAACCGCCATAATCAGTAGCAACGACAATTACCGATCCACCTTCAGAATATTTTTCTGCGCTTTATTTGAGCCCCTCATTTTGGTGAGGTCGCGGACCTGTATCGAAATTTGGCTTGTATATAGCGATATAACATGAAATATATCGTTGACCGGTGGATAACCAATTTTTCTCCATGATAAATACATACGGTAAGATTTGTTTGTTGCAGTATGCTGACAAGGCAGTTTGAGATGAAGTGTCCAACACAATACGAAAATACTAATTGTATTGAATCGGCCTTAGCGATAATGAAACCTACTACACGTATTAAAGTAATGTACTGAAAGAAAGGCTTTGCATAATCATATCGCTAATCATATCAATATACTATTGGTACTGTGACAAAATATGCACGTGACAGGAAAAAACGTGACCCGTACCAAGTTCTTAACACCTGTAAAAGTACACGTAAGCATGGCAAGTCAAAATGGCGAAAAATAGAAATAAATATATTAAACGGGGACCCCCGTCGGCGAGCTGCCCACCATCGAGCCCGAGAATTTGTAGGAGCGGGCCAGCTCTGTCGCGCTCGTATGGCTCTCGACGGTGCTGACTTTGGTCGAGGACCTAGACATCCCGCTTGATGCCCATGGCAGACTGGACCCTCCGCCCGATTCCCCCCATCATGATTGTGGCCTCCTTGACCCACTTCCCTTACTCACACAACTTCCTCTCTCCTACCCCAACGACGAGGATAGCATGCACGTCAAGACTGAAGCCATGCTCCTTGTCCTACGAAAAGCACCGCGCATGATAGCTCTCTACGTCCACGGTTGGCTCTAGGAGCATGTGAGCGCCATGAACGTCCCGGCTTGGCGTGCGTGGGTAAACCGCTATTTAGCGGGGGACTTACCCGATGGTGCTGTTGAGTTTCGGGCGAGCGCCACCGGTTGGGCCCTTCACAAGCAAGCGGGGGTCGAGATAGATATCACCCGCTTGCGCGGAGACCCCCTCAAGGTCCACCTGTCCTGTCCACCCCCATGCGGTAGGCAGTGTTTTGTCGCGGTTGGTTTGTTGCCACGCCATCGCGCGGGTAACGGACGCGAATGATGCGCACTTGGGGCATGTCCAACGCTATTTTTTTACAAAGGCCGGTGTCGGACGAGCGAAACATACTACCGCCCGTATTGGTCTTAAAGCACTTCCGGACTACAGCCTCCTCAGCTTGGACCTAGAGAATGCTTTCAACACTAAATCCCGCCGGAGCTTCCTTGCCGAATTGTACAAACGCCGTGCGCTTCACCCTATTATCCCGTTGGTCGAGATGATTTATTTACGGGACTCTACCGTGTATTATTTCGACCCGATTGTATCGTCAGCCCTATAAGGCACTATTCAGTCGCGAACGGGAGTACGGCAAGGTGATCCTCTTGGTCCGCTTTTATTCAACCTTGCAATATTTATCTCCCTCCGGAATATTGGAGAACGTTGCCGCGAATCTGCTGCGATACATGCATTCATTGATGGTGAGAGCTACATTATCAAGAATGTGTTCGTCCCGTTCGTGTATTGTGTCGCTACGGAGGAACTTGGAAAAGTATGTGCGCGAGTACAACCCAAGAAGTCCTCGTGTATGCTACCCCTTGCTACTTCCCCTACCCTTGTTGATGAGATTTAGGAGTTGGTCCATGTCGTTTCGGGTACTCGCACCCGAGGCGCTTACCTTGCGATGGACTTCTCGATAGCGGACAAACCTCCGGCGTCCTAAAATATCAACTATGTCCATTCATGGCTTCAATACTCGGTCGTGGCGCAACAAAAATAACTGGACAAAATTATGGACCTCTTTGCGCCGAACTTTGGAGACGCGCACTCGGCCTTTCGCCTCATGATAACGTGTGCGGTACGCCGCTATGGACTTCTTCTGCGATCCCTCCCCCTTGTGGTTTGTCGCCCGTAACTTGCTACCGCGGATACTTTTGTTCGGTATGCTGTCGTTCGTGTTTTTGGGGTTTCCCCAGAGGTACAATAAACATATTATCAAATTAGCTGCGCCGCACGCCATCTATGTCTCCCCGCGGAATTTGGGGGCCTCAACGTGATGTCGCTTACGTTAGATGTTGAACCTTTCCATTACGCTTCATTGACGACGCGACCCTCGCCAACCTTAATAGTAATAACGAGTCCGAGTCGATAGGTCCTTTGTACGGTGTCATCAGTCATGCACTAGATAATGTTGCTACCTCCACGTTACCTTGGGCGGTACAATTGCGCGCGTCCTACGCCACTATATAATGTACGGATGGGTTTTCAGATGTTGATCTCCCGATTTTGGCCACTACCTTCGACCAAGATCTCCCGGATTTTGTGGGTCTTGATGTTGAATTTGTCCCCTCACATGCCGCCTCTCCGGCCGCGCTGGCCCAGCGAATGAGTTGCTTGCAAATCCCGACCCTTGATGCTTTTACCCGCCCAAGTGACACGAAGGGACACCTCTAGTGCGGCATTTCCTGTACTCTTATTAAGGCGCGCGCTTACTCGATCTCTTGGCCGTTTGTAGTCCTTCACCACCGGATTATATGCGTGTTTTTTAGGGAACCGGCCGTGGGGCTTTGGCTATGTTTTTTTACTCGCACGAGTCTAGCTTCCGCGTTCCCTATGATTGTTACATGATGGTGGCACATCGGGTGCTCGGCCTCGCGTTGGGCCACGCTTTTGACGTCCAGAAGTGTCCGCGTTGTAATGAGTCCCCGCCGGGTGCTCTCCGTGGCTTTAGCTCCTCCACGACCTCGTGTTCTTCCATGTCAGGGGAACAGATGCCTATCTCCATGCTTATGGACCATATCCCCCGTTGCCCTCGCTCATATTATCTTATTCGGCTCCATGATCGCATTGTTAATGTTTTGGATGAGTTCATGGCTGAGGCGGGGGCAATTAAAAGGAGGGACTTGCGATCGGAGGCTCGTCAGATACGGTGTGGGGCCTCGTCCCGAGATCACCCTAGGGATGTCGGCAGCTTGGATTTTGCGGCTCCCAAGAAGCACTTGGTTGTGGATGTTACGGTCACTCGTGCACACACGAATTTCAACGTTTCGCACGACGCTTTCAAACCCTTCAAACGTGTGAGATTTGCGACCCACAGTGCGGCCTTGCGTACATGCCCCCGTGTACGTACCGACAGAAAAAAAATTGGGCGTCGACCGTCCACTACAATTCCAGAAACTATTTGAGTATATTTTCATCCGTAGATTTGCAAGGAATACAAATACGACCCCATTTATTTTTTATGGCAAGGTTGTCCATGTCTCGCACGCATTGTCAGTATGTGTAAGTACGCATCGCGGCATATAAGTGAAGATATTGCACGAATATACGTAATTAAACGGACGGACAGAAAGTGATTTAGCCCGCCGCGGTAGGAGATAGACGAAAAAAACTGCTATTTATGGTAAACAAATGCTTTATTCGGTAACGACAAGGTGCTAGACGACGTCCACTCCACTCCACGTCCACTTACAACGGCGCCATCTGCCGTCGCCGCGCGTCTTGACAAGCTCGATCGGTCGAAATTTGAATGTGTGGACACCGCTAGTGACCTCGAAGAGCGCATACTGTCCTTTAAAGCAAGTGCGACCAGTCGAACGCCCATCTCTTCATCGATCGCGCGGCAGGTAGTCCCCATGCTGAAGTCCGTACTCCTCCTTAGTTATAAATCATTAAGAAGGCTCGGACAAAATTTGCACTTTCTAATTGACGTTATTTAAGACATTTTCATGGATATGTCCTCAAGTGATTGGATCGCCATATGTTTTCGTCGCGCGTCTTAACAAGCGCGATCGGTTGAACCGTTGAGTTTATCGACACCGCTACTGACCTTCAAGTTCACGTTCCGTCATTTAAAGCGCGTGCCGCATGCCGAACGCCACTCTCTTCATCGATCGCGCGGCAGGTCGTTCCATCCCGGAGTTCTTACTTAAACCCTCCTTAGTTTCGAATCGGTAAGGAAGCTCTGATAAAATTTGCACATTCAAATTGATGTTTAACACATTCCCATAAATATATATCCCCAAGGGGTTTGTTCGCCATGTGCCGCCGTTATTCAAGATGGATGGCATCGGCATCAACGACGGGCGCTCAGCCATGGGTGCGAAAAAGCACAGATTTGAAGACCATAACGGTAAGCAAGCTAGTTTTTCTACTGTTGTCGATCACATAATCACGTTTCGGGGCGTTGTTGACGTGTACGACGACAATTTTGCTGCTTTTGTTGTTAGTTTCTGAATATGTCGAGCGACAGCTGCGAGTCGTTAATTTAGAGATTTCGAATTGCCGTCGCTACAAATGTCAGCGTATTGATCGGTGTCGACGACGCCTCCAACCCCCCGCGAACCATTGACCGCATGCCTTCAGCGCCTTCTACCGGTGTCGCGCGTACTAGCCGTGTCGACCCGCGGGTAGCCACAAACTGGCAGCCTCCCGAGATACGACCACCTTCAGTTGTCACTGCGGCTACTCAACTCAGCATTAAGCAATTATTAGCTGAGCTGATGGTGACGGAGGGGGTCGCCCTTAACTCGCTTGTACACGACTTAAGGAAAGAGGTTGTGGGCCTTAATCTTGGGCGGGGACGCTTGAAGACGTCGCTCGGAGGTCAGCGGCACTACCTAAAGGATGTGTAAGAGCCGCACAAGCACCGGCTCGCCGCACGTACCGAAGCAGCCAAGGTAGCCGAAAACCGGGCTAATCAGGTGGCGGAGACGGTCGAATCCCTCCGCGGACAGCTAGACGCTGCTTAAAATAGCCTAAAGGCGACGAAAGACGCTCCAAAACTGTCATCGCGCGTTGTTTGGCGGAGGATCAACTACGACACCCCGAGCCCATGGACGCATGCCACGGACATCAACAAGTCGATCGGCAACGCTATGGGCAAAGGGGGTGGAGAGAAGCTCGCTTACCCTAGCAAGGCGGCGTGCATATGAGATAAACCTTTCTAATAAATGCCCATGTCATTTCGTGTTAGTTGTCATGGACGTCGTGACTTTATGACATTATTTTGTTTGTTTGTGCATTGCCAGTTTTATTTGAATTTGTATGTTAATGTGTACTTTCTGTCAATATTCATGTGCATTATTAAATATTGGTTTCACTATAGATGCAAATAATTTATCTTATTGTTATTTGACCTTCGTGTAGTTGAGATAAAGCTTTCTAATGAATGTCCATATCATTTCGTGTTATTTGTTGTGGAAGTCGTAACTATATGACGTTCTCTTGCATGTTTGTGCATTGTTGGTTTTATTTGAATTTAAATGTCAATGTGTGTTTTCTACCGAATTTATATATGCACGCGGTTAATTTGTTACTTCCACTTTAAATATGTGTCGACTCTATTCTATTGTGTTTATCCATGACAAGCGATCTAAAGTTTTTGAAGAACATCGTTGGGATTAATGGGTGCTCTAGCAGCTTTCCATGCACCTACCGTAAGAAAATCAAAGCTCTTCTGCAGTTGAGATCTTCCGAGCGGTATGAGACTGTCGGGTCGGAGACCGTGGACCACATGGAACCAAAAATATTGGCAAAGCAAATCCAACTTGCTTAGGGCAAGAGCACTTACCCGCAGAGTTCTTGCGCCTCCGGATGTAATGATGTTGCGGGCTGCTCATCTTACGTCTGCCCGGGATGCAGCAAGTCCATCGGACCCAACGCGAAGGAGCTCAACATGCTGCCCTTACCACGGAAGGCCAAAATTGGACCTCATGACTAAGGTGTCTTGGCGAGGACTAAGGTCAGCCTTCAGCATTCCGGCACCACGTTAAGGCCCATGCTTTATCTGCTGATCCTCCACTATGTGTTCGACGTTTTGCACAGTAAGCTGCGCATCATTCCTCAGATTTTCAAGTGGACGGCATGTCAAAACATTTGAATTGAAGCATGTGAGGCATGTCGTTACTTGACTGCATTTTGCTCACTTTTTGACATCAATATATATAGAGTATGTTCTGATTATGCCAAATAGTATTGATGACATTATTCGCCTTTATAAATATATTGATTTGGGCTAAGGAGCAGATGAAAATAAAGCTCAACGCTGGGACTCAGCTTCGCCAGCGGCGCACATGGTCTTAGGGCGGATCGTCTATGTCAGCGGAGTCATGGGAGATATACTCTACTCTGATGGCGGACTTCCACGAGGAGCTCATGAACCAAGTCTTCGGGGACCATGACAGCGCGTTGTGCCAATGGTCGATGCACAGGTGGCGCATCTTCTCCTATTGTAATCATCTTATTGGGAATGGCTGCGAGCACGATCAGCCGTCAAGTGTCGCCCATGCGGACGAGGTAAAGAAGTATGCTGATACGTGAATGTCAACCTACTTGATGCGATGCCTCCCCGAACATGTGACAGTGTATATGCATATCATGCAGTGCCACCGTTACGAGGTGATTGAGCTGCATGGCTGCCGGGACAAGTTTTGCAGCCAAGGTGCAGAGGCGATCCACTAGAAAATGCGCCACGTCGCGATGAAGCGCAGTGAGAAGCATTTGGAGAACTCGACAGAACAAATTATGTGAAAATTGCGGACACATAAATACCTAGTTGCTGAGAATTGACTCCTTCAGAACTATAGGGCGCCCGTCAACTAAGAGATGGTCGCAGCAAAACATGTGCTGCGAGGAATGCAGCCACGATTCAGGGGTGTGAGGATTACTTCGAAAACCTACCGGCAGACCTCAATAAAACCCTTCGCCGAGGTTAGGTCGTGGGAAAGCGCTGCTGCCCGAAGACGACCGCGCCTTACCAAGCACCGAGTCGAGTGACCGTGACCACGACTCATTTTATTCAGACTGTGGCGACGGAGAAGACCTACCTTTGACAAAATGTCCTCGCTATGCACCATAGCTATGTCCATTAACTTTTCCGAACTTTGAGAAAAAACTACCTGGCGATTGTATTGCTGCAAATGATGTTGAGCGCTAATTATTTATAAATGTGTCATTACCGACTTAGTAAATTACACACTTCTGCGTTGCCACGCCCACATCAAACAGTGCACTGCTATAGTAGCATAAAGAATATACATTTACAATGACATGGGGGGAGATTATGCATGCGTGCACATAAATGCATCTATCGGCGGCTCATTTGTGAAATTAAAATGCATTACACCAGTGTAATATTACATAGCATCGACGTTGAAAAATATTTACTTCACTGCCATCTATGTTTCTGTTAGAGCTATACACTTAATCCATGTGCGCTTGCTACGCTTGGAGTTGTGCTTCGTGATATAGTACTAATGACGCCATAACATGCTCACTTGGCAAGGTCACCTGAAACCAATTTCAGCAATTTAGCGCCGCGACTAGACAAGTCCTCTAGTCGCCTAGCCTTGCCGTGCGCAACACGATTGGGATTCTGTCTACAACGTTTAGGTACTGCCTCGATACTTTCTACCTTCGCACCCGCCCGCCCAAGAGCTTGCACCTGCCGTGCCCATGGTCACAATAACGAGGGAGGCTTATTGCGCCGCTGCGCGTGCACCCTCGATGTTGCACGCACCCCAATTAAAATCCCCCATTATCTGGCGAAGCGACATGATGCGCGGTATCTGCCCCAACATGCCCATCAGACATGACCCGTCTCTGTCAACATGTGTTGGCTCCTTTCATATGTGCATCTGTTGTGAGCTCTTCCTTCACCGACCCAACCACTATGTCACCCTCTGCTTTTAACTCACCTAGAGAATCGCAGCATGAGATTATTGCATCCTCAACCGGCGGCTCCGTTGCGTAATACCTCTCCCCCACCCTCCAAACCAAGGACATAACACCCACATCCTGCCGGTGCCCGCGCGAGGCGCCTCATTAGAGGCATTGCCTCTTGCCCCTAACCCACGGGCAAGGGCTCGCTTCCCGCGCACAACAGTATCTCAGGCGTTGTGAATGCCTATTTATCACAAGATATAAAAGATGTGATGCGTGAATATCCAAAAACATAACAAAACAACATTATACTAACAAGAATAGCAATTATAAACACAAGCAACAGCAACAACATTTTTTTCTAAATTTTATAAGGGCACCGACCTCCTCAGCTAAAACTTCACGCCAAAGTTTTTTAGTAACAACATTATACTTACATGAATATCATTCATAAAATACAAGCAGCAACAACTGTTTTAATCTAAATGTTAAGGGCACCGACCTTCTCAATTAAAACTTATGATCAAAACTTAAGTAACAACATTATACTATCACGAGTAACAATTATAAGAACACAGGTAGCATCAACTGTTTTTTCTGAAGGTAAAGGGCACCAACACGTTGTGTTGTAAGTCAGCTTAGGGTGCTCTTGCTTGTAGCCGGCGCGTTCTAGCAGGAACAGCAACTCGGGAATTACCCAAGATGCAAATGCCCTTTGTATCGGCTTCCGGAAATAACGCTTAATCTTCTCGTGAAGCACAAGGTTCTTCAACAACTACATTGCATGCATGGAATATACTGACATTTTAGTGAATTGTTAAAGGCACTAATTCAGCACCATGGTGAGAACATATTCCGCACGATGCATCACGCCCCATTAGCAACTATTGTTTGTATGGCGGTCGGGATGTTAAGACGGGGGGTGCCTCTTACCTCCCGCTCTGAGTAAGGTAAAAGCAGCGCCCACCGTCCACCATAGAACCACGTCTTCATCGAGGGCAGTGTCTTGTTGTTCGCCGCGTAGACAAGCGGGGCGATCTTGACCGCCATGGCGGTCAAGAAAATCGCCGACAACCCGTACTCCGTCGAACCAGACAGGACGTGCGTTGTCTCATGCAGCTCGAGCGTAACATGCGGAGGCACCATCGCTATAGCCCCCTTCTTATCCTTCGGGCATTCATCAAGACAAGGCAAGAACCTGCGAATATCAACACATAGCCGTTGTGTCAGCCGATGTTCAACTACAACACTTATTGCTATATAAGTGGCGGTAACCACTATAAAAATGAGCGGGAAAACTCACATGATGTTCGTGAACTCCAATTTCTTCCCGTGTGCCAAGTGCTAAAAGTTCACAAGCGTTCCGACTTCCCTAATAGCCCAACAACAACGATAAGGTGAGCCGTTCTTGTTGAGGTAAGGATAGAGTAACGAAAAAATATACAAATGGCCACAAGTCGTAAAGCCGGGGTGAATAAGGGACATCGCGAAGGTAAGCAAGATCGAAGAAGCAAGAGTGAGAGTGACCATACGGGCAAGCGAGAAGGTAAGCATGCCCTATAAGATACGTCGTCGTGAGTAATACCACTTATATAGGGAGGTCACCTCATCTCATAGAATTGCCGTGTCTTGACTTTCCCACTTTCCCACTTTTGTTTTCTTCTTGTTTTTCCACTCACTCGGCCCGTATGACACGTTCCATGGTTCGCGCTCCGCGGCCTCGACGGGGTCGTCGTTGAAATCGTCTACGTACTCTACCAAGTCCACTGTCAACTTCTCGCTTGCCAAATCTATTGTCACAAAACATCGACCTTGAGGCACAGCTTTAGCCACGGATTTCCTCATATTCTTCCGTAACGGCATCCAAATGCGTGGATGGGGCGCCACCATGACGACCAGGTAGCGCTGCCGAGGTGCAGCGGCAAAGCATAGTACAAATCGAAGCGGGACGTTACTTGATTTTCGAGGCTATGCGTGGGTCACAGATGAATCAACATCCGAGATAGACACATGACTTAATAGATTATGTTCGGTTTATCTATGATGTATATCGTATCATGTACTCGTATGCAGTGAAAAACAATGTGTAAGTCGCACGTGACATGGCAATCATAAACCCGTACCACGCTCTTAACACATGAAAAGGTACTTGCCGCGGGTGGCTGGTCAAAATGGAATGGTATGCGCAGTGCGCGCGGC
Source organism: Tetraselmis chui (assembly GCA_026401115.1). Lineage (NCBI taxonomy): Eukaryota > Viridiplantae > Chlorophyta > Chlorodendrophyceae > Chlorodendrales > Chlorodendraceae > Tetraselmis > Tetraselmis chui. The sequence continues at coordinate 124,560 of JAPMLY010000053.1, read as the reverse complement.
TGTGGGGCTTCGCTTCCGCTCCCTGGTAGTCTGACGATGAGGGCTCAAGATGGATGCCGACCTCCGCACCTCGTCCTCCCTTGGCACACCTTCCATTTAATTCGTTCATATCCATTACCGCTTTGCTCTTGAGGACAAGGGCCGGTTGGCTCTTATGGCGGTCGACCTTGTTGATTGCTTGGCCATTTTGGTGGCAGTTCGACGTTTCCCAAGCATGGGTGCGGTGGACTATCGCTCTTAAAGGTCTGAAAGTTATGCCCGCATGAAGGAATTTGTACGGCGGTCTAATTTGAAATTTGAAATTGTTTACAACAATACCAGTAAGAACCGGCTGCTGTCTCTGCCCCCCCCCTTTTGCTATGCTCAACTTGTTGTTGGACTTCTAAGCGTGAGGTAGACCGTGAACCACTAATCCCAACCTCTCCAATGGCAGTAACGATACCGTCTAAAACATACCCGTATCCATGTATTTTTAATTTTCTGATCTGTACGTATTTTTTTGGATACAGTGTGAAAAATAAAATGTCGCTAATCTCCACGTTACGCGGCCTGCTCCAGCCGTTGCGGGGTCGTTGATCAGCAAGGCTGTCCAGCTTGAGCTGGTCGAGGCGAACCTGCCTGACCTCGGCTCCCGTGCGACTCCGGTCGTGCCGGAGCTTGGGGGGAAAGGCAGGTGAAAAACCCCATTCGCATAGGTCGTCGTCGGTCCCGCCTCGATCCGTGCTCAACCCCACCCGAGGTATTAGCCGCTCCTCCCGACGCAGCTCGCCACCTAGCCGAGTCTTCTCTCCTCCTTCGGGGGCTGAGAGGAGAAAATAACTAGGCTGCAGACGGTGTCCGGCTGGCTCTCCTGCCCCCGAGCCAGATTTTCTCATGTCCCCTTTCCTTTTCCCGTCTGTTTCCAACACCTATCTGATCGCGCTGTGGCCGTCCGTACCCTCCCCCGGTGGTTTACGTTGTTAGGGGGCCGCCTTTACGAGCAGTGTGCCGTTACGATAACCCTAGGCACACTGCCTGAGGCAGCCTATCGATAACCGGGTACCGACTAGGGAAGGGGTTGGAAGAACACAGGGATCGAGTCGCTGGTCCTCAAAAGACGGTGGGTACGGGAATTTTTCCAAAAACCCCCCGTACCGGGCTTTTCCGGCGGCGGGCGATCCTAAGGACCGCCGCCGCCAGACCGTGCCGCTCCTCCGGCTGCGACCAGCCTCCATTCCGCGTAGCATCAGGCCTCGCCCCCAGGGGAGACCTAAGGCTCCCGCAGGGCTGGCGACTGCTAGCGAGCGCTGTCCCAAGCGCTGCTTCCCATTTGTCCGTCGCCAGCTCCAACACCCTCGTCCCTCCGCTGATCCGTCCGTAACCCCTTTCGCCAAAAAATATTTCGCAAACGCCGCCCCCGCCCCATCGTCGGGAGAGTATCTGCGAGTATTTAGTCGCGAAAAAGACATATCGGACTGGCCGAGCGGGAGATCCCTGTGCCGGTGTACGGATATTATGTTTTTCCAAAACCCTCCGTACATGGCTTCCCGATAGCTGCTGATCCCGCGGATCGTAGCTGCCGGTACCTCTTTCAGCCCCCTACCGTGCCAAGCCTGGCACGGCTATGGGGTTACCAGCGCCCACCGCGTGGAGGTAAAGGTAGGTGCCGACGGGCCTGCGAGCGCACCCCTCTCCGGGGCCGCCGCCGCTGCGCCGCCGGCGGGCGCCTACGGCGGTCTACATATGTCCCCTTCCGTCGATTTCTTGGGGACGTACGCCGTGAGTTATGTAGCGCCTTTATGTGGTTCTTCATGGCACGTTGGGTTCCTATCTTCGTGATGCCTTGGAGGAGGGCGGTGCGGCTGATGTTGCTTGCTTCCTTGCTCCGAGCCTCCGAGGGCTACTTAGGCTTTTGTACATGTCTTATTTTCTTCTTTGCTCGTGCACTCAAATGTTGTCTTTGTAATGTAAGTTATTTCGTAGTAGCTATAATTCGTTTCCGAATTTTCGCAAATAAATCAGATGAAGAAAATAGACCGTACAAACGCTCGATAAACTGAATTGTGCTAAGCGCAAGCTTTCCCTACCCGCGGAGTTTGGTGGGCTTAAGTACCGTCCCTCGAGTTAGACGCTGAACTTGTTCACTATGCTTCAATCACCGCGACCCTCTCCAACCTGATCACTGATTACGAGTCCGATTCGCTAGGTCCTATGTACGGCCTTATCCGACATGAACTGCTGAATGTTGCTACTCCTACTTTGCCGTGGGCGATCCAATTGCGCAGTTCGTATGATACGATCTTTACTATGGGCGGATTCTCGGAATCGGATCTCGTGGTGTAGAGTAACACACTACTAAGTCAAGACCTTTCCGATTATGTTGGGGCCGATGTCGAGGTGGTAGTATCTCCGGTTAACAATAATATGGAGCCTGCTACCCAATTGACTTGTGTACAACTTTTGACTCCCGATGCCCTAACTCGCTCGGGAGATTCCGGGGGCCACATTCAACGGGGCATTTCGCGCATTCTTCGTTCCCGAGCCTACCTTGGCCTCACTGCGTTTTTGACACCTTCCCCACCGGCGGACTATATGAGGGTGATTTCGGGTACGGGTCGCGGGGCTTTAGCTATGTCTTTTCGCTTCACATGAGTCCAGTTTCAAGGTGCCATCCAATTGTTATATGATGGCAGCACCCCGGGTGCTTGGCCTCACTGCGGAGCGCGCGTGTCATGTTCGGAAGTGCCCTCGGTGCAATGAGGCTCCCTCAGAGTCTCGTGGGTATGGATCTTCGTCGACGGTATCGGGCACCTCTATGTCGGGGGAGCGCTCCATAGCTGCTATGCTTATAGACCACATCCCATGGTGCCCGTGCTCTTGGTACGTCATCCAACTCCACGATCGGATTGTCCACGTGCTTGAAGAGTTCATGCTTGAAGCGGGGGCTACTAAGGCACGGGACTTGTGGTTGGAGGTCCGCCGTATTCGGTCGGGAGGCTCCTCGTATGGTATGGATCTTCGTCGACGGTATCGGGCACCTCTATGTCGGGGGAGCGCTCCATAGCTGCTATGCTTATAGACCACATCCCATGGGGCTACTAAGGCACGGGACTTGTGGTTGGAGGTCCGCCGTATTCGGTCGGGAGCTTCTCGAGATCATCATGGGGACTTGGCTTGGTTAGACTTCATGGCTCCTCCTCATGGTATGGATCTTCGTCGACGGTATCGGGCACCTCTATGTCGGGGGAGCGCTCCATAGCTGCTATCCTTATAGACCACATCCCATGGTGCCCGTGCTCTTGGTACGTCATCCAACTCCACGATCGGATTGTCCACGTGCTTGAAGAGTTCATGCTTGAAGCGGGGACTACTAAGGCACGGGACTTGTGGTTGGAGGTCCGCCGTATTCGGTCGGGAGCTTCTCAAGATCATCATGGGGCTTGGCTTAGACTTCATGGCTCCGCACCGTCATCTTGTTGTTAATGTGACGGTTACAAGTGATCGCACGAACACCGATGTTCCTCGTATAGGTGTGCTCGTCTCCCACTCCCGGGCAGCCTTGCACTAGGAGCTTAGTAGTATGGCAAATTTGATGCGGACCTCCGCACTTCCGCTTTGCTTGGCACGTCTTCGGTTCAGTCGGTCCATGACTACTATCCCTTCGCCATGGAAGATGGGGGCCGGTTTGCGCCGATGGCGGTTGAGTTGGTTGATCGCTTGGCTATTTTGGTGGCGGTTCGTCGCTTCCCTGGCACGGATGCTGATGACTCTCGTTCTTTGCGCTCTGACCGTTATGTCCGTATGCAACATTTCGTTCGTCGAACTACTTATGTTCCTTTTCGGCGTTTTCTGAGGGATGTGTGGCGAGAGTTCATGCAACGTCTTTCTGCTGCTCTTCATGGTACTTTGGGTTCCTATCTCCGCGATGCTTTGCATGAGGGCAATGTTGATGATGTGGCATGGCGTCATGTTCCTCGGGCTTAGGTTTTTCCCTCTTTTCTTCTTTTTGCTTGGTTGCTTATGCTGCTTTTTCTTGTAAGAATTAGTCGAGTGGGGTTAAGAAAATATACTACCGGCGGTTGCTTCTTGATGACATGTACATCATTTCACGCGGCGGTGTATCAGCAGGCAGTGTGTATCCTGCAAAGGGTGCCGGTACGGGTTTACTTGCCAGTCCCAAATCCCGAGGACGCAAAAAAATAAAATATAAAGAAATGCTCCTCCCGCCCATCACATGCATGCCGGTGCACTCGCGGGATCTAAAACCCAATATAATAAAACCGATATAATCTTCTGTAAGAGCAGAAGGTTTCTTCAGGCAGCATCCGCGCTCGGTGAGCCTCGCACTGGCTTCCACAAGTGCACTACCTGAGCTAATTATCCGAGGCGCTCAAGATGACGTTCTGGATTACCACAGTCGCATTTGCGGTGCTGGAGGGGCTGGTGCTGCTGGGCAACATGGTGACTGGGAAGCGGGGTCAAAACCAGTACGCCCTCGCCGAACCCTAAATCACCTGTCTGTCCCGTCCCGCCCCGCCCCGCCCCACCCCGTCGCGGTCTTGCCATCCTTCCGTTCCTCCA
>JAPMLY010000053.1:52500-117500 GCA_026401115.1 Tetraselmis chui | reverse complement strand
TCCACTCCTTAAAAATTTACGCGCTAACTACGAAACCGATGGTATGAAGTATCAAGCACAAGCGGCGCAGGCATGTGTCGAGTGCTGGCCCGTAAGGATTACTCGCACAGCCGTATACTCTATTCTGCAGGCTGCGGTAGCAGCGCGGACAGAGTGCCCGGTCGATATGCAAGTGTCCGCACGCCGGGTGCCGACTCGCAATATCAGCGCTTCTTGAGACCTGCGCTGCTTCCAATACGAAGCTGCCCAGACTGTGTACCCTTCAAAGCGACGGCGCGGTGCGGAAGTCACTGCTGATGTTGAAGGGCCGACTCTCACACCGGAGGGCGCGGGCGGATCAGGATATATGCAGTATTTTTTTTTAAATGGGGGGGGGGGGGGGGGGGGGGGGGGGGGGCATATGATTTCACCGAGCCTTTCGTTCCAGATTCCAATTATTTGTTTTACGGGAAAAGCAGCAAGAGCTTAATCGCGGTCAGAAACCAATCCAGCCCGCCCCTACCGCCCGATTCGAAAATGGAGAAATGTAAAATCGCGCAAGACAAGAAATGGGAAACCTAAATCGAGAAAGAGAGAAACACGGGCGTCAGACATTTTTAAGGGCATACCAGCCAGAATAGAAGCAAATATAGTGCGATGTTGCAAGGGAGGTGCTAACATACATAAAGGCGGCAAATTAGCACCACCCGCATGGTTAACGCATCCCAACGCCCATACATGACCATGCGGCAAGTTGGAGCGAAGTTGAAGGACGAGTGTGACCAATCATCTCTTGCCTGGACACAACGCAATACTTTACGTTCACGATATGGTTGCTGTTGAGAAAGGTGGGGTATTTGTTGTCTCTGCCAAGCATGGCGGTTAAAAATGTGTTGTATCTTGTTCACGGCACTAACGTGCACGGTCGGGGATCGAGACCTTCCGACGCTACCACGCCAACATTTTCATATCACATACTTTTGCAAGCGGTGGAATGCATGGCAGCCTAACCGGTTTCCTCCTGAAGGCGAGACCGTGTCAATAAAAATCAACGTGAAATTTAGACACACCTTAGACACGGCGTAGTAAACAAATGCGTGACACACAAGTGCAACCCTAAAATAATAAGTAAGTAAATATTCATGAGAATATGGGAATACGGTGTTTTTCACCCACACAAATACATATGCAACATTCACTATTTTAGAATCACGTTGATAAATGGTGTCTCAATGGTTATCGAAGTTGCACTCATGCAACATATGCGCGCGGCCGGTGGATGATGGGTGGGTACTTGATGCCCATGCTCACAATCAGCTTTCCATTCGACGAGTCCACTTGACTTTCATAGGTCATGGCCACGCGCAAAGATCATGGTCCTCGAGTTGGTGTGGTTCTAATATTACCCGTTTCCTTCACTCCTTTTACTTTCGTGGATGCAAATACATTAGAGGTGCAGTGAAATACAATACACTATATATGTGCCGAGAAGATGCCAAGTGTGTGAAGTCATCGGCATGTAGGGCGGAAGTGGGTGCCGGTGTGCCGAGAAGATACCGACTATTTCCTCCAAACAAATCCCGGGTAACATGTCTTAATGTAGGTAGAGGAGCCCATAAGCTTTTGAATGCGATGCATGGTTCGAGAGAGGATGCAAGATAGTTACACGGGATAGGCTAACCGACCCCGCAATGGGACCGGGTGTGGGGACAAAGGAAGTGAAAGGAGAAGAGTGGCGGCCGGCAAAGCCAACGGATGGGCTGGTCAACCCCTACATGTGGGCACGCATAGAACCTCGGGAAGTGCAACACTAAGTACCAAGGGGGCATTGGGCTACAATGGACATAAGGACTGTGCATAGGAATGCAAATGTCAACATATCTGCACCTCTCTATTTGGGGGCCCAAAAGTTAATAACATTTGCGCTAATCAACCCACTTCCCTTAGCCATTCATATTCGATGGTTTTCCATGTTATACTTTAATTCTCTTTTGTGATGTATGTGGATGTATCTGTAAGCACGTACATCAATGTTAGATCATGGGCATTTGAACTCACTTTTGATCGCTTCCGAGGGTTCACGTGTTTTCACATTTTAGCTTGGTCATTCAGGCAGTTTTTTTCCTTTAATATTTAATGTTTTTAGAGGTTGCGTGCTACTCTACCCTTAGCCCGTCTGATTTCGTCATCAAGAAAAAAGACATACCGTGGGAAGTCAAAGAATAATTGAATGCCTCAGCAGTTAATGCCGAAACCAAGAATGCTAATGGCAACCAGAATCGTTGTTTCTCATTTGCAGCTTTCGGCAAATTTTATTTCTGTTATGAGTACATGAAATCCGAAAAGGTTAACCCCCACACATATAATATTTTTACATCGAACCGTTACTGCCTCCGTTTCAGACTACGCATGGTGCTTAATGCTTCACTCCCTGAAATCGCCTAGCAGCAGAATGAAATGTCATGATTATGTGCAAATTAATGCAATGCTCTGTTGGGGTCGATGGAAGATGCGGGTGGCTGCACCTTTGTCGCATCATAAAACAAAACATGAATATTATGAACATTTGAAAGCTATCAACAATTCATGCACGCGCGCCCGCACACACACACACACATACACACACACACACACACACACACACACACACACACACACACACACACACACACACACATACACACACACACACGCGCGCGCGCGCAACCACGAACATACTGATTATTTCACACGTAGCGGAATTGCCGCTGCCACGGCCCTGATTAACAACGCTCATCGCTCCACTTTGCACCCAGCGGCAGGGCATGTCCATGTTGGCCGCGATTATTTTTCCCACACCAAGAACCCTAGACCACTTGTGACGACACTCTCAATCCATCACGCCCATCGCTGATACAGCCCACCCATCCCATCGCCCCTTAGAACTTATATCAGCAGGCATATGAAACTAACCACTGCGGGTGGCATCACGTTCTGAATGAAGTCATGACTTTGGGCTTGCATGAAACTCAACCTCTGTACCCCATTCAGCTACTGTAGCCATGCAAGTGCGCACCTCATCCCGCAATGCCTCACCCACCCATTCCCAAATCACCTTGTCTCGTCCATTAATTTCGCACTTTTACAGCACAATTGGACCAGATTTATCCCTCCCTCCATCGACAGGCAATCAGAGCGGGAGCCGCCCAGCCACACATGCAATTATGCAGTAAAGCCAGCACTGCCCCCGATAATCCACAGTTTACTCAGTATCACAGCGACTGGAAACCACATGTCACTCATACTCCTACAGCTGCATGCCATGCTGCTATATGTCCAACCACTGCCTCCCCACCCCAACCCTCCCAACCTGCACCTCCGCTGCACCCCTCCCTAAGGAACAGCAGTACCCTGACCCTCCGCACTCCCCTATGGCCATTCTCAGTCCGCCATCCGTGCATTCAACATCAGTACACCTCGGCATCATGCTTCATGTCTCACTCTGTATGTCTCCCAACACACGCAGCTACAAATGGGGGCAAACAAGCGATACTGTGACTGTGCCCACGACCACCGCGTTCTTTCCAGAAGCCGGGGCCGCTGCTCACACTCCCGGCCTCTACCCCTCGCACCCTGGACCACCATTACGAATGCCATCAAGTGAGCACGACACGAATGTAGCTGGTCGAAAATCGTCAAGTGCTTAGTAATAATCGCAAGCAGTGCGTGGGCGAAACGGCAAGCACGACTCGCCCGAGCGTGGGCCGCCGCATAATCAATGCCCAGTATTCGCAAAACGTCTGACCGACTCGACGCTCACCCGCAGCTCAAACATAGAGGCAAGACCTGAAACTGATGAACATAAAACAGCTGCTGATCCACGCTGTAATTTATAACCCCGCGACGCCTTAACCCTTACTTGCGTTCCCTGGACTCGAGGCGTTGCCTTTTTGTTTCTGGACTCGCCTCTTCGCGTGATTGCAAGGATACGCATTTCCCGGGCTTTACAGGGAGGACAACCCCCCCCCCCCCCCCCCCCCCCCCCCCCCCCCGTCTTCCTACTCTAGAGCCCTCGCCATAACTGCTAGTCCTTTACGCCGATACACCAGATTGCGAGCACCTCCCGAGGGCCGGGCACGTTCTGCCTGCCCTGCGCCTTCCACATCCTGAAGATCTCTTCGCCGTCGCGGCACGCTTTCACGCGAAACCCGGAAGCGTGAACCATATTTCCCAGCAACAGCGGGCTCCAGGTGAATAGGTGGTTGTTCACGTTTCCCGGCTTATACCGTCGCCCGTACACGTCGAGCGCGGTGCCGCCCATCCCCGCGTGCTCAAAGGGCACTTCGATGTGCACCTCGCCCCCTCGGCGCATCTTTTGGAACAAGCACATGAGGTTGTCCAGCGGCGAAGCGTGGTGCTCGAAGCTGTCGAAGCTGTAAGCGTAGTCGATGGTATCGTCTGGGACGTCAGCCCACTTGCTGTAGATGTGTATGTCAGGGAAGGTGGTGCGCGCGTGTCGGATTGCCGCGTCATTGATCTCAAAGCAGTGCTTGCTTCCCGCAGACACACGGGCCAGAGTATAACCCCCGCTGCAACCGACCTCTAGAACTGCTGCCCTGGGAGATGCCTCTAAGCTAGGTTTAAGGCGCGTGAGCTGCCACCCCACGTTGTTTCTGTTCTCCTTCACCTGCCACCCGAAGTAGGTCTCGTCGTAGTGTTCCACTGCGGAGGTGGGGCGAGGAAAGTCGCAGACGTCAATCATCGACCGCGGCGCAGCGACTGGTGCCACCACCGGCTTGGGCAGCTTAGGCTTCGGTTGCTGTATGTTTTGGATTGGTGGTGGAGGCACCTCTTGACGATTCGATATCGTTTGCGCCTGCGCTTGAAGACCATCCAGCACCTGCTGTAACTGCCGCAGCTGATCTTCCCTGAGCGCTCCGCCCCTCAACGTGCTTTTCTCCCAAAGCGAACCGCCGAAGAAGGCGACGGCGCAGAGCACCACCGTCGCCAAGCCGCCGCGCAGTGCGTGCCCCTTCGATCGGTTATCCACCATCATGACTACTCAACACCTACAACTGATCACCCCCCAAGCGCTCAGGAGAAGCAGGAAGCTCTATCGCTCCCGCGCCACGTCGGACGTCGGCACTGGTTTGAGCAGCGCAGAACTGTCTTTGCGCCTTAAGTTTTTTGGCAGGGCAGTGTGCCAACCAACCATAGCGCAACCATAGCGCGAAACATCCATACAGACGACGAAGACATGACGGATGATCGATTGCAGCTGCACGAAGCCAGCGAGATACGAGGGGCGATGATGAGGGCCGTCTGCTGAAAGACCGTCATAAAGCGTTAATATCATTTTCGTCGTATTTAAATCGCTATTCGTCGTATTTAAATCGCATTTAAATCGTATTTAAATCGTATTTAATTCGTCGGTATTTAAATCGCTATTCGTCGTCAGCGCTGGAAATTTACAAGCGATCGAAAAACTAGCGATGATATGATATAATTAAATTAATGAAGTGCACCGTATGGGGATAAAAACAATAAGGGGGATATAAGCCTACTGTGCGCATCCCTTATTTCACAGCTGCTTTTATTACTGCATCCTTCTCCATAATATCTATAAGGATTAGAATTAGTAGTGCGTCTCCGAATTTGAGAATTGAAGTGCTTACGCTCTAGCTAGAATGCAGTGGAAACCACCAACCAATTGAAAGCTTATCGTAATTTACTAGTAAAATTTTATTTATAGTTTCGAATAGTGATATTATTTTATCTTAAACTTAACTAAAGCGAGCACGTCTGAAAGTTTTTTGCCTTGCTTTTTGTGGCATTGGAAGGTTTCTCTCGCCGTGCAAGCTCGCCGCGTAGCAAACGCAAACAATTATCGCGAGGATGTTATGATGCCAAGGATGACAAAGTGGGCGCATCTTCCTTTATATCCAGATTTGGGATATTTAAATTAAAACTTAATTATAACAATATCGGCAAACTGGACCGACTGTTGTCTAACGGCCATCAGTACTCTGCCATCTACGACACTTAGGACAACGATTGGGCCGGGTACTCTTTGACTAGGTACACCTATCGACACATATATTCGCAATGTGTGCCGACGTTCCTTGAAGGTTAAAAAAACTGCAAGCAACCGCAGTAAGTGATACAGTCCCCCCGCCTAATAAGCAGTAAAAAGTGTAATCAGGAACAAAAGATCTAAAAATAAATCCACTTGTCAAGACATGCAAAATGAAAGTTGTTGCTCGACCTTCACGATGCACGGCCCGCTTCCACCGAACCGGGATGCCGATCGGCGTTCGAGAGGGTCGACGGGCTAGCCTAATCTAGCTCCCGGATGACTTCGGTCTTGCCGGAGAAAGGAGGGGAAAGGCTAGCGAAAAAAAACTCCACACGCGGTCGCTCGTCGATCCCACCGTCGCATCCCGTAAGCCCCGCCCCAAGGTCGTAGCCGCTCCTCCTATCGCGATTTTCATCCTAGTCGAGGCCCCCCGTCACCTCGAGGGTAAGTGGGGGGGACGGAGACAACCAGACCGAAAAAGCTAGCGCTCCTACCGCCGCGCTCACAAGTTTTTCCGAACCATTTCCTTGGCGTTTTCTGTGATAGTACCCAGGTACATGTGGAAAATCAGCGAGCGATCGAACCCTCCACCCTCCATTTGCGCGTCCACCGAGCACCCATGTTTCGAGTGCGAGCCTCCGCGCTTATCGGGGCTCGCACTCTTTAATATTAGGAGTGCACGACGATAGTGGGCAGCGGGAGAGTAGTGCGCGGTCGCAATGGTCGGATCCAAAAGGCCGCGAGGTTGCGGAAATTATTCAAACCCTCCGTACCGGGTTTTCCGGCGGCGGCTCATCCCGCGGATCACCCCGCCGCCAGACTTCGCTGCTCCTCCCGTCGCGAGAGTTCTCCTCGTTAGTGGTGTCATGCTGCGCCCTTTCAGCTGGCTCGACGTCAACAAGATGGTCGAGATACCCTAGCGTTGCTTCCCGGCTTTCCGCCACCTGCTTCAACACCCGCGTCCTACCGCTAATCCGTCCGTACCCCCTCGCCACCACGCACTCGTGAAGATACATGCCCCTCACCCCCAAATGGGACGGTATTTTAGTAGAATTTGGTATTGAAGAGACGCATCGGACGGGCCAACGTGAGATCTTGGCGCCGGTAGCATGCATAAATTGATTTCTTAAAAGCCATCCGTACATGACTTTCTCGACAGCTGCGAATCGCGCGGATCACACTGTCGACCCTCTTAGCCCACTACCGTGCCAAGCTTGACTCGGCTACGAGGCTTCCAACGCCCACCACGGGGAGGTGAGGGGATACCGACGGGCATGCGAGCGCAACCCCCTCTGGGGCCGCCGCCGCTGCGCCGCCGGCGGGCGCCGATTTGGGATACTTTCAACGGCCACGCAATGCTTTTATCACTAGTATTGTAGTACCTCATTGTCAATACATTTGCGTTCACGATTATAAACTTTATCATTGAATACGCATTGTTGACCAAGCATAGATAAACAAGATACAAGCAGCAATCTGTCATGTTGTTCGCTAGTTCGCACGCAATCATCACACACACCGTCTCACCGCACGCCATTGTCGACACATCTAACGTCTCACGGGCACATTTGATGAGAGGTTACGGGCCCTCATACGCAAGTTTGAATCCCGGCGACCGCACATGTCACAATGTGCAAATATGTACTAGTCCGCGTCCGAAGCACCGGGTATTATAGGACTTATGCCCGTACACGTCAACGTACATGCGCGTTCGCTGGGGGAGTCTTGGTCCCATGCTCATCCGTAACATCCACGTACTCACGCGCGACCGCGCGCATAAGATGAACCCGCGAAGATTAACACAAAGCGCCCCAAAGCCGGCCCGTGCATAGCGATACATAGATAATGTTAAATTACACTAAGGATACCGACTTTTGAGGCGGTACTTGGTAGCGCGCCGGGTTGCCAACGGGATGCTCCGACGAGACACACACTCTTATCGGAGGTGCCCGCGAGACGTTAGGTGTGTCGACAGGTGCGTTCGCCGAGGGTCCACGCACATCTTCGTCCGAGATAACCATTGCCCCCCGTGTCGCAGCTCGCCACCTAGCTAAGGCTTCCGTTCTCCTTCGGGGGCTTGAAAGGAGAGAAGGCCACACCGGCTGGCGCTTCTGCCTCCGTACCAGTTTTTTCAATATCCCCGGTCCTTCGTCGTTTGTTTTCCAACATTTTTATGACCCCGCAGTGTCCGTCCGTACCCTCCCCCGGTGGTTTACGTTGTTGGGGGGCCGCATGTACGAGCAGCGTGCCATTGCGATATCCCGAGGCACATTGCCTACGACAGCTAGTCAATAATGGGGATACCGACTAGGGGAGGGGTTGGTCGAGCATAGGGATCGAGGCGCCGTCCTCAAATAATGTTGGGTGCGGAAATTTTCATGTAAAACCTATGTACCGGGCTTTTCCGGCGGCGGCAGATCTTGAGGACCGCCGCCGCTAGACTGCGTCACTCCTCCGGCTACGACCCGCCCCCGGTCTGCTTCGCGTCGTGCATCACCCCCACGGGAGGCTCAACATCCACAAGGCCAGTCGACGTCCAGCAAGCACCCTTCCCTAGCGCCGCTTTGTGGCTGTCCCACCACATCTCGAACACCCGCCTTCCGCCGCACATTTGTTAGTACCCTCCTCGCCGCTGAACAACGCCTCGGATACATGTCCCGCTCCGTGAGCAAGAGAGTATTCCGGGAGTATCCATTCTTGAAAAGAAATGTCGGACTGTCCGAGCGGGAGATCTTGGGTTTGGTTGCACTGATGATATTTCTTAAAGCCCTTTGTACCGAGGCTTTCCCCAAACTATCGACAGTACCGACAGTACCGAGACTTTCCGACTTTCCGACTGTTATTTCCGACAGTTATAGATCACTGCCGGTTTCACGCCGACTAGCCCGCAACCGTGCCAAGCATGGCACGGCTATAGGGTTACCAACGCTTACCACGAGAAGGTGGGGGTGAGTGTCGACGGGCCTTCGAGCGTAGCCCCCCCCCCCCTTATTACCGCCGCCACTGCGCCACTGGTGGGCGCTTGCAACCCGCCGCGCAGATTGGGGTTGCTCTTCCAAACGAATTGAACCACGTAACTTCAATAGGTGCTCACCATAGTAGGGGAAATGTGTGCCGACTTCAGCTACCAAAGCTAATGTACTAGTTTATCCCCTTGCAAAATGTTGGCACGACGAGTCAATGCGAACAAGACGCGGTAGAGAGATAGGTTGAAGAGATATAGTTCTTAGATTGTCGTTATGCATTATAAAAGGGAAGCTACGCGTATCCTATAATATCACCTCCAAGCACACTCAGTGAAATGTCTACACTCCCTCTCACGAATCTAACGCACTAAAGCCCGCACGAAATACCGATAGAATATCCTATCCATCAAACGACTCTTCAAACCTCAACAAAATAGTACAACACCCCCCCCCCCCCCCCCATCCCCCCATCCCGCCCCCGAGACGGAGATACACACTCGTAAACTTCTTCGGAGAGGATGGTATATAAAAAATATGGTCCCATAACCCCCATCGAATAAAACATATTATATCGCTTAGCTAGATGAGGGGGAGGGGCATGACAACAACCACCGGAACGCGGCGATGTATGTTGTAAGCAAATTTGATGACCACATTTGATGGCCACATCGAGCCGAGTGGTCAGTATAGAAGGTGCAAGGGTAACTGAGACTGAAAGGTGAAAGTGAGAAAGAGAATGGTTACAGGAGTCACATGAGAGTGACTATGAATAGTGTTCCATGTGGAGGCGCAGCCCCATTGCTATCAGGCCACTGTCTGTGCTAGACGGTGCTGCTATGGCTGGCAGTTATGATGGTTAACTATGACTGACAGCTGCCTGTCGATATTCATAATGCGTGCTGTACGGGCAGAGCAAGCCCGTAACTGTATGATATCGTTATGTGATACAAGATGTAGTACCAGTACAATCTGGGATTGTGTACACGGCTGTAGATACTTCAACACCCCTCCTCAACCGTGGTAAACAAACCAGAAAATGAGACAGAGTCTAAGATAACGACTGGTGATCATGGCCAGCGTAGGTCATGAATCTGGACACCAGGCGGTGGGCTGTAGCTGAAGGAACAGGTTTCGTAAGGATGTCAGCACAATTGTCAGTAGTTGGGACATAAACCATCCGAATAACGTCCTTGGCAGCCAAGTCCCGCGACAAATGGTACTTGAGAGCAATGTGCCTTGTTTTCCGGGATGTACAACCGCGGGTGACGTTCTGGATGGCGCACTGGTTGTCACAGAAAACAATGGTTGCGCAGGTAGGAGGACAACCCAGATCTGTGACCAGCTGACGGAGAAAAAGGATCTCTTGGCTGACGGATGCAACAGCAATGTATTCAGCTTCACAAGTCGACTGAGCAACTACCGATTGAAGGGCTGAACGCCAGGAGATAGGCGAAATCTGGAGGGGGGGGGAGTCCCCGTCTGAAGCCGGGCCAAGGTAAACAATCTGGCCACTGACTGACATAGAAGAAGAGGGATCACTGCCCCACGTAGAATCAGCAAAGGCGCTGAGCACGATACCATAAGGGTGATGCTGGAATGAAATCCCTCGGTTGGATGTGCCTTTCAGGTAACGGAGGACGCGCTTAGCAGCAGTCCAGTGGCAGAGCTGCGGCTTGGAGACAAATCTGCACAGGCAGGAAACAGTAGCCGCAATGTCCGGACGGGTGCAGACAGCAGTCCACAAGAGGCATCCAACAAGATTGCTATAAGGAATGCCTTCAGGGAGGGGCTGATCGTCTCGAGAAAAATTGAATTCATCACCACTGCTCCAAGGTAAGATCACAGGATTGCAAGAGGTCATGTTGAACTGCTGGAGCATGTCTTGAATATATTTCTCCTGGTGCAGAGTAATAGATCCATCAGGGTTGTGGTCGATGCCCATGCCCAAAACCCAAGTGCAAATTCCTTCATCGGTAATGTCAAAGGTAGATCGGATCATGTCGCGTAGTCTGTTCATCCACGTTTCTGAAGAGGGAAAAACAATTAGGTCATCCACGTAGACCAAGATGATGCCTAATAAGGTAGGCTGCTGTGCGGAGGACCAGTGGAGGTACACGCCAGGGTCGCCAGTAGACGTGATGAATCCGTGTGAGGTCAAAAATTTGTCGAATTTATTGCGCCATTCATAAGCTGCCTGTTTGGTGCCGTAGAGTGCCTTCTGGAGGCGTCCGAATAATTCTGTACCAGTGCTGTCAAATTCCTTAAATCCTTTTGGTAAACTGATATATAATTCCTCGTTAATGTCTGCATATAAGAAGGCTGCCACAACATCCAGTTGATAGATGGGCCATTTCCATTGGGCCGCCATGGCCAGGGCTGTGCGGACAGAGGAGAAACTGACCACAAGAGCATACAATTTGCTTTTGTCGAAATCCTCGCCTTCTCGCTGGGCGAATCCCCTGACAACCCATCGGGCCTTGTATTTACGAATTGAGCCGTCCTTGTTTTTCTTGATAGTGAAGTCCCACTTAGTACTGAGAACTCGCTTGCCAGCAGGAATAGGGACGACTCGAAAGACGTTCCTCTCACGAATTCCATCATATTCCTTTTTGATCGCTGCTTTCCATTCTTTATTTTTAGGGCTATTGAGCGCCTCTCTCATTGTTTTAGGAGTTACGTTGTTGTTACTTTCTATATATGTTTATGCAGGCCCATGTTGAAGTAGGGTCATGACGGATTCTGTGGATTCACGCGGGAGGCTTGGAGCTTCTGCCAGGAGAACAGTTGCCCAATGCATATGAAGGTGATCGTCCGTCACATGTTGGCCCACGAGGTTAAGGGTATCAGGAGGTAAGGCTGTCAATAAGTTGTCACCGGAGTCCCGCAATTTGAATGAAGGTAATCGATGTCTCATTCCGCGTCGTAGATGTTGGTCGGGTGTAGGTGTAGATATGACGGCTGTCTCGTTAGGGTCATCAGTCGGTAATGTTGTCGCCGCCGTAGTATCAGAAGGGCCAGGTGGTTGGTCATGTGTCGCCGGTGGAGAGATACTCTCTCCTTGTGTCGAAGAGGCAGAATCTACTGGAGGTGCGGGAATGGAAGTGGCTTCCCAAGCCACGACCACGTCCTGGCGAAGTGTCTCCGGCGTTAAGGATGAGTCCAAGATGGTAGGTGCAGAGTCCCCAGGATGGTCTTCGTATGAGTCTGAATCTACAACATGTTGCGG
The DNA here is from genome assembly GCA_026401115.1 of Tetraselmis chui. Lineage (NCBI taxonomy): Eukaryota > Viridiplantae > Chlorophyta > Chlorodendrophyceae > Chlorodendrales > Chlorodendraceae > Tetraselmis > Tetraselmis chui. The sequence goes on along the minus strand of JAPMLY010000053.1, from coordinate 105,274 downwards.
AGGAGGTCTCGCGGTCTTCGTTCGTCCGTCGTAAATTACCTCCGCTAAGTCCGTAGGCTCCTGGAAAGGTAAGATGCTCCCCGTGTCATGGACGTGGTCAGGGAAGTGGGAGAGGAGCTCACATTCGTCAAAAATAACACTCCGGCTGGCTACCGTTCTCTTGGTCGTCGGGTTGTATATCAGCCAGGCGGGAGAATCAGGTGAGTTTCCCACAAAAATACCCTCCCAAGCCTTGTCGTCGAGTTTACGGCGTAAGGCAGCATCCACATGAACGTATGACTTGCAGCCAAATATCTTGGTGGTGCTGAGATCTGGGATAATGTCCAGGGCCAAAGTAATAGGTATGCCAGCGACCCCTATTCGATAGGTTATGTTATGGATAAAGATGGGGTGCTTGAAGCCAAATTCCCAATAAGAACGAGGCAGACCCGCTGTAGATAATAAGCATATGACCATTTCGGCCAGCGTTCTCCATGGTCGTTCTGCCAGTGCGTTATGGTGAGGGCTATATGGTGCCGAGAAGGAAAGCTCGATATCGTGGGTGGCACATAATTGCTTGAAAACAACATACCTGAAGGTAGCCCCATTGTCAGCCCGAATAAAGGAGACCTTGTGGCCCCATTTCGCAATTCTTACGAGTAGCTCCGAGAGGACGTGTAGTACTTGGCCCGTAGATTTGATAGGCTGGCCCATGGCAAAGGAAGTCCCTCTGCAGAAAGCTCCGAAGAACTGATTATTGCCCTGCAGTGATGTCTCCACAAGGCCCCATGTGTCCAGGTTGAGGGTGTGGAAGGGAGCCTGATGCCGTGACCCGGGGTCCCGACAACGGACCGCCACGGAGGATTTGGCGATCGCGCACGGAGCACAGAATTCAGCCTTGCTGAGAGAGCCAGGTATGCCGGTGGATCTCGAGATAGTGTTGCAGATGCCATCATGATGAATGTGGCCGAGACGGCGATGCCATAACTGGGCTGTGAGGCGGGAAGCCCCACTTAGTAGGACCACTGAAGGTAAGGACCGGAGTAAAGGTGTAGGCATGATCGGCTCTGCCATTAAACCGTATAAACCCCATTCAGGGATTCTTCGGATAGGAATCACTGCTCCAGTCGATAGTGTCATGTAGCATTTGTCAGCGTAGGTAAAAGTGGCTCCAGCGTCTTGGGCTCGTCCTTGGCTGAATAGTTTAGAAATCCCGTGGGGGGCATACTGCACGAAATAAGGTGCATGAAGTACATCATTCAGGGTAGTTCGAACTTGACGCCCGTCCTGCGCGGTGTAAATTTCCATCGTTGTGCCATAACCATGCACTGTAGCAGGGACACCACTGAGCTTGTAGCGACTTGCAGGTGGAAGGTCAGTGTAGGTGTGGAACTCATGTCGGTTGGCATTTATAAATCTGGAAGCTCCTCCGTCGACAATCTGGACTTGAAGCTGCAACGGGGTATCAGCCTGGGCCATGAAGACTGTGGCCACATCCGTAGGTAGGCGGGGCATATCACGGGCAGCCACCATAAGCCATGTACTGACGTTCATGTCCATACAATCCGCCAAAGATGGCAATAGATCACAGGAGGAAGGAGCTGTCCTGATGAGCTGAATGGCCGACGTGTCAAACCCCTTAGCTAACGCATGTAGTACTGGCGATGGAGAACTGAAACTGGTCGTGTTGTCATCCTGTCCAGTGATGAACATTCCCGGTCCTGGACTGCCGTCGCTCCGAAGGCAAAACTTCGAGTTGTGGAGAGAATTCGCAATCCGGGGAAGAACAGTCGTGCCAGGTAAGCCCCTCCATGAAGAGTGGTCTGCCCCCGCGAGGTGTAGTATATCCGCCACTGTCTTGGGGGGGGTCCTCATGCTGATATAGTGATCCATAATCTCCCATTGTCGTCCAAAATTAGTCCACACAATCGTATCTCGAGTAGCTGTTGAACCAAGTGAAGTAGCCTTGACGCGTAAAGGGCTGCCCAATGCTCCAATAATGTCTGGAAGGGTCTCGTCCTCGTTGCCGCCCTCAATAAGGTAAGTGGGATAATTCATCTGAGTATCGGCCAAAAACCTGATATGTTTCAGGATGGAATGAAGAGACTCGTAGTTGTCCGGAGGGTAGCATTGTCCAGTCTCGAGAAAAGTAACTGGTGGAAGGGCCGTCCATGATGAGAAGGGGGTGGTCAATATTGAACCAGGTAAGCGCTCCCTCCACCGAGAGATGGCAGAACGCGGTAGCCCCAGGGGGTAGATGGCATGGAGAGCAAGAAGACGTTGATCCAGAATTGCGAGCGCATCGGGAGAATCACAGGTGCCAGAGAAAATGCCCACCGTTCCTCCTGTTTGCAGATGACCCGCCAGTAGCGGTACCAGCCCGCCGGAGAAGAAACTGACCCAGTGTTCGATGTGTCTTGGCAGTGGTGTGACAAGGATGTCGCGCAATGTAACAGAAATCGTGTCTCGCGGCGCCGGTGCTGACAGCGCAAAGGTCCAGCAATCGAAAGGGCTACGCGGCGACTCGGTGGTGTAATCGTCCGGGTGATAAGCCTCGGTGAGATCCGGGAGACTGCTGGCCGTGGATGCCGAGTTAGTGGTCACGGCGGAGGGAACCATGCTCCAATCCCACAGAGCAGCGCTGGTAGGTGTATCATCGATTTGAGTGTGTGGTGCACTGTTTTGTACAACCGCAGTGGTATCAGGGGTCACGCATAAGGAGTCGCGAATGAGAGGCTGCGGGTCCGTTGGTGCAGGCATGCTGGCGGAGGCTGTGAGAGCTGAAGGTAAGTACGTGTACACCGGCTCTGTGAAGTCTTGGGACTGGGGTTTCACCTGTGGCTCATGGAATATCATGGGTGGAAAGTCGTACCCAGAGCTTGGGGAGGATATGTCACGCAATACTGGCGTGGTCATGGCGAAGCAGAAGTCCTCATAATCCACATAGCCTACTAGTTGTCCAGCCGAAAGCATGACCCGAGGTTCCGACGGTGTCGGGCGCTGCATGTTATTTCCCTGCGTGCCATCCGTGGACCAAGAATCATTCCTCGCAGTTGGTCGAGTCGGGGGTCCAGGTCGCGTCATCGGGGGTGGATCGGATAAGGGTCGTCCATCAACGTGTCTGCGCTGCCAGCACCGTGAATGATTGTGGTTTGATCTGCCACATCTCTCGCAGGGATTTCTCACAGGACGAGGATTATCAAGGTGCTGGGCCTGGCGTGGGGTAGCTGAAGCCACAAAAGCCGTGACATGAGGACAGATTTCGACGGGGTCATCTCGCTCTGCAACGGGGTCTTCAAGAATGATGTTACGAAAAGTTGCCCACGGTTCGTCCGGATTCATACGGCGGTGACGTTTGAGAAAGATGCGGAGGTTGGGATAAGCCGCGCCATCAATGTGTGGGATTACATGGTGGTCGACAAAGGCCTGGTCACTGCAACTTCTGCTCAAGCGAATGAGGGTACGCCATGCTGCATCTTTGCTGTTGATGAACTCGATAATGTGCTGCGACGGAAGTTGCCGAGACATTAGAACTGTGCTGGCGAGACACGCAGCGCGATTTTCTTCCAATTTAATCCATGATATAATGTTGCGCCATGCCAAGGTCCCATGGAAGGTCTCGGAAGTGGTGTCATCATCCAGCACGTTGATAGGCAGGGCGAGCTCGATCTCCGTGTGGGCTGCCTTGCACTGTCGCACGGCTGCAGAAAGACAATGGAACAGGTCGCGCTGGTTGGCAGGTGTGCCTTTGCCAGACAAGGCTGCATCGAATTTATGAGAACGTGTGAAGTCCTTGAAGGAGTGCACCCAAGCAATCATGTCTGACCATGTAGGTTTTTCTGGGAGTTTGGGGGTCTTGTTGGTATCAATGATTTTCTTAGAAGACTGGGCTGACATGGTAACTTGTTCCATGAAGGCCGATAGTAATGATTCATTTTTGTCTGCCTGTGAAGGAGAGGAAGGGGACGACATTGAAAAGGCTTGGAGTGAGGTTAGAGGTTAGTAGTATTTCCGGACAAAGAAAAATTGGAAATTTTCGACGTCGATGATGGTATTTGTCGTCGATTGTCGATAAAGATTATCGAAAGCTATCACTGTTGACTTTAAGATCTAGGCGCAACGAGTGAAAAGTATTTGTCGACGGGTAAAATCGCGCACGAGGATGTGTTGAGGCGTTGAGAAAATGATTTTTGAGGTACTATTGCTACTGACTTTAGAATTTGGTCGCAGAGAGCAATACGAGATCTGTGTTATGAAGAAACTAGTAATGAGTTGGAATTACGAAAGTTTGTGTAGGGGTTGTTGAACCGTTCCTTGTTGGATTACCCTTGTTGTCAATCAGCACACTGTCCTGTGTTGTATTGGAAGTCTAACAAAGCTAAAAAGTACGCTGATGGTGTTTTTCGACGAGTTAGCTAAGTTACTTCGTGTGAGGGCCCATAACCTATAGAAGGTGCAAGGGTAACTGAGACTGAAAGGTGAAAGTGAGAAAGAGAATGGTTACAGGAGTCACATGAGAGTGACTATGAATAGTGTTCCATGTGGAGGCGCAGCCCCATTGCTATCAGGCCACTGTCTGTGCTAGACGGTGCTGCTATGGCTGGCAGTTATGATGGTTAACTATGACTGACAGCTGCCTGTCGATATTCATAATGCGTGTTGTACGGGCAGAGCAAGCCCGTAACTGTATGATATCGTTATGTGATACAAGATGTAGTACCAGTACAATCTGGGATTGTGTACACGGCTGTAGATACTTCAACAGTCAGCAAATGCAGTGGCCCACGCATCATCTGACATGTCAACACCCGCCGACGCGAATGCACGCCGCAAAGCTTGAACCGATAGATGGCAAGCAACATCAATAATGCGGGAGCGATGAGTGGATGCGGGATGAGGGTAAGCCAAAGATGCGAAAGACAGCGACGCGGAAGACGGCGTCGCTGTGCTAAGGGAACTTATTGTCACGGAGCTTGCCAAGGCGACCCGATGTAGGCCGGTTCGAAGCCAAAAACTCAAGGGCACCATGACGGGATGCAAAACGCCTAGACTCTGGCAGAACGCAGTTGGAAAACGTGGGAGCGAGCTTCGCGAAGCGAAGCAAGTTGACGCGCTCACTAGTGCCGGCTTGTAGTTTAGGAAAGATGTCCGCGGCAAAATCGGAAACGGGTACGAGCGAGGGCATGCCATCAAGGGACCGAGTAATGTGCTCATTTCTTGACCGGGCTTCGGCTACGCAGCTAACCCTTTACGAGGATAGAAATACAAGACTCTCCAAGAATATGTCTTTACAATGCGTCGCCCACATGTATTTTCTAAACAATAGGTAGCACTTTGTGGTGCCGAATCCAGACGAGATGATGGTAAGGGAGCGGGTGACAAATTGACCTTCATGTACCACGACACATCCTTCGCTAGACCCAAAACATGTACTCATCCATGAGTGGTGTATAGCCAAGGATGACTCAACGTATGGACTGTCGGACAGTGTAAGCCCCTCACTTGTCCATCACTGTCCGTTTTGTGTCCAAAACAAGTATCGCAAAACGTACAATAAGCTTCCATGCAGTTCATTTGGAGGCCCGTTCATCACCACTTGCTGAGCTCACACACGAACATCCTTTCCTCGCGCCCCCCTTTACAATTTACAAACACACAAGTTGAAAAGGAGACCCCCTACGCATTCTCCACATCTGCTAAGCTTATGGACCACATCCCCCGGTGCCCGTTCTCTTGGTATGTCATCCAATTCCACGACCGGATTGTCCACGTTCTTAAAGAGTTCATGCTTGAAGCGGGGACTACTAAGGGACGGGATTTTCGGTTGGAGGTCCGCCGTATTCGGTCATGAGCTTCTCGAGATCGCCATGGGGACGTGGTTTGGTTAGACTTCATGGCTCCGCACCGTCATCTTGTCATTGATGTGACGGCAACAAGTGCTCGCACGCACACCAATACTCTTCGTATAAGTGTGCTCGTCTCCCACTCCCGGGCATCCTTTTATTGGGAGGTCAACATGGCAAACTTGATGCGGACCTCCGCACTTCCGCTTTACTTGGCAAGCCTTCAGTCGGTCCATGACTACTATCCCTTCGATGTGGAGGATGGGGGCCGGTTGGCGCCTGAGTTGGTTGATCGCATGGATATTTTGGTGGCGGTTTGTCGCTTCCTTGGCACGGATGCTGCTTAATGTCGTTCTTTGCGCTCTGACAATTATGTCCGTATGTAACATTTCGTTCGTCGAAGTACTTTTGCTCCCTTTCGGCGTTTTTGGGGGGATGTGCGGCGAGAGTTCATGCAACGTCTTTATGCTGCTCTTCATGGTACTTTGGGTTCCTATCTCGATGCTTTGCAAGAGCGCAGTGCTGATGTTGTGGCATGCCTTCTTGTTCCTCGGGCTGAGGTTTTCTTTCTCTTTTCTTCTTTTTGCTAGGTGGCTTATGCTGATTTTTGTAAGAAGATTATTAATAGTCTTCCTGTTTCGTCTCGGGCTTGAATACAGTGACTATACCGATATAATGAATACCGATATAGTGAACATACCGATATTGTGAACGGGGGGGGGGGGGACGGATTCTTAACACCGGGAAAAATCCCTAAGTATACCCCTATAATAAACTTACCAATATAATAAACTTACCGCTATAGTGAACGGGGGGGGGGGGGGACACAATGCCCCAAACTATACCGATATAGTAAACTTCTCTACATAACGGCAGTGTTGCCGACGCCGAACCCGGCCGTTGGCGTGTTCCGATAGCCGGTACCGTTCCAGTTCCGGGCGCAGAGGCCTCTACAGCCACTCGGCGGCGGCGGCACACTGCGGCACATTGCGCCCACCGCCACTCAACTGCCCCACCGCGTCTGTCGCCATCGCGCCATGGCGACGCCCACCGAGCAGCGCTGTTCCTATCTAGACAACTGCAGGATAAGGCATGGAGGGCCTCAACCCAGCCTAGAGCGCTGTGGCGCGCAAGGGTGCAGCAACTTCCTGCACCATCTCTGCCAGGCGGAGTACGAGGCTGCCCACACGGAGCTCGATCCTGGCGAGTTGAACAAGCGTTGCCTGCCATGCTTGGCCAAGCCCAGTAAACAACCCGCACCCCAGCACGCTCCCACAGCAGGGGGCTTGCAACCGACTCGCCGTAGCCCACGCGTCGCTGCTTCGTCGCAACGTCTTTCGCAGTCGAAACTATCCTTGGGCGGACCGAACTCAACCGCCGCAGCGTCCAGCCCCCCCCCGGTGCGCTCATCACCGCGCCTAGCATCGCGCCAGCAGTCAGCCGCAGCCGCCAGCCAAGCGGGCTCCAGCCTATTAGCGACCAACGACTCGACAGCCAGACAGCTAGACTTTAGCGCAAACGACTCAGCCGCCAGCGAGGCTGCCAGTGACGATGAGCTGCATGCGAGTGATGCTGAGCAGCAGCCGCGGCGTCGTGGGCGGCAGCCAGGGCAGCGAGTAGCGCCTGGGCAGAAGCGCACCTCCCTTACTGTCGACCAACAGGTTGAACTCCTGAAATATGTCGAGAGCTTTGCAGTCGGCGATAGGCCTAGCTTCGTTAACATTGCGATGTGGGCGAAAGAAACCTTCACGCTGAAAGCCCCACCTTCCAAGGGCTATATTTCCAAGCTATTGAAAGCCAAAAGCACCCTCTTGAGTAAGTATTTTCCTTGCCTGCTGTGCACTTGTGAATACATTAAATATTAGTGCTTTGCTCATTGTATTGTTTTACTGTATATATATTGCTTGCCAATCCTGCCTACAGTATATGTTTGCTGATTGGGTATCTGCCTATATTGCTTATCTGCCGCCGCTGCCTATGCACTTTCTTTATATGTATTGCCAATGTGCCGTTGCTAACATTCACTCATGTTGTGTACAGGCACACACTCCTCTCTCAGCTCTAAGAATGCATCCCGCAAGCGCAAGCGGTTTGCCTACAGCGAGCCGCAAGCGCGGCTGGAGGAATTGCTGCTGGATTGGATACGCCATCACGACGCCACTCATGGAGGCAAGGTTCCATTAAGTGACATGATGATTCTGGAGCAGGTAAGCCCGCGCGGTGTATGTTTAGAGTGTTGTGTGCTACTTTATTTGTTAGTCAATGGCATTGCCGTATGCAGTGTAGTGATGCGTGTTGTGTGCTTTCATTCAGGCCAAATTGCTTGCAGCGGGGAATGAGTTGGTGTTTGATGAAAAAAAGTTCAACTATTCTAGCAAATGGTTGCTGAAATTCAAGCAAGCCAACAACATCAACCGGATGCGCTTTCACGGCGAGGCAGCCGATGCAGACCTGGAGAATGTGGCTGTTGTCCGTCAGGTTTTGCCTAGCTTGCTACAGGATACCGCGCTGGATAAGATCTACAACTTTGATGAAACAGGTAAAGTCATGTAGCTTTGTATATACAATCACACTGATGTCAATGCATTTCATAATCATTATCATTATTCGATTATGTATTGTATAGGTCTGTGGTACCGCATGCTGCTCACGGCTGGGAATGTGGTTGGGGCCGGCAAGGACATGCGCGGCGCTAAGTCAACAAAGGACCGAGTGACGGTTGGTCTGACTGTCAATGCCACTGGGACAGATTTCTGGAAGCCGGTGTTCATCGGCAAGGCTAAGCGGCCGCGTTGTTTTGCCAAACATTGGAAACCGGAGCATATTGGCGCTCTTTACTACAATAATGAGACAGCATGGATGCGCAGCAACATCTGGGTGGACGTCATGGACCAGTTCAACCGGTACTGCTATTCAAAGAGTAATGCCGGCACTGATCCTGTGATATTGCTGACTGATAATTGCTACGCACACTGCCGGCCGCACAACTCTACACCTTGGTCACATGAGTCGCTGGCCGGGTATCGGATGTCCAATGTTTTGGTGATCTATTTCGCCCCGAACTGTACATCCAAGGTGCAACCGCTTGATGCTGGCTGCATTCAGACAATTAAGGCGCTCTTCCGTAAGCGCCATATGTCATGGGTATTGCAACAGCTTGCTGATGCTAAGGACAGACAGGTGCCAGCTATGGTGAAATGTACTATCCGCCAAGCTATGGAGTGGTTTATGTTTGCGGTCAACCAGTGCACACCTGAGGCAGTCCGAAACTGTTGGATAGCCACCAAGATTCTGACACCCGCACAGATGGAGGACCTGGCCACTGGTGTGCGGCACAACAACCGTGTTGCCTTCAACGAGTCCCGTGCCAATGTCAACGCCAGTGTTTCTGATGTGCTTCTAGATGAGTTGAATGGTATGTTGTCGGCACTCAGTGTGGGCCTTGCCGCTGATGTTTCTAAGCCTGTGAGAATGGTTGACGCTGTGGACCTTTTGGACATGCCATTGGAGAGGGAGGTGTTTGAACCACCGGCCCAAGCAGCAGCGGATACTGACGAGCCCGAGGAGACTGTGGATGAGATTGAACACACCGAGGATGACAACGTAGCTATGGTGCCGCTGGACATGGATGTGGATGTGGATGAGATGGAGCCAGAGAGGGCACCCACATTGCAGGAGGTTAGGGGGCTTGTGGAGAAAGTTTTCTTGTTTGTGACTGAGAATGCGGAACGAGTGAACGCATCAGTGATGGTCCGAGACTACAACAGTCTCTTTGCTGTGGATATCCTGCGTGAAGGCTTGGCTGCCATGCACACGTCAAACCGCACACGGCAGGCCTCCGTCCGTGAATTCTTCCCTCCCGCTCCCCGCCCCCCAGCACCGTAGTCACTCCTGCCCTCTCCGGCACCTTAGAAAGCCATGTAAAGTAATCAAGAACTCTTGAAACACAAATCCAGAGTCACATGTTGCCTTGCATGGGCACAGACTGCTACAGTGAACGGGGTCACCGTTACAATAAACAACAGTACCGATTTAGTAAACCGTTTACTATAGCGGTCGGGTGGGCCTGCTTATAATGAACACCGATATAGTGAACATACCGATATAGTGAACGGGGGGGGGGGGGACGCAATGTTTATTATATCGGTATAGTCACTGTATTTCCTCTTTATACACTCTTCCCATAAAGTCCGTTACTAGTGAAATAGGGCCTATCGCGTAGGGCGGGTATTTATCATGTAGGGTTTCTAGGGTTTAAGTGTACTTTAGCTCGTTGAAAAGGCGGACCGAAACTTGTGTTGACGGTGAAGTAAAGGGGGAAGCAGGGCACAAATGGGGCCCGTCACGGCTACGAACTGACGTATAAGGGTTTGGTGGTCAACCCCGATTTCGGGGCATACCTTGATTCGGGCGCCCCGGAATTCGGATTTTCCGCACTTTGGCTCGTGAAAACTCCCGAAATCGGCGACACAACACGCGGTTTTTATGATCTCAGCATGCTGTCCGCAAACATGGGAGCACGTGTATGTGATGGCATGTGCCGTTAAGATGCTTGGCGTGGGTGGGATAGGGGCCGGAAACCCACAGGTTGGGAGGCTTAAAAAAGCCTAACTTTGCCGTACGGTGTCCGATTTAAGCAAATCAAGTTGCAAATGGAAGCCCTTCCCCCAAGTAAATACAAGTTTTCAATATAATGTACGCCTACCTGCTGGTCTTCGCGTCAAATCCGCCGTCCGATGCCATCCAGCCCTCGTACAGGCAACTAAAGTTTTTAGGGTTTTAAATTCTGCCACATTCGCGCGGGGCTAGCAACCCTTGGACATGTGGTACCCGCACACCCGCTCCGCCAATACGCTCAACAATCAGCGCTTTATATTTCGTCTATTCACGGCGTCACCCATTTCATGCCCCATGTTGGCATGGTGCCGTGCCATTTGCCGCATGCCAAACCAAGGCCCGTGCTAGGGTACTTTGAAAGCTCCCCGCCATATTTCACGCCCGGCGATGCGAAAGCTTGAAAGGCCAGCGATCCGCGCGCTAGGGTGCTTACACTCCAAGTCAACCGTCCCTCAAGCCCAATAGGTCCCTAGCCCGTGCTCCTTGGCTGTATTTTCGGGCACTTAGCAAGAAAACCTAGTGCACACGATATGCCATTCCCGGTATTGCCGCTCTGTAGGCGGCCGAGCGCAACACACTCGGCGGATAATCGTGCAATTGTGCAAACATGCTGAAAGCCAAATGTCGAGTAGTCTCCCGGCTTATCGCGACACTACGTGCACCGAGCCACGCATAGAGGCGTGCATAACATGCACATCCATAAATTTCGGCCTACAAAATTTCGGCCGCAAATCCAACGTGTGTGCCCACAATAATCGGAGCGTGCCGATAGAGGTGCTCACGTCAGTGAACAGCGCGCCGTGGTGTGTTGTTCGAAAGTTATTACTCTACCCCCCAATCGAATTGCATGGCCATCGCGGCTGTGCGTGGCGGGTAATTAAATGCGTGCCGCTAGTAACGGACTTTATGGGAAGAGTGTATTTCTTCTTTTTGCTTGTTGGCCTCCACAGCTTTTTATTCCTGTAAGAAAGCTTTTATATAAATATCCGTCCGCCCCTCATCGTCAGTGCTCGTGTGGCGCACTATACAGGCACGGCTGCCTTCCGTCCATGACCAGCCTAAGCAAACAACAGGAAAGACCTCCATCAAAATAGTGCCCGGTGATCTTTGGAGGAGCTCTAGGCTGGCTGTGCCCACCCAGTCTCCGGCTGCTGTCCACCGTCTCCCGGCCGCGTCACCTTCCCCACCGCTACAAGCAGTCAGGTCCCTCGCGGTGCGCTCCAACCCTAACTAAAAAGGTAAAAAACCTCGCTGCTCAACGCCGGCCGGATAAAGATGGCGATCTCCGCGACAGTGGTAGGCTCTTTGACTGGCGTCTTTGCGATGGTGTACGCTAACGCCATCCGCAAGGTTCCTCTGATGCGGCAGCCTTGGGGCCACGTTGGGCTGGGACTGGCCGGGGCGGCCGCGGCGAACGCGATAGTCGACTTTGAGAAACAGGTGGCGGTGGACCTGTCGGAGATGCTTGAGCAGAGGCAGCAGTCAAACCGGAAATACAAGCCGCAGTAAGGAGCTCGCAAAATGCGCCATGCCACAAACCACCAGCTCTCCCTGAGCGCACTGTCTACACGGGATGCTCGTTGCGGTGTGCCGCGCTGCGATTGGAGTCGCGTTTGTAATTAAAGTCGCAGACCTCTTTTCCCTTCACTCCTCGATCCCTCCCCGCTGTCCGTGGTGCAGTGGTTGCAGTTTGTGCTGTCTCCTGCCGTTCATGCACTCCCGCTGCCAAGTTGCTTTGATGGGAGTGGCAGAAGGTATGCCCCTTTTGGAACACCACCTGCACTTGAAACACAACTGACCCCGGGGCAGCAAATTTCTGAGAGGGGTGAAGAGGTGAGGCAAAGGGGGTGGGGGGGGGGGGGTGGGGGGGGCGGAGACACATCATCACTGGTGCGGCACAGCACTGGAGGTGATAGTGATCAACCAAGTTCAGATGATACAGCAGTGTGGTCTGGCAAACTGTCAGCCGCTCCATCAGCTGTGTTGTGCGTTAATCATAATCAAGGAACCACAAGCCGCAGTGTTGCGGAGAACTGCGTTTTGTCTTGCGCCTCGCATCCTTTGGGACTAATTTGGGGCTGGTCCGTTTGAGCGCCGCGTCGCATTCTGCCTGCCCATCTGCCGCATGTGACTCATCTGTGGTTTAGGAAAATGCAAAGCAAGGCCGTACCCCCACCTTCCATACACACGCCAAGATATGGGCACCATTGCAGTCTGTCCCTGTCATGCAGCTAGACAATGAAGTGAATGGCAGCTTGACAGCCTTCCTTGGTCTCAAGTCATTTGCGATGTGGACTGGTGGGTTGTCCGGTCTGGTCTGTTGCTTAGTAATGTCCAATGAAAACCGTCTCTTTACCTGAGAGGCCTCATCTCCCCCACCAACCTAAGCTCCTTCCCTGCATGGTCGCTTTTCACGATGGGAAAGATGAGCAGAGCGGCGTCGATCAGAACAGCAGCTCCCGCAGGTCGATGTTTGTAAGGACACAACAGGCCGAGCCACATGATCTCACCCGCGTGTATATGTGTGTGTGTGTGTGTGTGTTTTTGGAAGCATACATATTCGGTCTACAACGACAGATCAAGATGCGTATACATATGTACCTTGTCGATCGTGATGATGGGAAGAACTCCATTTCCTAAGTTGGGGAGATAACGTCAGACAAGGATAGCTTTTGGTGTTCATTTAAGATGACGCCTTCATTTGATCTCAAGGCCTCCGCAATAGGCACACATGTGTTGGTCATATATGAGTAAAGACACAAAGTGTGGCAACTTCGCTGAACAATAAGCGACTCTGAAATGAAGTCGGGACTTTTCCCTCCATGCAACGTTGTGTGTGACCTACTCTCGGTTAGTTCTTGACAAAGTTTGGAATCAATTCAAATCCCCAATCCATCCGAAACACATTAAGTCGTTTTTAGCGCCCATCCAAAGCCAGCCAACACGTCTTCTTTGCCCTTCGGCAGTGCGCAGAACTTTGCATTCCTGGGCTCTGTGCGTGTCTCAACAAGGGACTGAACGACTTCTTCCTGTTTTGCGCAACTCGAATGAAGGTCTGGGCTTCGCAAGACACGCGCATCAACGCTATGATTGGTCTTGCCAGAAATCACAAAGAACAAGGAATTGGCCTCTCGAAAGCTTCGATGAACAAAATCGAGCTGTGTAAGGTTGCGCTGTCATGTTTTGTGCCACACGACGACGTGAAGTATAGAGCGATGGGTCTTTGAATGTGGGTTGTCATATGACTTTATTCACACTCAATCCTATGTAGATCGGCGATTCCAAACAATGTGGCGTCGTTTTCGCACCCAATGGCTATCCAACGCAAGCCCATAAGCGATCAAGCTCTGATTAACATTCCACAACCTAGTCCTCATACTTTTGATGGTCCTCATGTTTGGTGGTTTTCTATGCTCTACACCATGCAATCAGGCATGACATGATAGGACATCTCACTTGTTGGGTAGGCTCAGAGTGTACTGACCGATAATGACATAAAAAGTAAGGTGAGGCAGAGGGCCATCTGCTATGTGGGTAGGCCATTGCAAGGGGAAGGCAAGATTGCATGTGAGTGTTACTCGAGAGAGAATGGCGACCGACCCACAGGTCGCTGCCTTTTAGCCTGGTGATTCACGCCTAGAAAACCTGCATTTCCTGTCGCTCCGTTCCAGTGCGCAGTACAGCACAAGTTCGTACTGCTTTCATCCACTGCAATCAGAAAGCTCCGCGTTTTCCACTGTTTTTATGACTGTAATTAAGTTTTGCACAAATCACATATTTCTTTTACATATGAATTTCTTACAAGAAAAAGTAAATATTCCATAAATATGCGAATTCATCAGTACGAAACGTGCATGGCGCCGCCCGGACTATTCTGGAAGAGTGTAAGGACTGTTGTTAATTCCCCCCCCCCCCGCCTGCTCCCACGAGCTGATGCTTCACGGCATGCGCGCACCGCGTCGTCGTCGCCGTCGTTAATATGAAACGTCGAAACTCGCACGGCACTCGTCCAATCTTTCGCCCCTCCTTATTCTGTTTGCCCGCCTTCGAAAAACACAAGCGGATGGTCTGTGAACGTTACTCGGTTGAAACAACTACGCCCTCTGCCATAGACTCCCACTAGGTCCAGCGTCGCTGCTGCTGCCCACAGACAATTCGCACCGCTGTCGGCTTGGGCCCAGGGGGGGCGGGAGGTACGAGCAGTTAGGCGGGAAGACGCGCGGGGGGAGGTACAGACACGGTACGGCGCACGACTCGCACCCACCCGTGCAGTCTCTGATCTTTTATGTGCGAGCTGAATAACGCCCGCGGGGTGTGGCCGTGCTTCCGCTTCCTGGCCGTTGCCCGCGCCGAGCTGCTGGACAAAGTCGGTATCTGGTGCCGCGGTGCTAGAGGGGGGGGGGGGTACATACACACTTTCTGAAAAACTTTCAGAAGCACGACCAGCAACGGACCAGTGAAGAAATGACAGTGCTGTGTGCATAGAGGGGGTCCACGTGCAATATGTGCGAGTTTCTTCACAGAGGGTCTTTTCTTGCGGACAGAGGCACAGCAGCGGGAGTGCGGTGGCCTGTCGCGTCAAAGGTGTCCGTTACTGGAAACGTGAGAGTGGTGTGTGTTGTGCTCTGCTTGCGCTGTTCTCGCAGGCGCCGCGCTGCATGGCTGCTGCTTGGGCGTGTGCTGCTGCCCAGTATGGCGTTGCTGCTGTCGTCACCGCTTCGGCGCAGCCTTCACGCGCAGACGGGGACGAGTGCGCTGGCGAAGAGCTCTCTGCGCAAGTCGGTGGGCAAAGGGCGGGGGAAGGGCGGGAAGAAGGATGGAGGCAAAAGGGGGGAGGCGGAGGGGGGCAAGGGCGGCGAGATCAGCAGCTTTGGGGAGGTGCTGGACGCAATGAAGCTGACTCCCGCTAGTGCGGCCCAGAAGGCCCCCCAAACGCTGCTGCGCGGTGTCACCATTAAATGGCTCGTCGACTTCACCAACCGCCACAAGTGCTGGAGCCTACCCACCTACCAGGTACCTCCACCCGCTCGCTTCCCCTCCCCTCTCCTCCCATCCCCGCCCTCCGCCTCAACAGTTACAGCGCCAATGGGTGGGTGGATGGGCGCAAGCGCGGAAGGAGGCATCAAACTGAGCGGTGTTGCCTTTGCTTTCCAATCCGCGCGTGATTGGGGGTCAGGTGGTGGAGGACATTGTGAAGCCCGCAACCAAAGACCTGCAGTGTAGGTACGTCGACCTGGCGAGTGTGAAAGCATCCGGTGCCGTCGGGGAGGCCAAGGTGGGACGCCCGGCCCCACATCTTTCCCAAAAAAAACTGAGAATGAAGCAATTGTAGTCACGTCATTGTAAAGAAAATTGAAAACAGAAAGAAACTTATAAGGTATGGTGAGTGCTCTTTGTGCCATAATAAGTGCAGTTAAGAAGTGGAGCTTGTGTGGTTATCGTCTGATGTTTGCGGGTTGGACTGATTCGGCCTCGGTGTGATGAGGTTAGGTGTTTGTGAGTCACGCGTGGGGGGCATCGTGGGGGAGTTTGGTGGCGGCGTGTAACCACGGCACCAACCAGACGCTGCGGGTGTGGGTGGACGTGCTGGCGATCGCGCAGTGGCCGGGCGCGAAGCAGAAGAACGACCTGCAGGACCTGGAGTCCTGCGTGGCCTTCTCCTCCGCGCTGCTACTGGTGGTGTGCGTCCACCCCGCCATCCATGCCGCGCAGCGGGGAGAGCTCCCCATCGAAGTCAGGCAGCAAATCCCCTTCGACCGAATATGGTGCCTTCTGGAGGTGCGCGGCCTCTGTCCCCCTTTTGGCAATTGCATATTCGCATGCCGCTCATGCAGATGCCCACAGTATCATCTCTCAGCAACGGACGTTTAATCCCAGCACATACACACTTAAAATCACTTGCGCGCACACACACACTCTCGTAAACAAACACACACATACACACACCACACCAACACACACATACAGCGATACACACACGCACAAACACACACACACACACACACACACACACGCACACACACACACACACACACGCACGCACACGTACACAAGTACGTACAAACGCATACGCACACACATTACACACACATATACACACAAACGCGTACCCACACACACGCACGCGCTCATGCACACACACATACACACACACACACACACACACACACACACACATACATAGACACAGACACACACGAACCACACAAATACACCCGCACACACACACACACGCACACACACACGGACCACACACACACACACACACACACACACATACACACACACACACATACAACGCGTACGCACACACACACACGCACATGCACATACATGCACATAAACATACACACAATCATGCAAGCACATACATACATATGCACGCACACACAAACAGCCACACACCACACGCACATAGACACGCACACACAAGCAGCAACACACGCACACACACACACACATAAACATACGCACACATGAAAGCGCACACACACGTACATCGATGTACGCACGCACACACACACACACACACACACACGCACGCGCGCGCTCGCGCGCACACACACACATACACAGACATAGACACAGACACAGACACACAAGGACCACACACTGACCACACACACACACACACACACACACACATACTCACAAACGCGTACGCACACGCACACGCGCACAGGCACACACACATACACAAAAACACACACACACACACACACACGCACACACACACACACACACACACACACACACACACACACACACACACACACATCCACACAAATACACAGAGACACACGCACACATGCACACGTACACAAGTACGTGCAAACGCATACGCGAGATCAGATACAGCGAGAGATCAGATACAAACACATTACACACACACATACTCATAAACGCGTACCCACACACACGCACGCGCTCATGTACACACACATACACACACATACTCTCAACCGCATACGCACACACAAACAGACACACACACACACACACACACACTTACGCACACACACAAACACACACGGACCACACACACATACACACACACGGACCACACACACACATACAGACTCACAACTGCGTACGCACATACACGCACATAAACATACAAACGTACACACACACACACATACTCATATACATGCACACAATCACGCACGCACGCACACACACAAACACGCACATTCACAACGGAATACGTACACGCTCAGAATCACGCACGCACACATAAACACACACGCACACACACACACACACACACACACACACACACACACAGACACACACACACACACGCATACAGTCACACTCACAACCGCATACGCCCACACACACACCACATGCACACACACGCGCGCGCACACTCACACACACACACATGCACATATACATACACACAATCACGTACGCACGCTTACACATACTTACACACACACACACACACGGAGACCACATGCACATGCACATACACATCACACACACACACACACACACACGCACACGCACACACATGATCTCAAACGCATACGCACACAAGTCACATACACACACATGGCACACGCACACACACACACAAGCACACAAACAAATGCAAACGCAAACACAGATGTATACGCCGCCATTTGAGTCTAATGCAGAAAATGTCACTTGCCTCTGAATCTCAGAGGCTGGCACGATGACTCGTCCTGTGTATAATTTCCCCACCCGATTGATACCCACTAATTTTGTTTTATACAATCACCGCCAATTTCTGCAGATATACGCAGCCCACAAGACGCAGACGCCCATTGTGATGAAGCTGGGCAATGTGAAGGAGGGCACGCACAAGATGTGGCAGCCGGAGGAGGAGTGGGGCATCATCGACCGGCTGCTGGCGATGGTCGACGTCTCTGTGCGTCTCTACCCTCACCGATGTCACCCTGCGTCAACGGCCATTGTCCAGTGGGGTCGCTCCTAATGCAGTGATTGCCGTGCCCAACAGGCGGCGAGGGCAAAGTTTGAGGAGGACCGCGTGCGCATTTTGGAGGAGGTGAAGAAAATCGCGCACAGCTTCAGCCGTGCTGACTCGATCATTCGGGGCGCCATTGTGGGGGCGGCCTGGGGGGCCAGGCTACCGGAGGTGCAGGCCGCGGCGTGCGGGGAGCTGAAGGCGCTGCAGGTGAGCGAGGGTTCAATTGAGCTGCCGGTTTCATGGCTTGGTACGAGTTTAGGGTTTCAAGTCAGGTCATGACGGGGTTTGGGATTCGCTGCCTCATGCCCCACGCTCAACGCACCTTGCAGGCGGTGTTCAAAAAGTACCCCAACCTTGAGAAGAGGGGCGTCACGCCGTTGGTGTCTGCCGCAGCGAGCGGCCACCTGGTTGTTGTCAAGGAGCTGCTCAAGATGGGCGCCATCGTGAACAAGGTGACCCCCAACCCTTTCCCAATCCTTCCTCTTATTAATTTTTGTGCCATATCCATCCAATCACCCATTCTCGATAACGGTCTCCGACCAACGCACCGATTTGGTTTTCGAAAAATGTCTGTCGGTGTGTCTAAGTGCTTTCTTTCCATTTCCTGCCGTCAAATGTAGTTATGTGTTTGTGAGTTGCAATTGGGCGTAATCAAACAAAGTATACGAAAGGGCGAAGCATGTCATCTGCATTCGTTTTTCACCAGCTACCACAGAGGCACCGTAACCCTCATCTCCGCAGCGACGTAGAGTGGATTGCCCAACAATCATTGTAGCCGCACAATTTGTTGTGCCCCGTGATTCGCGAGTGGGGAGCCTACGCGCGACCTTGGCTACCTTTAATTCACTCCCTTTATGTGCCGCTTCTTTTTTGTTCTCCACTTTCTCAGTCTTCACTCGTATGGTGCCCCTCCTATTGTAATTCTTGGCCGGCCCTCCTGACTCTCTCTTCGCATCACGGGCCTTGCTCCGCCTTCCATCGAATCTCCGCTTTAATTGATTTTGCTGCCCCTTTCTCGAAGTCAGCATCTTCAGGACACACAATCCTTGTGATGCAATGCTTGTATGTAAAATATAGCAACAGTCATGTTATGTGGCTGCTGTTCTGATTTGTGCCACTGTTGTTTTCGTGCCGACACGGACAGTGAAAATGACTGGGATGTGGCCCAATGTCGCATATGTGAGCTGAGTAAACACTTTGAAATGTGTGATAAAGTAAGTATCATACAAAATAAGCGTTGCGTGCTTGGGTTTGCCCTGCAGGTGGTGAGCGGCGTGACGCCGCTGTGGGTAACGGCGCAGGGTGGGCACGTGAAGGTGCTGATGGAGCTGCTGCGTCAGGGGGCGGACGTGACGATGCGCGACCCAGACGGCCGGAACGCGATCATGATCGCCGCGGAGGGCGGCCACCACCTGGTTGTCAAGCTGCTGCTGGGCCAAAACGCGGACATCCGGCTCGTCGACTACCGCGGGCGCACCGCCGCGTTCATGGCCGCCGAGCGGGGACACATGGAGGTGCTGCAGGTGGAACCACACCTCATCCCACCCGACCTCCTCCCCACTTCATCCCCTGCGCCACACCTGCGCCGTTGTTTGAAGGCAGGGTCCGATTCAACTGAGCTCGGTCGCAATTTGTAGGACCTGCTGCGTGCGGGTTCGCCGATGAACACTCGCGATGTGGACGGGCGGTCGATGATGCTGGCGGCGGCGGAGGAGGGGCACGTGCAGGTGGTGGAGCATCTCATCCGCCATGCCAACAAGCAGCTCATCACGGGCGTGGACGGGCTGGGGAGGAGCCCTGTCTTTGTCGCCGCGCAGGGCGGCCACTTTGCCGTGCTTGAGGTCTGTGGCGCGGCGGTCCTTTCTTTTTGCTCTGAAAAAATGATATGAAAGAAACCCAACCAACTGATAAACGCACAATTGAAGACAGACAGCAAACATGAATCGAGCAGCAAACAAGCTAAAGAACGGACGAATGAAGGAATGAATTCATGGCATATGAGAACAGCAATACACTAACTCACAGCTAAGGAGGCAATCAATGCAGGAGCTATGTTTGACTGCTCGCATAACAATTTGAGATACACACACGCACAGTGGACAGATAATGAAACATGTTGTCAACCAAATTGACTGAATAGGTGAGCATAACTGCCGGTACAGATAACACAATTCACGCACATCTTCATTGATGCGCATACAGCGAGGAAATGGTGAGGAAGCCAAACAACACAAACACACACACACACACACACACACACACACACACACACACACACACACACACACACACACACACACACAAAACACACGCATCACACACACACATACAGGGACAAACACACATGGCACAAACATCACACACACACACACGTACACACACATACACACACGCACACATCACACACACGCACACACACACACACACATCACACACACGCACACATCACACACATACACACACACGCACACACACACACACACACACACACACACACACACACACACACACACACACACACACACACACACACACAACAATAAAGGGACACATCTATATGATCGAACGAACGATTAATCATAACAAGCCAGAAATATATATCCAACAAATATGTGAATGAAAATATATTACTAACACACAGAACAAACCAAACACCGGGTGTGTGTCTAACACGGACGGATTCGTTTTGCTTTTTGGCTCATCCTTAAAAAACAATTGAGCGGCGTCTCATTTTGCCTGAGGTCCGCCATCCATGTGACAGGCTTTGTTAGAGAACGGCGCAGATGGCGGGCGCTGCGATCTCGCGATGAGGTATCCAGTGGCCGCGGCCGCAGCGTTTGGGCACGACGAGATTGTGAAGCTGCTGCTGGATCATGCGCGGGAGAAGAATGACTACCGGATGTATCAGGACGACCGCAGCATGCAGTTGTTGGTGTCTAGCGTTCAGGGCGGCAACCCGCTGTGCCTCAAGCTTTCGATGGAAGCTGGTGAGCGCGTCTGAGTGACTCACAGACAAAACATGCTTCCACTGCATATACAGACACACAGAGACAGACATGCACATATGCACGAACATACACGCCCATAATACCCACTATACATGCACAATCATAAACACACACACACACACACACACACGCCAGCACAAATAAATAAACAAATGTACTCCCCACCAAACACACACACACACACACACACACACATACAAACACACACACACACACACACACACACACACACACACACACACACACACACACACACACACACACACACGCCAAACACAAGTAAACAAACACAAGTACTCCGTACCACACACACAACTATACATGTCACATATAAACACACACACACACACACACACACACACACATACACACACACATACAAACACACGCAGACATACACACACACACACACGCCAAACACAAATAAATAGACACAAGTACTCCCCACCATACACACACAAATAAACATATCACGCATAAACACACATACACACACACACACACACACACACACACACACACACACACACACACACACACACGTATCCCCCCATCCCCTCCCCCCCCCAAACACACAATCCCACCATCTCACGATTGCTTGTATTAGAGCTAAAAATGGATACGTCCTCAGCAAAATGGATCCTGTTACTACTTGCAGGAGTACGGCCCACTGCCCGTAAAATGTTGGATTCGATGGCCACGCTGGCGGTGGTGATGGGGCACAGCAGCGTGTTACAGATGTTGCTGCCCTTCGCCAAACACCGTTTATCCATCGTCGGTGCGCCCCACCCCGCCCTCCTTCGGAGTGACGACTACTACATGCGCCTGGCCGGTGACAAACAGTCGATTGAAACTCACGCCTCCGTCGAATGGTGTGTGTCGCGCAGAGCAATCCATCGGCGACATCGGCGCAGAGACCATTTGCGAGTTGGTGACTGGGCAGGTGGGTGCGGCGGTGGAGGGCGAGGACAGTCTCACGGCGCTGGACTTGTCGGGTGAGGGCGCTCACCGGAGGTGTCGTTGCTCGACGGCATCGTTGTCTGGTACCATTACCTCGTCCACCCCCTCTCCTCGCTGCCTTTCATGACTGACGCATGAGCTGCCACGCCACAGCATGCAACCTGGAGTATAGCGGGATCGCAATATTGTCGCGCATGCTTACTCCCGACAACCGCGCGCGCAGCCCTCCGCTGTCTTACCTTCAGCTCGACCGTATGTCGCCCTTTCAGCTCCCCACATCATTCGTCTGCAGCTGCCGCCCCCTCTCTCTGGCTACGCTGCGTCACTGACAATCGATGAGGTGATGAGGGGTACTGCGATATACGGTGTGCGCCTTTTGGGCCGGGTGTGCGCAGGCAACCGCATTGGGCCCAAGGGGACTAAGAATTTGGTGGACTCTCTCTGCAGCGGCTACAAGAACCGCAACCTCACCTTTCTCAGCCTTTCCAGTGCGCCCCTGTTCACTTCTCTCCTCTCGTCAGTCTTTCATCGGTCGTCCTGTGCACCATCACCATCGCCACCGCTGTCGCTTGATAGTCCTCATCCCATTGTCCGCAACCCGTGTGCGGGCTCGTCACTCGTTGCTTGACATATGAGACGCAAAGCCCCCAAAATAAGAGAAGCAAGTCAGCCCTCGAAACGCATTTTATGCAGTGATTATTTTATTTTATTTGTTGCTGCCGCGGTGTGCGATTGTGAAGGAACCATGTGAGTCTTCAGCGGCAGAGTCAAACAGCACGCCAGTCGCTCGGTTACAACTGCTTACGAATCCTCCTGATCTATGCGCTCAGAACTCATCGAAAATGCTGACTTAATTTGGACGGTTTGGTGAATTGCGACTATGAATCCCAATATTTTTCGCAAAAGATGACAGAAGTTGACGTTTTCGGGAGAAGGATACATTGCACACACTGAGAGTTGCCGTCAGGGTGTCCGTGCAAGATTAACGTATTTGTGCCCATCTCGCCTCACCCCACCCCGCGAGACGTGTGCATCCACCAACATCCGCTCACGTTGTGTGCACAGCAGAGGTCCATCCCATGATAAGACAGGGGACCTACCTACTCTGCGCTTTTCTATGTTTAGTGTTTGTGTTAACCTATTACTAAGGAAGGTGTTATCCTGAGGTGTGAATGGGGGAGGGAGGGGGAAATAGGAGGGCTGCCACCCAAAACAGCTCTATGTATATATATATATATATATTATATGTAAGCTCGATGGCTTTATGCTCCTCGAGAATCGTTAGACAGGTCTATTTCATGTGCTGCTGCGCCCCTTCGCCACACCCGCGTTGTCTCCACACCCGAACCGAGCGCCTCTTCCGCTGCTCCCTTGTCACCGCCGCCGCAGGGAACGACATCGGCGAGAAGGGCGCGCAGGCGGTGGCCAGGCTACTGCGCCCAACATCCTCCGCTATCAAGAGCCTTGATCTTTGGTGTACGCGCCTGCCCCTCCCCCGTCTCCAGGCCCCCTTCACCACCACCACCACACACACGCGCGCGCGCACACACACACACACACATAGACATAGATAGACACATAGACAGATAGACACACGCACACGCACCCACACACGTGCGCGCGCGCGGGCGCACGCACACACACACATAAACACACATAGACATACACAGGCACACATACGCACACACACACACATAGACATACACGCGCACACAAACACCCACACATAGACACACACGCACACGCACACACATATACACACGCACACACATACACACACACACACACACACACACACACACACACACATACACACACACACACACACAACCGTCTGTCTCCCGCCAGCGATCAAGGTTTTGGGGAATTTCGAATCTATTATTTGTGAGTTGGGTTTTTTCCCAGTGGATTCTAAGATTGCTGTTCTGTTGCATTGCAGGGAACGACCTTGGGCCGGAGGGGACATTCCACATTTGCAAAGCGATTGCGCCTTCGCGGGAGGTGAACTCCTATCGCCATTCAGTCGTGTTTGTTGTCTCTTTAACTGTCGGTTCGTGTGTGATGGCATATGAAGGTGTTCAGATGTGTTTCCATGTTTTATAATGTCGAGTGTTTTCTATCTGAGATTATGTTTGTGTGTGTGTGTGTGTGTGTGTGGTTGGGAGAGATGCTAAAGCTGACAATGCCACGGAGCGCTGATTTTGTGGGGTTCTGGTGCCGGCACAGGGCTCGAGCAGCAGTCTGAGCATGCTCAACCTGGAAAACAACTGCATCGACGATATTGGCGCGCAGGCGATCGCGGACGCGCTGGCGGTGCGCAAGACGGGCGCCTGCTGCAACCTCACCCACCTCGACCTCACCAGCAACGAAATCACCGAAGTCGGCGCGCAGGTGACCCCCCCTAATCCTCTCCTCCGGGATTTTTGGTTTTTCATCCAACCCTGAAATGATACAAGCACCCTTTCACCGGCACATCAGTTTCTCTCTCGCCGACTTAAAGTCAACTAATCCCGGAACGACGCCGAGTCGTCGCTGTGTCGTCACCCCACGACCTGATTGTTTCCATAGAGGGGGGAGGGGCTCGTGCACTGCGGTCTCGATCGCAACGAGTTGTCGAGTGTTCGAAGCTAATGTCGCCTGCCACAATCCCCCGTTCGACTCGATTCCCGCAGGCGCTGTCGTCCGCGCTGTGCCCCTCGGAAGGCCGGCCCAACACAAAGCTTCAACTCCTGCTCATGCCCGGTCTCCCCCCCCGCCCCCTCGCTTTTACCTTCCGACCCTTTAATTTCCAACCCAGAGCAGCCATTCGCCTTGTCCTAACCCACATCGCGACTTTCCTGACTGCCGTTAATCAACTCGGCGACTTTGGTTGCGACGTGCTGAGCAGATAACGCGGTGCAGTCGACGGGAGCCATCGCGCTGTCACGCATACTCTACAAATCCGCCGTCCACACGTTAGACTTGGCAGGTAGACTCCCGCGCCCTCCGCCCCTTATCGACGGTTGTGACGCGGGTCGAAACGACAGCCGCTTCAGGGTTTGGTGTTTAGGTCGGAGCCGCCTGCTGCATCGCCCCTCTTACTCGAACTGTTTTTTGAATGCGCATTTCGACGACGCGGGCGGTGACAGACAACGATGTGAACGTGACCGGGGCGGAGGCGATCGGGCTGGCGCTGACGAACGGGCCCGCCACACTGACGGACCTGAACCTGGCCGGGAACTCAATCGGCGGCGGCGCCATCCACGTCCTCGCAAACTCCCTCGCACCGCAGCACAAACTCAGACGACTCAACCTGTCGCGTATGCCGCCCCCTCCCCTTCTCACCTTCCCCTTTCTATTTATCTGCATGCTCTATGTATAGGCTTCTGTGTCAAGTGCGCTGGTGGAGAAAGGCCTCGTGCGTGAATGGGCGCTGCCGTTATTTTGATATTGTCCCTCGTCATTTATTTTCCCGTGAATGCGTGAATGGACGTCCGTCGCCAGGCTGTAAGCTTTCGTTTGCGGACGTCCACACGCTCGCCGCCACAGCTGGAGCGGACAAGGTGTCGGCGCACCGACCGAGCGCAAGGCGGAAAACGCTCGTAATGACAGGTTCGGAAGGACGGCTGGCCGATCGATATCCTCCCCGTCGCCCATCAGAAAGGAGGTTAATGTCGGGTTTTTTGTTTTATTAGGCTAGTCGATTAATTATTATTGGCACTGCTTATGACTCGCAGGGCATCAGTTCCACCCGCAAGAGGTGTCCTCCACCTTCGCCGTCGCGCCGCACGTGTCGGTCTACCTACGGAAAACCTAATTCAGGCCACAGCAACAGCAGGCGAGTGAGAGCTATGAGGGAGTTGGGAGGTCGCAAGTACTCCGCGGCTCGGGGAGCTGCCATTGCATCGGCCGCAAAGGCGCGAGTTTTTTATTTTTAAGATCTAGCGGCTGTTATATTAGCCTTCGCTGCTTTAAGGTATGCGGCAGTCGATGAAGCGCATCCCAACTGGAAACTTGGTAGTCCTCGAAGCGCCTTGACGTCAAGAGGAGAAAGAGCGGAAGCGCTATTGACGGACGACCGCCGTGAGGCACGGCAATGTGCACCTAGGTACTATTGCTGTTGAATAAATATCAAGCTGGTTATGGCCGAACACGGAGGAGCGCTGTGTCAACCTAAATGTATGGCACCTATTTCGAGTCGTCTCTGTGCAGCAGCGCACCCACAGGAGATCCATATATGGCGAAGTGATGGTCGCCATCTGAAGCAGTGGGATAGGCTACTGTTGCACGAGCTAGTCGCCGAGTTTAAAAGCTCAATTATCCGCCAATATTATTGGAATATATTCAGCCGCCAAAGGGGCCAATAAGTGGGCAATGATGTAGTGTGAGAGCATGCCAAGCGACGAAGGGTTTGTAAGTGCAGTTTTCCATTAGAAATGTAATTAATATATTTATATTCCACAGCCGGACACACGCTACACATCGAATGACGCCCTGCCCAAGAAAATAATGATGCCGCCACTTTGGCGCGCTCTTGGCGTTCATAGTCAGTCATGCTGCCACCGCCAATCAATTATTGATAAGAAAACGCCTTACATCGTAACGCCCTACATTTGATTCCGAGCCAATGCACCGCCACGAGCGCCGCGGAGCGTTTCTGCCCTTAACTGACTGAGTTTGCAGCTTCCCACTCTCTGGTTGCACTTGCGATGCACACTGTGTGTTGGTCTTCAAGCAGATGTGCTTCCAGGCGTGCTGACACCCATCCACGTGGCTAGAATATACTTTACCAGACTGTAATACCTTATCATATATACGCTCTGGGGTACTCTTCCACATGTGTAACTACTTCCCGCCATGGGGTCCGCAATACCAGGTTTTTCTTTATTTCATTAATTACATTTTTTGCCGCATCATAGCTTGTATCCGGACTAGTACAACCTCATTATGGGCGGCTTTTCGTCAGTGTCGAGGGTATATCGGCATCAAATTGGCATTGACAATATATTGAGCTGTCTGCGTATGTTGGTATAGTCTTAGCACATATCAACATCCGAAGTACGATGATAATGATGGCACTGAAACACAATAGCTTAGGGATGTGCTTCGTCGCCGATGTGACCGGGATTTCAGTGGCATGAAAGCAAGTCGATTTTTCCCGTGCTTCGATACCCTGGCAATGGTACGTTATGTATATTCTTAGACTATTTTGAAAGCTAACGGGTAGTCGGTTTGATTTTAGAATGGTGGAAATTCAACGTTGTGCTTTTAATCTTACTTTGGTGTGATTTCGACAATATTGCACCATTTATTTCGAAATTTTCAGCCCCGTAAGGATTAATTCATCTTCGGTTGCTCGGTTCATATCCACTATCCATTTTCGGATGTCCCTAGCCCTACAACAGCCAATTACATTCTCCTTAGCAGGCCGGTTTTCGAGGGCTGCTCGTTTGTTCGGTCAATCAACACTGCTAGAATCTTATTTGAAGCGCAATAATGTAGACGTAGCGAATGTCCCTGGCGAGCAATCTTTCATCATGCGTCATGCTCCCCCCCCCCCCCCCCCCCCAAAAAAAAAAAATTTAAAAATAAAAAATAAAATAAAATAAAAAGAATAAAAAAATGATAATGATAATAATGAATAAATAAATAACAAAGGATGTAAAATGAAAATTAAAAGTAAAACAGAGTAAAGTAAACGCAATCTCATTTTGAATAATAAATATACGCCGAAATATTGAACGGCCGTAAGGTGAGCCACGCATCGCGTCCCGTAGTCCTACCAATCTTTCTTTACGGCATATTGATAGGCAGAGTTACCGCTTACGAAAAGTGTAAGTTGTGGGTATATCAATTAAAGCAAGTGATTTGCATTTACATTGGGTGTAAAAACCCAACTAAATGATTAGTAACGGAGTATGTGGGTGCGAGAGCTCTTTTTCGTGTGCCCGTGATCTTTGCGGTTTGTTTCTAAAAGTCTTTTATATTTAACCGTCGTTAGCTTCATGTTTTATTACTAGCCGTGTTGTTATGTAAATCTCTAATGCATTATTAATCAAAATACGGGCTTCTGAAATTAACGTGATTTGCCGTCCATGTATATGGGTGCTCATTGACGTGTCTATATTTGCAAGAAAAGACTGGCGATCGACGTAACACATTGAGGAAAAATCCAACAACGCATATGTTTGATTATGTTTACATAATATGGGAGCTACTAGTTATTCACACAAGCCGACATTTATCACTGTACGCGTGAAAGTTATTCGCGTTGCTTACCTCGACCCTCCCTTTTGCCGCTCGGCGGCATCTAATGTGTCAAGTTAGGTTGAGAATTCGGGTTTAGGGTTTAGGGTTTTAGGGTTTTTTTCGCCAAGATGATGACGAAATGGGAATATGACAACCACGGACATTACTGTATATCTAGTTGTAGCTCATGTTACAAGTGACATGAAGTATACGACTTCTTGCACATGCCATTGAAATCCACCACAAGCATCACATTCTCTATGGCACCAATGCAAAGTGTGTAGCAACATTTTAGGACGGTGTTTTTTTCTGTGACGCCTTTTATTCAGAAATACCAATTACAAAGAAAGCCTTGCGGAATTCACCAACAAAGTAGGAAAAAAAATAAAGGGGGTTAAAATATAAAGGGGGTAAATAATAATATGCCTAAGCCCGCGCAGTAGGGGGGCATTTAACATCAACTGCATCACCCTCATGTAAGGCATTACGAAGATAGGAACCGAGCGTGCCATGGAGAATCACATAAAGACGCTGCATGGACTCACGATGCACGTCCCCAAGGAATCGATGGAAAGGGACATATATGTAGACCACCGCACAAACTCTTTCATGCGGGTATAATTTTGAGACCGCAAAGACCGTAAGTCCGCCGAACCCAGGTTAGGAGAACGCCGTACAACCACCAAAACGGCCAAGCGATCAATCGCCGCCATTGGAGACGATCGACTACCCCCGGCGACAAGGGCAAAGGGGTAAAGGTACAATGTACATACTATATTGACGGCGTGCCAAGGGGGGACGAAGTGCAAATATCGGCATCAAGCCCAACGTCTTGAAATCTTAATGCATGTATGCCAAGAAGCGGGAGCGGAACCCACATTGCCGGAAGATTGGAATTCGTGGGCGCACCAGTGACCGTAATTTCGTCCACAACCATGTGCGTATTATGTGGGACATCAAAATCAAACAACACAGCATCCTCTTGGCGATTTCAAAAGGATTTCTTGGCCGGATTTGGCGAACCTCCAAACGCAAGTCTCCCCCCCCCCCCCCCCCCCCCCCCCCCCGCGCGCGCCTCGGCCATGACCTCCTCCACAACGTGAAGAATACGATCGTGGAGACGAATAACGTAATTCGGGTATGGACAACGCCAGAACGGGGGATGTGGTCCATGATCATGGAGATCGGCAACCGCGCCCTAGACATGGAAGCATACGAAGTCGTAAAGGAGGAGCCAAAGCCACAGAAACCACCCGGGGACTCATTGTGTCGGGGAAACTTCTGGACATGAGAGGCGTGGCCCGGTGTGCGGCCGAGCACCCGGCGTGCGGGCGCCATGATATATCAATCAGCGGGGCCAACGCCCTTTTCTGCGGCGGCCTTTCCGCTAAGGCGTATCTAGGAAATTAACTCTACGGGAAATCACGAGTCAAGAGTATTTTCATATACGGATCTAACAAACGGCACAAGGGTTCGGACCCCGGTGACTGAAGCTGCAAATGATAAACAATTTACACGTCACTGCGTTTCGCCTTACGATTTCCCGCACCTTCGCACTATCGTTAGTCCACATCACAACGACTTTTTGCGTGTGCCCTCGAGCGTGTCTTCACATATCAATTCAACCCATGCGGGATATCGTCGTGACTGAATATACCTAGTCGCCATATGCGTTGAAGGCGACCTTATTCGAAGATTACTTGGCTAGATGTGGCAGTGATGTTTCAGTCCACATGAGTCCAACAAGCATAACTTTTCATGGTGACGACGGTCCTTCCGGAAGTCGTTTCCAAAATCTGTGCCGCGCCTGGGTTGAGTTGGCGTAAAAGTTCTCACAAATCCCACCATGCTTGCGAAACAATAAACCCAATAAATATGCTGCTTTCCAACAACAAAGGTATTTGAGTCTTGAAAGTGATGCCATTCAACAAATAATAACACTCGAAATGAGCGAGTCGGTACCGCTTGGCATAAGAATCTCCGTAGTTTTCAGCTACCTCGGCGTAACCACTTCCCCGTACGTTAGTACGTATATGAAAAGACGGAGAGGTCGCTGACGACCATCATCGTGCCCAATAGGAAAAGAAGTTTGACATGTATCGGATAAAAGGAGTGCGGAGTGGTCATTGTCGTAAAGTGACGTACGCTTCATTATTGTGTTAGATGTCACGAGGATGGTTGGTGCTACCTACCGTGGTAATAAGCTCAGTGATATTACTCATGATGGAACACGACCAACATGCTCCCGTTTCTAAAAGGTTGCAAGACTGTATTACATGGAGTTTTTATGTACGTTTTATGTGTAAGTTCATATGCGCAAGCAAGTTACCCGGTGCCGTCTTACGTGTATGCGTGGCGCCGGAAAGTGTCCTTTGCCGTCCTTGTCGCACAAACACGCATACACCGTCTACTTGCGCGGATTGCTTGTCGTTGATAGCCGTGCGGGAGCTTCCTCTTATCTTGGGACGCCTTTCGATGCCACGACTTTCTGCACCCACTCGATGGGTGGGTTGCTACCACCATTATTGTGTACAACATCAAGGCTTACGGCTTTATGATGATGAATTTTTTTGGTGCCCCGAGGATATGGGACTGGCAAGTAAGCCCGCACCAAGTGATGAGTTAATCGCCCAAGCAGCCCAACGCGGAATGATATGCCAAATTTCGATGCATTGGAAGCACAAACACAATTACTTGACGACATCGCGGGGAGCTACTCTTGTTTATGCCTCGCTTGCGTGATGGGTCCATGATGGGTGTCGTAAGGACATTATATATTCAAGCTGTCCGTGTGTTTTCATTCTTTCGATGTGGTTGCCGTTCAAGGATGTTTTATAATTGTAAGTAAAATGTATCCATTGCTTTATGCAATTCACTACATAATTTGCACATCCCCTATATCCAACTACGGGTGTTGCAAAAGTTTACGGATGTGCAACACCTCAGAATTCTAAGCGATGACAAACGAGCTTTTACCCAAATGAGCCCTACGACGCCTAGAATATTACCATTGATAGCGCCTTTCACCGTGGGTTAGAATCTCGTGCCCAAACATGTGGCGGTGGGGCCGAGGCAACGGCTCAACATTTTGCTAATCTCCCGCATGTCGGCACCTCATCGCCACCATGCCGCTACAAAAAGGGACGCCCGTTACATCCCCTTTCGACGCCCTCCTCGTGCCTGCATAGTCTTTTTTACGGCGCAGGGCACACCCGCAAGAGTTTTGAAATGCCGTCACGCTAACCGGGGTGGTGGCGAGGCGTAATGGTGCGTGGACGATGGTTGATAGATTTTCACGCACTATACTCCGAACTTCCCCAAAAACTGAACATAAAGGGCCAACGCCTCGTGATTATTGGCTAGGTGAAGAGAAATTGCCCGCAAATGTTCGCGGATAGTCACAACGCAAGCCTCATGAGGCAAGCGTTGTTAGACGACGACCCCGACGGTCAAGACACCGACGCCGACCCATGGGACTACGAACCGGTGCTAGCCCCTTCCGAATTGGCATCCGAGTGGCAGCTCACATCATCTACCCCGATTAAGTGCAACTACACCGAAGAGGACAACCAATTTACTTACAGTTTTCCTTGCTTTCTTGCGTATTTGTGGAGAGATTTCTCTAAGGAGTGCCTTGAGGACATTACCTAGTATGTCGCCTCTAGCGGGATAAAAGACTGTCCTCGCCTTCCACTCCCTGGCAGCCTTGCACTGGGAGCTCAGCAAGGCAAACTTGATGCGGACCTCCGCACTTCCGCTTTGCTTGGCACGCCTTCGGTTCAGTCGGTCCATGACTACTACCCCTTCGCCATGGAGGATGGGGGCCGGTTGGCGCCGATGGCGGCTGAGTTGGTCGATCGCTTGGCTATTTTGGTGGCTGTACGTCGCTTCCCTGGCATGGGGGCCGCTGACTCTCGTTCCTTGCGCTCTGACAGTTATGTCCGTATGCAACATTTTGTTCGTCGATCTACTTCTCTTCCGTTTCGGCGTTTTTTGGGGGATGTGCGACGAGAATTCATGCAACGTCTTTCTGCTGCTCTTCATGGCACTCTGGGTTCTTATCTCCGCGACGCTTTTCATGAGGGCAGTGCTGGTGCTGTGGCATGCCTTCCTGTTCCTCGGGCTTAGGTTTTTTCTTCCTTTCTTTCTTTTTCTTGCTTGGTGGCCTCCACTGCTTTCTCTTGTAAGAAATTTTTTAATAAAAGACTGTCCTCCCTTCACCATTAGCGAGCTCTACATCTTCTTGGGGCCTTCGTTGCAATGATGTCCAACTTCCCTGGCGGAGTGAAAATGGGGAGTTTTCGGATTTAGATGGCTTCCTGTCATGAATTTGGTAACATGATGAATAAGGTGAAAAAGAATACGCCGCGCCGTATTTAGCAGTGGTACTACCCGTAGTACATGGTACCAAATACATGTACCAGGTACATGTACCAGGTACTATGTACTGCAGGTTGCTCATCGCCCATCACGCGCACGGGCGATATATAGATAGAGTGTGGGATAAACTATTAGCGCGTAATTGTGAACTAGATACAAGAGGGCCTCCGCCGCTGTCATCACACCACCACCATCCATCCACACTGCTCGAGTTTTCCACAATAGCAGCGCCCCACCTGTGCACCTGTACGCCACTCACACGCTACCCGTAGGCGAGACCTACGAGTTTCCTGTCCAGAACGGGCTGGGTTGTCTGTCCCACGGCCGCCGTGCTGCGTTCACACGTCTAATCAAAGCGGGTCCGTGTTTTTCACCGCCGCGTCCGCGCGCGTCCCTCGCCCAAAGAAATCCCTCATTCAGATCGCTCAGACTCTCGGCGGCGCGGCTCGCCAGGCGGAGAGGGCGGGGCGCTCGGGATGGAGGAGGAGGCAGCACTCATGCCGAGGGCCAATGCGCCTAAAGGTTTAGGAATGTCCCTAGATGATGTGATCTCGACGGGGGGCGGTAGCCGCGGGCGTGGCGGGGGTCGAGGTCGAGGTGGCGGCCGGCATCAGCAGCAACGGGCAGGTAGGAGGTCGCCCCTCTCACTACCACCCCCACTGCCGTCCCTTCTGCGTCGCTGACGGAAGATCCTCGCTATCATTTTATCGGTTGTGCATCGTGTGCTCTGCTGTGCGCGACGTTGACGGCCTTTTTTTCTATTCTGGACCCACCCTCGCTACAGATCCCGCCCCCAACGGCGATGGCGGCAAGAAAGACCCTCTCAGCTTCTCGCTAGACGACCTAATCGGTGCGAAGTCCGGGCAACAACAGCACCAGCAGCAACGTCATGCGGACGGGTACGGTCATCAGAACCGTGGTGGCAGGGGGGCCGGAGGCGGGGGCCGAGGGGGGCCGTACCACAGCTACAACAACAGTTCGGGTCGAGGCGGATATTATGGGCAGCAGAGCGGCGGAGGTGGTTACCACGGCCACCAGGCGGGCGGGGGCGGGTATTACGGTCACCAGACCGGTGGAGGTGGGTATTATGGCTACCATAACAGCGGCGGTAGCGGCGGGAAGTGGCCGGCCGGCGGGTTCGGCGGGCGCGGCGGTGGGCGCGGCGGCGGTCGAGGCGACGGGAAACCCGACTTTCGCGACTTTATGGACGCGTACACCAACGAGGCGGGCGAGGTGGTGGTGAAGTACCGGAAGACAGAGATCATGACCATCAACCAGTCCGGCGACGTGAGACTGTATCGTGGTGGCTACACCGGCGTATCTACTCTGCAGGTGAGACGCCCACCCAGCACGCCGAGCTAGGTTTTTCAACACAACGGTGGTTGATCTGGCATTTACGTCGTCCTCTTTATTTACGGGTAGGGGCGAGTTTAGGGCGTTCTCCTCGCTCAGTTCCCCCCCCTCCCGCCTCCTAGCTTCACTGCTGACGCTTTCGGATTGCGCGTGCAGGCGATGGGATACGCGCTGAAACCGATCGGGATGAGTGTTAAGTCGGTCGACACTGACATCTCTGAGGGCGAATGGAGCGTCTCCGACGGGCGCAGCCTCATCCGTTTCAAGGTAACCTGCACGTGCACCCCCGCCCCTCCCCCCCCTTTTCCATCTCCCCCTCATTTGTTCTCTTGCCCCCCCCTTCCCTGATGAATTTCCCTTGCTCCATAATTTATGTTATCATTTCCATTCTCCTTATCCCACGCGACCTTGTTCGCTTCTCCACGCTTGTCACCCTCTCCCCCTTGTCTCACTTCTACAGCCTCTTCTCTCCACCCTTTCCCCCTCAACCGTTTCCGTCGGTTCGTTAGGGTCGGTGTGGGTGCATCTATGTAAAACCCCCTCCTTTTGCCCTCCGGCTGTCCGATCAACAAAAATGTAATTGAGTTCAATGGATGGCGCCAAATGTCTCTCACATACGCACCCACACACACATCCACACACACATGCACACACACACACACACACACATGCACACACACACACACACACACACACACACACACACACGCAGATACGCGCAGATATACAGACACAATTAAGTAGACATGTATCCAACAAATAACGATTCGCAATCCAAGCTGGTGAATGTTCCATACGGCGCGCCTTTCTCCCCTAATCCTTCTATTTCTCACTGCTGTTGATCCTGCTGCCGCTGCAGGAAGACTACGTGGTGGTGCCCGCGAAAGGGCGCGGGCAGGGGCGCGGCCAGTCTGTGTTGGCCTTCTTCAACAATCCCGACGCCGTCGCAGCCCAGGCCGCCACCGCCGCCTCCAACGCCGCGGCCGCAGCGCTGGGCATCGCCGCCCCGTCACCCTTCGGCGGCAGCGCCCCTTACTTTGGCTACGGGGGCGGGCGGGGGCGAGGGCGGGGGCGGGGGCACGGCGTGGAGTCCGATGAGATTAGGCGGCTGAAGTCCAAGGGGCGCTACAACCCGTACTGAGTCGGCTGCAGAAGGGCTCAGCGTAGGCTGCACGGTTGATTTTTAACGACTCCCTGTAACATCCTCCTCCTCCCCGTCCGCTCCCTGCCAGAGCTGTCAGCCTCAGCGATGATGCGGCGGGGATGTGTTGCTAATGTCTGCGGACACGAGTCCCCCAACGTTCCTCCCATCACACACTTGTCATGAATTATGTAGCAGCAGCATCTCTGCGGTGTGTTAATGCAGGTGGGACGCACAACGGCGCCGACTGTGGTAGTGAGGCGCGGCAGGTATGACGCATGTGCTGCTGCTCGCTGGCTTCCCTTGCCCTCCCTGCCCATTCTCACTACCCGTCATTGTGGCGCCCATCCGAAGCGTCTTGTTCGCTGTGACGGGATTTTGTGCTTGAGCGGAGAGAGGGGGGGGTTGGGGGGGAAGACGGGGGGGGGGGGGGGGGGGGTCCCTTAAGAGTTAAAGCTGTGCGAAGGGCACCGATTGTCGAATCGAAATGAAGTGCATTGCGAGGAATTTTCTGGTGGCAGAGGGTGAGGGTCTGAAGTGAGGGGCGGAGAAGTGCTGGGTCGCGGCGAGTGGTGGGCTGCAGTGTGGGGTGGTGGGGAGGGCAAAGGTTGCATGTCAGCAGTCACGGGTAGGAAGGGCTGCCTCTCTCAAGCTGCGCTGCGTGGACCTGAAGCGAGAGGGTCCATTCGCTGCGCTGTAGTGGGGAATGAAAACCGCAACAGAACGCAGTGAAGTGTTATTCTCAAACATGAATGTTTCTTCCGTGAATATATACATATGACAGCTCTATCACATATTTGGTGGCATGATGTCGGAACAAACTGTGGACCTCTTCGCCAGCATTGGAAATGCTGACTGTTGGTGATACTGTGTTGGGCTGACTATCGGGCTGGAAGCCAACAACCCTGACGTCAGCGACTCCGCTGCGTTCGCCCATAGCGTGCCCTCCGCCGGTTCTTGCCAACGCGATATGTATGATAGTGCTTTGCTCTTTCAATGTTCAGCCTCTGTCGTGAGTGAGCTCAATGCGTACCTTGGCTTTTCAAAGCCTGCGAGGTTGGGAATTTATTTCTCATTTACGGACTTGTTTAGCGATAAATCAAGTTTTCAGCGAGTCGGTATCAACTTTTCGCCGAGTCGGCTCACGCTTCAATTTTCTCGCGACTCGACTGGATGGTTGGTATGTATTTTTACGACTGTGCATTTTTTGTGACTTTGCAACGTAGCGACGAGAAGGCGTGGCATACACGAATGCACTGTGGTACTCTGCACAACAGCAGCGGCAACGCGAATTGTGGCTCCGACATCATGATCGGCTCCCACTCAGCACCACTCCGAGTAAGTGAAGACCACTTCGGAAGCCACTTCTTAGTCACGCACAGTCGTTGTAGGCCCTTCGCGTTGTCAGAGCGTTTCACGTCGAATAATCATGAATGTGAGGATTTACAAAGCCACGCGCGTGGTGGAAAGAGAAACGCGATTTGGTAGAGCCGCGTTTACTGCGTCACTTATGTCGCTAATGATTCTTCAGCGGCGCGATGTCAATGAGTCATAACGACGCGCTGGTGTGATGTCTGGAGTTAACTATCGCTTCCCGTTCCGCGATGTGCCCACGCAAGTATATCTTTCTGTATCTATGAAGCAATACAAGCAGAGACGAGCCGTCTCGCCCCACCGTGTCACCTTCCACCGTACCGCACCGCCCCTCCGTCCCCCTCTGTGTTTTCCTGCAACCAACTCATCACTTTGGGCTCGGGCGGAGGGTCCCCGCCCAACCTCGCCACGCTGTTCTCCCGGAGGGGTGCGGGGGCGGCCGCGCCGGTTGAAGTCACTCCGTAAGGGATTGGGGTGACGACGTGCCCGCGACTTGACGGGCGCGTCGCTATTCGGCTCGGTCGGTCGGTGGAAGGGTCGAAGCAGGTGCGCGATTGTCGATACCGCCGCTGCACCTCCGCCAGCAGCTTGTTTAAGTTTGTCTTGTCGCCAGCCACCAACCCCGCCCTCGCCCCCTCACCTGCGCTTGCGCTCTGCTTGCTGCTCATCATCGTCTTGTTATACCGACCGCCCGAACCCCCCTCGCCATCAGTCGCCGTATCACGACCGTTGATGCGCACCCGTCCTACTCCCTCCCTCCGCTCTCCCCGCCCCGCCTTGGCTTTTTGTTGCTGCTGTCGCCTCCGCTTCGCCGCGTCCCAGTCCTCCGCCGTGACTGTGGGACTCGGCAGAAACGGCGACTTGGCGAGCGC
Organism: Tetraselmis chui; assembly: GCA_026401115.1. Classification (NCBI taxonomy): domain Eukaryota; kingdom Viridiplantae; phylum Chlorophyta; class Chlorodendrophyceae; order Chlorodendrales; family Chlorodendraceae; genus Tetraselmis; species Tetraselmis chui. Next base: position 67,559 of record JAPMLY010000053.1, on the reverse strand, counting down.
CTGTCGAACGAAAGGGGAACAGCAACGACAGTATATCGCTCGCCGTCAGTGCACAACCTCGACTCGTCACAATCATCATAGCGAATCCCTGCATTCCCAGAGCCAACAACACCAACGCACCTGATGGCTATCGGCCACGACGTCCATGTCGACGCCGCTATCGAGAAAGGGCTCGTATCCCTTATAAGGAACGGCAAGGCAGAGAGTTGTGTCAGTCAGCAGTCTTCGTTCAATGATACGGGTGATACCCCACTGAGGAAAGGGGCTGCGGATGGGTCGAGGAGCGGACGTGCGCACCGCCACCGCTCGAGCCACCCTCTCGTGCGCGACCTTGTAGTGCTCGCGATACCCGGGTGCATGCGGCGCGTGCCGGCCGAGCGCGCCCTGCTGCTCCCTTGCGAACCGCGCCGCGCGCACGGCGGTCGCCTTTTCAATCGCCTGCGCAACAGTCACGCGATAATGGAGAGATGAAGGCTCGGGGTATTTGCAGAGTTGAAAGGAGAGGGTTGAGAGTAGGTTTCGGGTATATGTACAAACAAGACGTGTATATAGTCGTAAATTGTAAATCAAACCCTAGACCCTACCTACCGAATCGACTCCAAGGGTGGGAATCACACCCAAGCAAACATGCACACGAGCACATGCACGCCCCCCTCCTCCCCCTCCCCCTCCCCCCCTCACAAACAACACACCCACCCACACATATTCACATACACGAACAACATACCCACACACACAAAAACACATACTCACACACAACACACACACATACACACATACACACGCACACACACACGCACATACACACGCACACATACTCTCAACCGCATACGCACACATACATACACACACAATCATATACACGCACACACACACACACACACACACATGCACGTACAAACACACACACACGCACACGCACACACACACACACACGCATACACACAGACACACACACACGCACTCACGCACATAGACACAAACACACAACATACCCACCCACGCACACACTCACGTATACACATGCACACGCGCACACGACATACTCACTCACACACACACACACACACACACACACACGCGCGCGCGCGCGCGCACACACATACACACACACACACACACACACACACACACACACACACACACACACACACACACACACACACACACACACACATGCACACGTATGCACAGGGATCCGCATGTAACCTTGAATTTGGAGGGGCCTCCATCTTGAAGGTCATGCTCAAGAGTAGCCTGTTCCTCGACATCGCCACGTTCCTCTTCATCGCCCGCCATCACAGAAGACTCCACCCCATCGGACGCCTCCTTCGCCGGTACCTCAATCATGCGCAATTCCTCTGACGTCTCCCCGCTCAGCTCTCCAGCGACGGCCTGCACTGCGCGCTGCAGCGCTGTGAGCTCCTGATAGCCCTTTGACCGGCATTCCTGCACACATCAGGAGCAACAGCGACCCATTGTCTTGTCACGTCTAATTACTCACTCACTCTCTCTCTCTCTCTCTCTCTCTCTCTCTCTCTCTCTCTCTCTCTCTCTCTCTCTCTCTCTCTCTCTCTCTCTCTCTCTCACACACACACACACACACACACACACAACATAAGCACACACACACACACACACACACATACACAACATAAGCAGACACACACACACACACACACACACACACTCATAGACACTAACCCACATACAACACACCTATGCACGCACGCACACAACACACACGCACACACACGCACCCACACTAACGCAAGCACATACACAAAAACTACACACAAGCACACTCGCCCCACCCACGCATGAACGCAACAACGGACAACACACATGCAGATACACACACACGCTACACACACACACACACACACACACACACAATGTGCATGTACATATATTTTGCATGCCAGGAAAAGTGGACCCCACCTGCACGTGAGCTTGCACCCTCACCAACACGGCCTGTTCAGACAGCCCCGCCGCTGCGCCGACCTGCAGAATGAGTTCCAGCAGCGCATCGGTATCCTGAAATTCTTGCATGTCTCGAACCAGCCGCTCCTCAAAGCTGGGCAGGCCCAAGTAGGCATCGAAGGCTTCGAAGCAGTGTTCCTTTGGGCGCGTGCCACCCTACGACAAAAATGTGGCTTGCAGGTGAGCGCTGTGTGGGAATCAAGCATATTGACCGCCTTCTTTCTTCGATATTCTTATTGCGCGCGCGCGTGTGTGTGTGTGTGTGTGTGTGTGTGTGTGTGTGTGGGTGGGTGTTCAATGTTGTTGCGCTTATTTGTAATTTGACTTTGAGTTATTTGCAACCCATGTTTGAGCTGGTCAATATTGCAGATTAAGCGTACGGCGAGTTTTCAAGCTCTTTTGCTTTGTTTCAGATACTTTCAGTGTTCACGGGTTATGGGTTTGAGAGGCTTTAAGACGGTTCCACAATTTAAATGGGCGCTTGATTTTTGTGATTTTTCATGTAAAAATTAGCGATTGTTTCAGTTCATTTGCTGTTTGTCATTTGCAGATATATTCCAAATATGTTAAATTGCCAACGTGTTTTCGCAATACTTCCGATATTTGCAAAGTATATTGTAATTTTGCGATACAGCTTGTCATAAATTTCTGACTTGAATTTTTGCTTTTTGATCGCAAGTTTGACATTCAGACATTTACGAAAACAAAAAGCGAGTTTGCGGACTTGTTTCCTGTTTTATAGCTTGTGTGTTTGAAAGTTGTGTGTTTGCGATTTCGATGTGTTTCAACGCAATTGTTACTGCAATCAAAACTTTCTTTGCTACATATTTGCAACTTTCAATAATAATAGCATTGGACTCATTAGTTTGTTATAATATATAAATATAGATATTTTTCATCTTTATATCTTTACGTTTATACGAGCCCACTGAAATTGCGCCATTTCTGTTATTAATCTGTATCAGTGTTATTCCGCATACTTTTTTTCTCGCATCGATCTACACACAGGTTTGATAATAAATCTCTTGATTGACTGCGGGAAAAACATTTACGTGTGTGCACACGACAAAACAATGCGCTGCCCGGTATATAGGAAGCAACATATTATTATTAAATTTTTTGCGAATTTACTTTTCAGATTTTGGGGGAAACCTAATTTTGGCATTTTTGATGCGAACACATTAACCGATAGATTTCCTCTCGAGGTGTAATTCATTGTTGGAGAGGGCTTCAAATTTGCGCATTGTCTGTTTGGGACAGGTTTTCCTACTCTAAAGTCATGTGCGTATGTCCATTTTGCACTCTTTTTGAACGAGTCGCGTTTTCAGCTGCGAATAGATTCCCTTGTTTGTTTCTTCTTTCACGAGTGTGTGCTCTGTGTTTGTTCACGACTGTTCATTGGCATCATTGGTTATCCAGTGTACAATGTGCTTGCTTTTCTTTTCTTCACCAATTCGTCGCTGCCTGTTGTGAATGTGCGTATGCTCGATCGCCATCTCAACCATGAGCTCGATTGTGTTACGACCTGTTTCTAATTGTCATTTCTGTTTCGCTTGGTTCAATTAATGGATCATACACCGTTCCGAGAATCTAAGATTAAGGTTTGAATCCAATAATGTCTATAAACTAGAATGGCGACTGTATGTTGTGGCTTGTCTTTTACTTTGTGTGAGTTGCTCGTATTGTTTGGCTTTTCGCTCGCTGCCTGCGCGTGTTTTTGTGCATCCTCGATTGGGTTGTTTATATTCCGTTATAAAGCTAAATTAGGTTTCCGTTCGTAAATTTGGCTGTTTCGGGTTTCGGTTGTTTGTTCAAATGAACAACTATCGTTCCGAGCGGTGTAAGCTAAGGTTCACGCCCTAACAGAAGAGCAAAAAGTGTCGAAATAATATAGCGCAGTTGACGTCTGAAGCGGACGGAGGGGCGCCGCTCTGGACAGAGTCCCGTATAAGTCAGTACTTTATTGCACTGTCGGCCGCTCACCTTCCACACCGCAGGGGTGAAGCTGAGCTGGAAGCCTTCGGGATGCTGCGCAAACGGGTCGGTTGGCCGGTAGGCCGCAGCGCCGTCGGGCGACCCGCGGGAGCGAGCGGAGGAGTGCGAGGGCGGGGGGTCCCAGCGGGTCGGGGGCGGCGGCCCCGGGTCGACGACCCTCCGCCCGCCGTACGGGAAGTCGTGCTGTACGGGACGTACGGGTAGAGAAGCGGTACGGGAGCGGAAGGACGCCACCGCGCGCAGCACCTCCTCCCGTCGACCCTCCAGCTCCGAAATGCACGCGGTGGCTCGCGACAGCCGCTCGCTCAACTGCTCCGCCGTGATCCACCCGCTCTGGGCCAGCCGCACCTGCACTTGCGACGGCCCAACGGTAAAACACCACTCCCGGGAGCCTATGACTCGCGCTCCCCCTGATTTACTCAATATTTACGAAAAAACACACTAAAGTGGAGGATTATTTCATATCTGATACTAATTGTCCGATGACAGTAATTTCACTTGATAAGAATAGGTAAGCACACTAGAGTGGATACTTGTTCAATTTACATTAAATATTCAATGATAGCTAACTTGCTTGATAAGCATAAGACACTCGAGCGGACGCTTATTTCACATATGATAATTATTCGATGATAGGCAATTCACTTGATAACCATAAAAAAGCACACGTAGTGGATTATTAAAACAATGATAATGATACTTTATATTATCTATGAGAAAGCACACACACTGCATCATTATTTCACAAATTCTGATAATTTGGTCATAATCAATGCGCTTGATAATTATGAGAAAGCACTCTCAAGTGTATAACTATTTCAATTCTATTGACTATTCCATGAAAGGTAATAATTCACTTGATAAGCACAAGAAAGCATGCTGAAGTAGATGTAATCATTTCACTATTAATGATTATAAAATGATAGTTAATTTACTTCGTATTTATAAGAAAGCAAACTCGGTTGGATATAAATTTCACATATGATGTTTTGCAATGATGCTTCATTTCCTTTTACCTTTTCGCTAATAACGATTTTTCAATGCTGATACTATATTCACCAGATACTCACAATCATTTTACTTATGGCTATCATTCACTGATATCAATTCATTTCATGAATATTTCACTTAAAGTGGAGAAACATTCGACTTAATGCAAGTGGGTAAACACTTCTCAATAAGTGGATTAAAAATGTGGATATGTATTTTACATAAAATGATTATTTACCGTTGACAGTGACTTAACGTGATGAGCATAAAAAGCACACTCGAGGAGGCAATTATTTCGCTTCTAATATTTTCTCAATGATAGTGAATTAACTTATATATATGGTAATTATAAATAAGAAAGCGCACGCAGGTGGACCCCTAGTTCACTAATCATTCTTATTCAATGATAGTTTATTCACTCGATGGCAATAGCTAAGCACCCTCCAGTGGATTATTCGACGGAGGAGCTGGGAGGATGGCGCGGAGGGTGAGGGAGAGAGGGTGGAGAGGGATCCCCCACCTGCTCCTCCAACGCTATCGTCTGCCGTCTAATCTCGAGATTGGTGGCCTTCAGCGTCCGAGACGCTTTCCTCGCGCTCATCTTCGGCGGCCGCCCCCATCTCTCCTCCCCACCACGCACCCCTCCCCCTCCGTCCGCGCCCCTCTCTACAGACCCCCCACCCTTTACCTCACTCGACCCCGCTCCCCCTCCGTCGCTACCACTCCGCGCCACTCTTCTCGCGACCTCGCCCGGCACCAACTCCTCCTCGCCCGTGGCACTCATGCGAGGAGTGACGCCGGCATCGCGAGATGACCTGCGCCACCACACCACGTCAACACTCTGCACGCACAGCGATATACAGGTATACAGATAAACTGACGCCAAGGTCGTGCACTCGTGCCGAGCTCCTTTCGCACGATTTTCGCGCGAGCGATATACAGGTATGCACATAAACTGACGATTGCGCGGGCAAAAAGTTGACCTCTGCAGCGAGCCGAGGGAGACGGAGGAGCCGTCCGCCGAGGTGAAGCCGCGAAAGCCCGGTGGCAGCCCGCTCCCCTCCTCCGCCTCCGGCTCCTTCACATGCATGGAGCTTAGACTCCCCACCTCACTCACGCCACTGCTGCTCCGCCGTCGGTGCTCGTCTTCAGAGCGCACATACGGTGACGCGTCGTCCTGGGGGACGGTGTAGACTATGCCACCCGAGCGCGTCACTGTCTCCCTGAACATCAGACCACCACCAGCATCGCCGCTGCTGCGCTGCTGCCCCACCCAATACGCATCGTCCACCGAAGCATGCACTCCCGCAAAGTTGTCACCCGCCCAGTCGTCCAGTGAGCCCCCCGCAGCGCTCCGCCGCACCGCCCCGCTTGCAGAGGACGTGACAGAGGGGCCACACGAACGGGGAGATAGTGGGGGCGCGACACCCTCCCTTGCACTCTCCTACACGCACACGCACAGACACACACAGACACACACAGACACACACAGACACACACACACACACACACACACACACACACACACACACACACACACACACACACACACACACACACACACACACACACACATTGAGTCAAGTTCACACGTCAGAATGTGGTCGGGTGTCACTTAACCCAACGCATTACATGGGACCGAGCGCATCGTGGTGTCGCACCTTGGGTGGCTCTGCGTCTGCTGCCTTCCGAAAGGGAATCTCCCGTTGCTCCGTCCGAGAGGGCATCTCCAGCTTGATGGACGGCTCGGGGTCGCTCGCAAAGAGGTCGGCGTCGCGGTTGCGTCTCATGGACGACCGAATCGGCTCAGTCTGCGTCGCAGTTCGACAAAGAAGTGAAAATTCGCCCAACCGTGTTTGGTTTGAATAACTTGAACGAGCATGACTGAGCCAGAGATCCACATGAAGTGCTAGCTACTTGAGGAGGGGTGAGGAGTCAGCGGCGTGGAAGGGGGCGGACGGCGGGCGTCGATGATGGGTGCAGCTAACCTGAAAATGTGATATGGAGGCATGCAGCACAGTCTGCTGCCGTTCCGGCGCAACGGGCTTGGGGTGCTCAGCGACTTGATCCCCTTTCCGCGGCGGGGCCAAAGGAGGGGCAGGTCGCTCGCTCGTGGAATTTTCAAGCATGGGGGTAATGGATGGCTCGGGGTCGCTGCCGAAGACGTCAGCATCACGAATCCGTCGCATCTCGGTCGTCACCGGCGTCAGCTGCACAAAGTCACACGACCGGTGAGGGCTTCAGCAGAGGGGCATCGCATTTCCCTCCCCCTCCTGAGTGTAAAGCAACTGGACAAACATGAGAGAGCGGTGGGAAGGGGCGGGTGACCTCCAAGGGGCTGATGGATTGGTGGAGGGCGCGCTGCGGGGGGGTGGCTTGCGAAATGTCGGGGACCTCGATGACGGGGAGGGTGTTGGCGAACAGGTCTTCACTGTTGGTCTGGTGAGGGCTAATGGGATTCGGCAAGGGAGGGGAGCGGCAGGTAGAAGTAGACAACCATACATTAATGTCAGTGGGTGTCAATGGCAGGAGTGCGATATCGCTGAGAGCATCATTGAGACTTGCGCCACGATGCCGTCGCAATGTGTGTCAAGCGAGTAGTATGAGCTTGAAGAAGAAAGGGGGGGGGGGGGGGGGGGGGGGGGGGGGGGGGGGGGCGTACTTGGAGGTCCTGACGGCCTGTTCCCTGCGAACTCCCATCGGCTTCGGCTTACGCTCGCCGTAGCTCAGCGTCGGCTCCGGGTCAGAGCCGAACCACTGAGCAACACACCGTTCCATTGGGTCATATGATCAGTCATATAGGAAACTATTGAAAGGTGGGGTTGAAATAGGGGTGTGGTCCTTCACACCAAAGCGTGCATGTGTGTGTGTGTGTGTGTCTGTATGTGTGTGTGTGTTTATCTTTATGCGACTCTAGTGGGTGTATGTTTCATGGGTGTGCATGTTTATGTATGAATCATTGTGCGCGTGTGTCCGCGTGTGTTTGTGTATGCGTGTGTGTGTGTGTGTGAGTGTAAAACTTTTTTTTTGTGTCTGTGTGTGCGCGCGCACGTGTGTGCTTGTGTGTGTTTATGATATTGCATTTGCAGTAGGTATTTGTTTATGGATGTGTACGTTTGTACGTGTGCTTCTGTCTGCGTGTGTTTGTATGTGTGCTGGGTGTACGTCTTATGTGTGAGCGAGTGTGTTATTGTGTCTCTCTCTTTATGTGCATGCATGAGCAGTGTGTGCAGGATTTATGTGTGAGTGACTGAGCGAGAGTGTGTGTGTGTGTGTGTGCGTGTGTGTGCGTGTGTGTTCCTGGATTGGGACTTGTCCAGCTGTGCAGTTACCTGTGCGTCTCGTCTGCGCCGCGCCTCGCTCTGCCCGCCCCCTACCCCTTCAGGCGAGTTGGCAATCGACTGATGCAGCGTGCCGCCGGCTCCTTCCTCCTTAGTACCACGCATCTCCTGATGGGGGGCCAACCCCGGGAACATCTCTTCGCTTCCCACACTCACATTCACCGGCCTCGCAACGTCCTCTTCGATTTCTTCTCCGTCGTCGCTCGTGTCGTCTCGGCGAGGCAGCCGGGGCTCCGGCTCCGACCGGAAGAGCTCTATATCGCGATCGCGTCGAAGCTCGTTCCCCCTCCCAGACACAACACAGCAACAACACTCCGTTATCATCCCCCTCTCGTCATTCGTTCACAATCGACACGCGGTACGAGGCGACGACTTTCGCCTTCTCCGCTGTGGGTCCACGGTGCCCGAGCCGAGGATGGCGCGACAGTGAGGTCCCAGCAGGAAAGCGCTTCATTTGGAAGCCGAGGACGGCAAAGCGGCTCACCTGCGGGATCGCTCGGCCGCCATTGAGACAGGCTCGACAGACTCATGCAGCGCTCCGCCTTGCTGCCGCTCTCGTTGCTGCTGCTCCGCCATTTGAGAAGCCGCCCGCTGAGGCGAGTGCGTTGAAGTTGGGGCTATGTATGTACGGGAGCGGCACGGGTTTTGAGGGCTCGTAGTTGAACCGCCAGCTGTACCGGCGCCCTACCTCGAACAAATTCACCCCACCTACCTGCCCTTCGGTAGCAAGCGAATCGATGCACGCTCTATGCTGAACGTTCGCGGATACAATGCGTAGCTTAAGCCCCTCCCTGTGCCGTTGCCCTCGTTACAGCGTCTGGACAAATCCGGTGGCGGGGCGCTGAGCACTGACGTTGCCGTCGTACCGTAACTACCCCGCGCGAGAAACGGAACAACGCGTCGTACGGGTTGAAATAACAGCAAGTAGAAAGGGCCAAAGAAATAGGGGGTAAATAATCAGTAATTGTTATCCGCCCTGTAGTATATATTCCTTTGTGTAGGTTCTAAATGTGTTCAGCATCTTGCTTGGGGGTGACTTGGGGGTAGCGTGAGGGGTTAGGGCTACACGGGAGTGCCGGGTATAGTTAGGGTTTCCGTCCCTGCTTGTCTCTTACCCGTACACAGTTTGAGGCCGGTTCCCAGGCGAACTTGCCACCATCCGCGAAAGATGGTATTCTGTGTTCATCATATTGTCTTATTTTTGCTTGGTGGCCTCCACTTCTATTTCTTGTAAGATTTTTTTTTTTAATCTTGTGTGGCCAGCAACGTGTCGCACATCATAATCTTGAATGATAGAGTACATTGTGTTTATAAGCAAAAATCAATAGTCATCATTCGCACTTCGAGCCATCACATTTTAATATTATCTTTTTTATTGTGCCGAAACATCCAGAAATAAGTTATGATGGGGGGGGGCGGGGGGGGGGGGGTTCTAGTGTTCGGCCAAAATCTAACTTAACGATTAAAAAGTAAGTAGTGCAGCTCGCATCCTTTGCCTACGCTACATGTTCAAGGCATATGGTTTGTTGATTATAGGTTCTCAGGTCAAGGGTTCAGGATTTTATAACCCCATCCTCCATAGTGCTAGTTGACAATACTGTATAGTGCATGTGATGCCACCCACATTTCATGATAGGTGCTCAAAAGGAGGGGAGAGGCACCTAAAACACATTATCAAAATGTAATGCCTGAAATCTTTGTGCTCGCATCTAAAACACTTCTCTCAATGCCTCACAAACTCCGTTACTAGTGAAATGGGGCTTACTTTATTTTCGTGGGAGGGGGGGGGGGGGGGGGGGGGGGGGGATGGGGCACGTATTATATAGGTGCGATATTACGCTCTTGAGTTTGCGACTGAGCCACGAGTTAATGGTATACTCTCATTTGGACTACCTGAATTCAGAATTTTCACACTTCAGCTAGTGAATACTACCGAAATCGACGACACATGTGGCTAGTATAGTCCCAGTTCAATATATTTGGAATTGTTAGACTCGCACTTTCTTGCTAGTATTTAATTCCGTACTTTGCAATAGGAAAGTGTATGTCCGCATTTGTATAACCGTTGTAATTAGCTCGAGTCGCCAACTAGGAACTAGCGTATTGATTGGTGATACTAATCAAGCAGCGTCAAGATATGATACGATGTCCAATATCGGCGGGCTTTAAGAATCGGATCTCGTAGTGTTGACTATAACTCTAAACTAATTGATTATTAAAATTGTTTATTGTAAAATTGTATTACAACAATATGAGCAAAATGGACCGAATGTTGTCTAACGGCCATCAATACTCTGCCATCTAGGACACTTAGGAGAACGATTGGGCCGGGTACTATTCGACTAGGATGTACACCCATCGACACACTTAAATGTAAATTGTGCCGGCGTTCCTCGGAGGTCAAAAAACTGTAAGCAACCGTAGTAATTGCCACGCCTAAGCAATAAAAACATAACTAATTTTGTAATAAAGAAGAAGCAGATATAAACATGAATCCACTTGTCAAGCAGAGTGCAAAATGAAAGCTGATGCTCGACCTTCACGATGTACGGCCCGCTCCCATCGCTCCGGGGTGCCGACCGGCCTAGGCCGATCGGCCTTCGAGAGGGTCGACGGGCCGGCCTATTCGTCTAGCTCCCGCGTGAGTTCGGTCTTGCCGGAGAAAGGAGGAAAAAGGCTAGCAAAAAAACCTCCTCACGCGGTTGCTCGTCGATCCAACCGTCGCATCCCGTAAGCCCTGCCCCAAGGTCGTACCCGCTCCTCATGTCGCGACTTTCCTCCTAGTCGAGGTCCCCCGTCAACTCGAGGGCATGTGGGGGAGGGCAAGACAAGCAGACAGAAAAAACTAGCGCTCCTCCCTCCGCGCTGTAAAGATTTCCCGGCCATTACCGGTATTTTTTGTGCTTGTACCAATGTACCTCTCTGGAAAATGAGTCACTGACCGTACCCTCCACCCGCCGTCTGCGCGTCCATCGAACACCCTTGCTTCGAGTGCGAGCATACGCGCTTATCCGGGCTCGCACTCTCTAATATTAGGTGTGCCTAGCGATAGTGGGTAGCTGTGGAGTAGTGCGCGATCGCAATGGCCGGATCCGAAAAGGACGCGGGGGTGAGGAAATTATTCAAAATCTTCGTATTTGGTTTTAAGGCGGACGTTGATCCTCAGGAACACCCCGCCGCCATATCTTGCCGCTCCTCCCGTCGTGGCAGTCCTCATCGCCGCGATTGTCGTGCTTCCCCCTTTCGACCGGCTCGACGTCAGTAGGTTGGTCGACGTCGAGCGAGCGCCATACCCTAGCGTTGCTTCGCAGCTTTCCGCCGCTAGCTCCAACACCCGCGTCCCACCGTTGATCCTTCCTCGCCACCACACACTCTTGAAGATACGAGCCCCACTGCCACCCCCCCCCCATCCAAATGGGACGATTTCTTAGTATTATCTAGTCTTGGAAAAACATATTGGGCGGGCGGAGCGGGAGATCTTGGCGCCGGTAGCATACATGAATTGTTTCTTAAAAATCCCTCCGTGCAGGGCTTTCCCGACAGCTTCAAGTCGCGCGGATCGCACTGTCGGCCTTCTTAGCCCCCCACCGTGCTAGGTTTGGCACGGCTACGGGGTTTCTAGCGCCCGCCACGGGGAGGTGAGGGGGTGCCGACGGGCATGCGAGTGCACCCCCCCTCCGGGGCCGCCGCCGCTGCGCCGCCGACGGGCGCCGACTTTTGTTAGCTTGAAAAACTAGTCGAGCTCCTGGCATTTAACATATCCCGTTTGAAGTGTTTTTTGCTTCTCTCCTAAAGAACCTCCAGACAATATCTTTCCCATATTGCGTCAATCTAATCATTTTTCGTCGCTATCGATAGCTTAGCAGCGATTACAACATTTACGTGACGTGCATGAATTGGGAACGTATGTGTTACGTCTACACAAGGATAATATTCAATCCCGTTCTTAACCGTCGACTGCACGACAGTTTCAACCAGCAAGTGACAAGGTTGCGGTTGTTACGTAAGCTCAAAGGCATGCAGTTGAGACCTTTTGCGGTGATACATAAGATCGGAGCGAACAATTACATATTGGAGCTTTCATGTAGTGTACGTTTACATCCAGTGTTTCACGCAAACAATCTTCGCATGTGTCCTACTGCGACGCTTCGTCCTTTATTTATTGTCTCGACACCAGACGAAGACGACGAGTACGGCGTCGTTTCCTTCACTCATGTCAAGATTGATATTGTTCATGGACGTCGTGGACAATATTAGTTGTTCTACACCCATTGCAAGGATGAGCAAACTCCGCATGTTTGACACCGACTAGACGAAGTACAACGTACATCAGCCTTATTATAATTTCTGGTTTCTCCCGAATGGTTACAATTTGCAGCATTTAGCCGTACATAGATTTCATGAAGACAGCTCACCATGCTCGTATTCCTCAATCACAATGACTTCACCTACGGAGCCGAAGTCATACTGCGATTGGCCTCAGGCTGATCATAAGGTTGGCATGAAAATGATCTTCGACTTGTCTTTAGGGGGACGGTACGAGTGTGGCGAGCACAATCCTAGTACAATGCGGTTGGTAGTGTAGGACTCGTACGTCATCGCTCTGGTGTTTAACTCCGCACTTTGCAAGGAAGTGTACACCTGGGGTTGTTCAGCCATTGTAACTAGGTCACATTACCAACTTCGTACTAGCGAGCTGCCTAGTGAGATTATACAAGCCCCAAAACGCGCCGGATGACGTCCATCCGAGGCGAAAGCATCACGTCTCATGCGACGCTCTTCCGTGGATCGCGTGACGCCTCGAGATTGAAGGCGAGCTAGGCTGGGCTATTTATGCCAGCGAGTGAAGGGTGGTGACAAGAAAGTTTTCATTTTCCTTTCTATAATTACATTAAGCTAGTCTGCAAAAAAGTTACGCTTTCTCGCATTCTTTAAGTATCTGTCGTAAATACTTGTTACGCAGTATGCTGCTCTTTATCAAGTCGCCACACAACATCACCGGACAGTCCTTACGCAATTTCAACAACATCCATTCCTTCAATAGGCCTTTGTAAAAAACCTGGGAAGGTGCGGGTGCCATGCATGGCGTGTACCGTCTACTAGATGTTTCGCGTAGGTAGGAATAATAATGAGGGGGCAAAAAATGAAAAAATAAACTTGAGAGGCTAAAAAAGCTTTAACTTCGACGTACGGTGTTTGATTGAGGCAAGCATAGTTGTAAATGGGAGCCATGTCCCTAAATAAGTCTAAGTTTGCGCATGAATGATGGCTTTGTCCGCCGCTGCGGACGGCACGGAGGCCGCTTCTTCCTCGGCTGGGATGCCTTCTCCGGCCACGGCGCTCTTCACCCGCGCCATGGGCCGCAAGCGTCCCCGTGCTTCCTCGAGCGGCGCGTGAGGCGCCGCTTGTCGCCTCCAAGTGTTGCATTCTCGGCGTGGCTTAAGAGTTTCCTTAGTATAATCTGCTAGGTTTATGCACAATGTAGTGCTTTCCTTTTGCTGTGCTTTGGATTCCGTGATCCTCTTGTCACTCTTGCCCTCTTGTTTCCCCTCCCACTTTCCCTGTCCGTGCTCATCTGGTTCTTCTTGTAAGCAAAAATCAATGATGGCTTATCGGCAAGTTTTGGCATCAAATATATCCGCAGCCCGGCGTCATCTAGGCCCGCATTTAAAATAGGGCTTTAAGATACATCTCGTTCGCACGGGGGGCTAGCGACCCCTCAACAAGCGGTGCCCGCACAAGCGCTTCGCCAATGAGCTCAACCATGGGCAGCGCTTTGGGTTTTTTATATTTGTGGTTATGCCCATATTTTGCCTCTTGTTAGCCGCGTGCCAAGCGTGCCGAGCCATTAGCCGTATGCCAAATTGCTACTCGCGTTTTGCCGCTATCTCCCCCCCCATATTTCACGTCCGTCGATGCGCTAGCTTCAGTAGCCAGCGACCCGCGCGCAAGACTGCTTACATTAAACCGCCTCGCACGTCGAATTCCCCCCCCCGGCCGTGCTCCGTCAATCTGTTTTTAGGCAAGTGGCAAGAGACCTATGTGCACACGAAATTGAATTTTTGCGTCAACGTTCTCGTGGCGCAACGCGCAACGCACTCGCCAAATATCATTGCACCTGCACAATCATGCTAAGATCTCGCCAGCGCTGATTAGCACTTTCCCTTGCAGCTCACGACAGAATGTGCACTGAGATGCGCATCATGCATAGGCGGGGAGAATACTTGTTGCATGTACGAATTTGCCGCCGCGAGAATTGCGCTGCAATGTAACGTGTGCACCCACAATAGCTGGGGCGAGGCGTTTATATCGCTGGATGTGTCTTAAATCATTGGAGCAGCGTCTTCGTGTGCCATTCGCGCCACAGAATTGCTCCTCCGCTCAATTTTCGCTGCCATTATTTCGGAAGCACGTGACGGGTGATTTAATACGTGTCATTAGTGTCGGGCGTGATGATAATGTGAAGAGGGTAAATAATGATCCGTATGAGGTAGGTAGGTAGGAGGTATGAAATGTACGTTTCTTGCTTTCAAGTACGACGAGCAGCAGCACACCTACGACGGGACATACTCGGGGATGTGACGACGGTGAGTGTGGAGACGGCATAGCAGTCTTGGTCTATCCTTCGTGTAGTAGTGCCCCTCTCTTTTGGCAACCATGCTTTTGCTTCTTTCACTGGGAAAATAAATAAGGAAATGTGTTGATGCCGGTTCCCGCGTATGTTTGTCGTCAGCTCGTGTTCTAAATATC